>LR738713.1:267321384-267373575 GCA_902687465.1 Secale cereale | reverse complement strand
GGCGGCGGTTGAGTAGGGGAATCGAGGGTGCGGGGGGTCGGCGACGGCGGCCGGTGGACCGGGGGGTGCTCGGCGGCGACGGGGACCGGATCTGGCGAGGTGGGATAGCGATCGAGATGGAGGGGGGTCGAGATCGAGTGTCCATGAAATTTAAAAATATTCATGATAGTTCAAAAAGTGCCCATGAAATACAATCGAGAAATGAAGGGTACGATTTAAATACAATCGATCTTAGCTAGCTATCATTTCACAATCTTCTTGCCCTTCTTTTTCGCAAATGGAGTTCTTCTGTGGAACGAACGTCCTTTAGGTAGGGTGGTCCTGCTTCTTGTGGTGTAAGCTGCTACTTCATCATCGTCGTCATGTTCGATCCTCGGGTCGCCGTACTTGTCAAAGTCTTGCTCATTGGCTACTCCATCCATTCCGATGATCTTCCTTTTGCCTCTCCTCACGACAACACGACTGGGCTTTGACGGATCGGTAATGAAGAAGCATTGGTCAACTTGGGAAGCCAGTACCCATGGCTCATTTTTCGCGGTGACGTTTGCGCCCGCGGTCTTGGATTTGGCTTCGGTTATAACCATGGTGGTGAAATACCGGTCTTCTTTTAGGACGCTCTTGGCCCATCTGACACGGAACATCGGGACCTTCTCTCCAGCGTAGCTCAGCTCCCAGATCTCCTCGATCCTTCCATAGTATCTGTCCTTGTCATTACCGGTGTAGGATTCCATTGTTACCCCGGAGTTCTGATAACCATCGCTCTTCATGTCCTTGGCCTCGGTGTAGAATGTGTAGCCGTTGATATCGTACGCCTCATAGGTCATCAGGTTGTGCTCGGCGCCCTGTGACAAGGCGAATATGAGTTGTTCTTCCGCGGAAGAATCATCATGTAAAGGGTACGACGACAGAAGCTTCTGCTTGAACCAACGCGTGAAACATGAGTTGTGCTCTTTGATTATATCTCCGTTCGTCCTCTGTTGGCCTCGGTCATTGTACGTCTTCTCAATAAAGGTTTTGTGCTAAACCACCCAAGGATCGACCACGTCTATGTGTTGTAGCGCGACTAGGTTTGCTCTTTCAAAGTCGGCGAGTCAACCCTCGAAGTCGACATGCATTTCGCGGCGACCCTCACGGTGACCCCATCCAGCGAGCCTGCTGAGGTGCCTGTTGACGGGCAGACCAACGGGGTTCTCGATGCCTAGATAATTCGTGCAGTAGGAGATGCACTCTTCAGTCAGAAAGCCCCTGGCTATGCTTCCCTCTGGACATGACATGTTGCGAACGTATCCTTTGATGACACCATTCATCCTTTCGAACGGCATCATGCTATGCAGGAACGTCGGCCCGAGTTGGATGATATCGTCCACGATATGGACCAGCAGATGCACCATAACGTCGAAGAATGCGGGCGGGAAGTACATCTCAAGCTCGCATAGTATCACCACGATCTCTTCCTGTAGCCTTCTGAGTTGCCTCACGCCAACAGACTTCCGAGAGATGACGTCGAAAAAGTTGCATAGGCCAAATAGGGTTTCACGGACGTGCGCGTCCATGATACCACGGATTGCAACTGGAAGTATCTGCGTCATCAGCACGTGACAGTCGTGAGACTTCATCCCGCTGAACTTCAGCTTCACCCGGTCTAGGTATCTGCTTATCTTCCCCGCGTAACCGTAAGGAAGTTGTACTCCTACGAGGCAGGTGAAAACCTGCTCGATCTCCTCCTGACTTAGAGTGAAGCACGCGGGAGGGTAGTCATTTCCGGTCTTCTTGGCCTTTTTGCCTTTGCGACGACTTTCCGTGTCCTGCTTCACCTCATCATCATCATCATCATCATCATGATCATCATATATAGCGTGAAGCTCCTGCCTGATGCCCATTGATTTCAAGTCTGCCCTTGCTTTCGGCTCATCTTTGGTCCTCTCTGGCATGTTGAGCAGGGTACCAAGCAGACTCTCGCACACGTTCTTCGTGATATGCATTACATCAAGGCTGTGAGGCACACGGTGGATCTTCCAGTACGGCAAGTCCCAGAAAACAGACCTCGTTTTCCATACCTTCAGCTACGGCTCTGGCGCCTTTCGCTTCTTTCCCGGCTCTGGCGCCTTTTGCTTCTTTCCCGGCAGTGGGCAATCTTTCCAATTTTTCAACAGCTCGTCTATTTCCTTGCCGCTCCTCGTACGCGGGCGTCCTCGGGGTTCGCTTTCATCATCGAACAGATCCTTGCGTTTTCTCCACAGGTCATCGTCGCGAAGCCACCTTCGATGTCCCATGAACACGGTTTTCGAAGACCCGGGATCTCTATCTAGCTGGCGATACGTTGTGTCATCCATGCACCTGACGCATCCAGAAAATCCGTGGACCACCTGCCCCGCGGCATATCCGTAACCGAGATAGTCGTGCACCGTCGTGAGCAGCGCGACTCTCATAGGGAAATATTCTTTCTTTGCGGTGTCCCACGTATTGGCTGGCGTTTTCCACAGTGTGTCTAGATCCTCTTTCAGCAGCCCCAGATACAGATTGATCTCGTTCCCTGGTTGTTTCGGTCCTTCAATTAGCATACTCATGTGAATGTACTTCCTCTTCATGCACAACCAGGGGGGAAGGTTGTACATCCACACAAATACAGGCCAGGTGCTATGTGTGCTTCTCTGGCTGCCAAACGGATTGACTCCATCGGTGCTCGCGCCCAGCACGATGTTCCTTGGATCGTTCCCAAATTCTAGGTCTTCGAAGTTCAACGCTTGCCACTGGCTCGCATCCTTAGGGTGAGTCAGCATCTTGTCTTTCTTATCTATCTCCGGATCATTTGCGTCATCTTCTCGCTTCTTCTCCTCCCTATCCGCGTGCCAACGCAGGAGCTTTGCTACCTTAGGGTCCGCGAAATACCGCTGCAGACGAGGAGTGATCGGAAAGTACCACACCACTTTTCGAGGAGCTTTCTTCCTCTTCTTGTATCGAGTGACGCCGCACACCGGACATATGGTAGACTCCGCGTGCTCGTCCCGATAAATGATGCAATTGTTCATGCACACATTGTCAGGACCGGTTTTCCAGGATATTAATTTCCCAGTAAACGGCCCTTGTGCTCACCAGCCCCAGGATTACTGTTAGCTGATGAGACACAAACTTGATACAGAAATTCCAAGCAAAATACAAAATATGTAGTACAAGACCATTCTGGTCCATGAGTACAACAAAAGGGTTCTAGTGGTTGGTGGCGGAAGCGGTTTGCGATACATCAGCGTCTATGGGACTCCATTTCCCACAGGAACAGCTGACCTGGATAATTCCTATCTTCGCGAGGCTGCTATCACCGTTGCCTAGGTTCCGGGGCTGCCATCGCAGCGCTCCTCTCCCAGCGAGAAATCTGGCCAAGACAATAGCCAGGGACAAGCCAGTGAGTACTTTGAATGTACTCGCAAACATTATGAACACAGGTAAAATATAACAAATGACATTCATGCTCTGAAATATTCTATGATCACTTCGTTAGTCGCGAAATAAAAATTCATGACGCAAGCATGTTATTCTTATAAACCATGGATAAGTAATCAAGAACAAAAATAAAATGCACCGATCGGGTGTCTGAAGCGACGCCTCGAAAGGATAATAAAATAAAACATGCCTCAGTCGGACATCTGAGCGACGTCTCATAAAGGGCTTATAAAGAGAATAAAAACAAACATGCCACAGTCGGGCGTCTGAGCGACACCACATAAAGGGCTTATATGAAAAATAAAACACAAGCATGCCACAGTCGGGCGTCTGAGCGACACCACATAAAGGGCTTATATGAAAATTAAAAACACAAGCATGCCACAGTCGGGCATCTGAGCGACACCACATAAAGGGCTTATAAGGAATATCCAGGAGGTAGAACCATCCCAGGGATATTCAATAATTCAAACAATACAAGTGGTTAGTCCATAATAATAATAATCATAATCCTCACAAGTCACAGGTTATGATCCATGTTCTGGCTTAGGGGTTTTCCTCCGAAGACCGACACTAAGACCGACACTTGACCCATCCCAGACTGTAATCCTTAACCGCGGACACGGCTATTCGAATAGATATAACCTCTGCAGAGGGTGTACTCTTTACCCACGAGTAACGGTTTCCTTTAGTCCACCGGGACTAATTCCATTTACGGTCTTTTAGTTGAAAACACACCTGACCCGCACACACCAGCTTAACTTACCGGTGTCTGGAATCACCCACGACACCTGTTAAGTAAAACTCTAAGTGGGGAGGCTACAACCTCGAGTAGCATGGGATCACAGAATTTATAATGCGCGCGAACTAGGGGAGCTACCCCGTCGGCTCCAACCGGAAACACCCATGCCCCCGGACCAGGTGGCATGCCTACCGGATGCAGCCGGTATCTTCCACCATGGCCTCTCTGTACGGTGTGTGCCAAGAAAGGGGTTGACAACTTACTGGACTGTACCCTACCTGCGGCAGGGACAAGTGGTAGTACGAAACAAGAATGGGGGTTACCGGAACAAGACTCGATCTATGGTCGACTCAGGAGGTTACAGCAACACCTGCATGATTAGCATAACAAATATACTTCACGCCAACAGGTTCACCGCCCATCATGCCTCGTCATGCCCTCACTGACCTTTCTCGTCGCCGTGGAGTACCATTTTCACGGTCATAATTTACCCATGACAAAACTTCTCCCAGAAGTTTGTCCGGGCCAGCTCAGGCATACGTGGCATGAGGCAGTAACCACTTCACACATATATCACTTGATCACAACAATTAACTCCTCCTTAAAATGCATTCATGCATGACTTGTCATTATATGCAAAACTCACTATTTCATGTGACATAAAGTAAGCTTTCGACAAGATATCATATCTGTGTTCAAGATGCTTGCCTTCAAGGTGCAGAGAGGTGAGGGCACTCCAAAACTTTTGAAAGTTTTGATCTTCCCTCCAAATTCCTATTTTTGAAAATATTCAAATTAACACATACTTTAAAGACAGTACCAAAAGTTGTCCTAATTATTTTTAAAATAAATCTTAAAATAAACTAGGTGAAATTTGAGAGTGGTAGGAAAAAGAATCAACTCATTTGGAGTTTTATTTAAAAAGATATGCCCAGTCAAAGTTTAGTCAAAGTTCTGTTTTAAATAAAAACAGAAAAGGAAAACTGTTTTGAACGAAATGCGTTTTCAAACAGAGGAAACGTACTCGGTGGGGGTGCGTTTTCACTTAAGCCAGCGAGGGTCGGCTCGGGGTCACTGACAGGGGGCCCCGTGGTCCCACCTGTCGGGTTTGGCGGGTCCTTCTCCCTCCTCCCTTCCTTGCCCGCACTGGACAGAGCTCCGGCGATTGCCGGCGGCGGACGGCGGCTCCATGTGGGGAACGGAGGGGCGGAAAGGGTCTGTGGGTCCATGGCGAACCCTTTGGTGGTCGAAACGGCCAAGGTGGTGCTGAGGATCGTCGGCGACGAGCTTCGCGGCGGCGACAGCCTCGGGAGGAAAGGGGGAAAAAGGCTACGGTGGTGCTGGAGCTCGGTTGAGTAGTTGGGAAGCTCCGTGGAGTCAAGGGGAAGCCAACGGCGGCACTGGATGGGTGGGGGAGGGTCTGGTTACGGCGAATGGTGCCGGCGCATGGCGGCGGCCGTGGTTGCCGGAGACGGTGAAGAAGGCTTCTTCCGGTCGAACCACTGCGAGGGGAGCTAGCTACGGTGGACTGGAGGCTGCTTGCGGTCTCGAACGAGCTCGTGGGTGCCTTAAATAGGCGGGCGATGTCGGTTCACACCATGGCCGAGGATAAGATCGTCGGCGCGTCGTTTTCCGGCGATGGCAGGGCGTCAGGGTGGTCGGCACTAGGGGACGGCGAAGCGGATAAGCTCGTGCTGCCCTGAGGGTGAGGTGGCGGCCTGCGGTGGCTTGGGCGGCGCCGTCCACGGTGTGGACGCTCACGGGCATCGTCGGTGGCTACGGCTGCTAGCGGCGGCGGCTCTGCGACGCGGCCAGGGCGACGTGGTGAAGGCTAGTGGTGGCTGCAGTGTCCTCGCGGATGTGATCGCGCTGTGCAAGGGGCAGCTGGCGCACACGCATGGCTGGGGCGGTGCTGCCATGGCAGGAGGCCTGTTGCCGTCGCCGGCGTAGCGCCAAGAATCTTGCTGTGGCGGCGCTGTGGGGTGCCAGAGGTAGCAGAGTGGCACGGACGAACGGATGAGCATGGGGCTCGGCCCTGCGGGTAAGCACAAGCCAGGGGCGCGGGGTCAAGCGAACGCGGCGACTCGGTTGCGCGCGCGTGCTAAACATGCGCTCTGGGTGCGCCCAGAGCACGCATGCTACATGCTCGACCGAATGCCAGGGTGGCCTAGAGGGCTTGGGTGATGATGCAAATTAACAGAACAAGGCTAGAGGTGGCTAGGAGATTAGTGGACATGCTGGTTAGTCCAGAGGGGTAAGATCACAGTGCAAACTTAAGAGCATGCCAAAACTGGCCATGCACTATAG
Source organism: Secale cereale (assembly GCA_902687465.1). NCBI lineage: Eukaryota > Viridiplantae > Streptophyta > Magnoliopsida > Poales > Poaceae > Secale > Secale cereale. Next base: position 267,367,088 of record LR738713.1, on the reverse strand, counting down.
GCGTTCGACATAATGCCAGAGCCACCTGTAGAGCTTTGCTAGAGATGCAAATTGGCAGAATGGGGTCTCTTTAGGAGAGAAATATGATGGTGAAGTTGGATTGGATAAACAAGGAACTTAGTAATACAACTATTGTCAAAATACAATTCTGGACAGAAAAGAAAAACTATCATTGCATGCACCAAAAGTATTCTAATGGGTCCAATCTCCTGGATTTAAGAGTTTGGTAGGGTGGACTACAAGCAGGAGAAAAATTTAGAGGCAAAAGGGCAAGCAAAAATGGAGCTGTAGTACAAACCACTAAACTGGACCAGAACACAAATGAGGATGGTTTGCTCAAATTTCCCAAAGAACACCAATGGGTTTTTGCATAGGAGTGAGTTATATACTTCTACCAACATCTCCAAATTTTGGTGGAATTTTTAGAAGAATTTATAAAAGGGTTGCAGTGCAAAAAGGGACTCTAAAATTTATGAGAACCCATTTTAAAGGCAACAAAGCTTTAGGAAAAATATTTATAGAAATAATTCTACTAATAAAAGAAATGATCTTCAGAAGGTATACAAGTTCAACAACATTTTGAAAAGATTCCCCCTTGAGGGAAAAATTCCACAATTCAAAAGAAAAGGATGGTACTGAAATCAAAAGAAAACCCAGAAAAGAAAATTTTTATTTCCTGGCAAAAATTTTAATAAATACGCCATGGTTAAAATTTTGGGGGGTTACAACACCACCCCCCTTAAGAAAAATCTCGTCCTCGAGATTTGCTAAGGACGATCTCAAAATATCCATCCTATTACCATAAAGCATTAATTCAAAAGAAACGGACATTCGTAATATACTGAGGTTACTGCGAGGGAGCAAATAATTGGTACAACTACAGTGGTGTACTGGTGTTATGTGAAGAAAATCTATGGTTGGGAAAACCGAGAAATTACTACTATCGGCTGCAGTAAATTTAGAACAACAGTCTAATTTCACTAATTACGCTGGTCGTACCCGAGTGTGTAGAGCTCTCTCTGGCTGACAGGTGGACCCGGGGTCCACTGTCAGTCTCTCCTCCTACCTCTGGCTCTCTTCTTCCTCTCTCTCTCGCGCGCGACTGCGCTTTCTCCACCGGCGACGCCTAGCGCGTAGGGCATCTAGGCCGTACTGCGGTAGTGCGCGGCGTGCTAGCTGCCGGTGCAGCGTGCACTCACCTCGCGGGCCAGTGCGCTGTCGGCACTGCTCGCGGATTCGCCTCCGAACACCGGCGATCGAGCGACGAGCGGCGCTGGTGGACTTCGCCCACCGTACACCGATCTCGAGCTATAAAATGACCGCGGTGCTCCACTCTTCTTCCTCACACCTGGCCTCGTCTCTCTTCTCCTTCCTTCTCCTCCATTTCTGTTTGCAGGAGCTCGCGACGAGGCTCTAATGGCGGAGGTGATGCCGGACTGGTACGTGATCCTGATGTGCGGAGGGTTGGCGGCATTGCTGGGGTTCTCCGTGCTCTTGTGCGCGATGATCCTCAATGATCGTCGTGATGCTGCTGCTCGAGTGTTAGCTCTACGCGGCGGCGGTGATCATGAGGATTAAGTGTGGTAGTTATGTTCTGACTGCTGTTAGTGTGCTGGAGGCAACTTGCATTCGAAACAAAAATCACCCACAAATTTCTCCTTTAGAGACTGTGGTGTGATAGCGAGGTGATTAGCTAGGTGCAAAATGTGCACGTGGTTATGCAATTAGTGCATGCAGTTGAGTGGTTGTGGATGTGAGCCTGCTGTCGTGGTGCCGCGTAAATTAAAACGCATGTCACGAAGAATTTATGTGTTGCAATGGCTCAAAGAAAAATCTAACTGCAAGATTTACTGAGAGCGGAGGTAGCCGATCAAAATGAACAGCAGCAAAATCCACTTATATTAATCAAAAACAAACATTAAATTCATCCCACAAACTTAGAATACAACGCATAAGCTGTAATCCATAAATAAGTGCTAGGATAACAAACATAGCAGTGATGTCTACGATAAAAACGGAAAACGGACAGGGTCCTGAGGAAATGTTTCCGGCACTGGGGCACATTCCTCTTCTATCGGGGAAAGCGGAAGGCTTCCTGGTGTTGGAACACACTCTTCTTCTTCCGGAGGGAGCGGAGGAAGTTGAGGAAGCAATCGAAGGATGTGTCCTTCCTGAGTTGGCAGAGGGGGTCCGCCAATGGTGATCCGGGGATTTAGAACAGCAAGGTTGTGGAGATACTCCAGTATTTGCTGGGTGAAATGCTCCTGGGCCATCACATATTGAATGAGATAGACCAGGGCTGGATCGCTCTCCGCACGTCCACAACGGAACGTAGCTTCTGCTCCAAAAGCAACGCGGCTTGGGAAATAGCAGTATTCTCTTGTGCTGGCACAAGGTACCGCAAATCGAAGACGGGTGACTGCTTCATACGCAGCAGACTCAATGGCCATGCCTGGTGTTGGCATGGATCTCCCGATGAAGATAACATAGGGAGGGCCTTGGTTTAAATCTGCTGGTGGAATATGTACAGCTGCCCAGTATTTCGAGAGATCAGGAGTGATTCTCGATTTGAGCAGCTCATACAGGGGTGGGTGGGTGGAGCCAAGAGTATTGCGGGTAAAATCCCATAATATCTTAACAAAACTACCAGGGTTTGCGTCGGGGGTCCTCAGGTAAGCTCCGGGGTGAGACATGGATGGGTGAATGAGGAAGGTAGCGCTCGATGCTGATGGTTGCTGGTGTGGAAAAATGAGGGTGGCCTCTTATAGAGAGCCCGGGGTCGTGAAACATGAAGTGGTGCCGTACGACTGAGACACCGACTCCGGCGCGGGGCTGTCCGAGTCAAAGTATCGGGCCTCAATCCCCAAAAGAAAAGTGACATGATACTGTGTATGCCGCTTAGGGGTCTCGTCTAGGATTTAACTCTGCAACCATTTGTCAAACAATATATGCCAGATCACACATACTATGTGATGTTGACACACAAGTGGTTACAAGCTCACTACGTCACACAACGACTACTACGGAACTAAAGGAAAAACTGGCCACTAGGGCTTGACACAATCCTGGTGGACTCAGTCCACCTGGTTGAGATCTAGCCGGGCGTGTCCTGCGGATGTCGAGTCCTCTCCGGGTGCTTCCGTGTCGGAGCTGGCCGGGGTAGGATGGGGAGCTACAGGGCTGGAGTAGCGGTGGTGGCCTTCGCGGGGTGTTGAGGTCACCGTCCCATTGGAGTAGGCCTCCAAGAGACGACGGAGGTCTCCGGGTGAGGCGGTGGCATTGCCCGGGTGGATGACATGGTCAGAGCTTGGGGGCTCAACCGGCCTTCCAGGCAGCACTATCGGGGTGTCGGTGGCGGGTGCGGCTTCGCTCCTTGATGGGGTCAGGCGGGTGAGCGCCATGCGGGTCTCAATCAGGTCGAGAGTGACCTGATCAAATAGTGCTTCTTGCGCTTTCAGGTAGCGTACCAGATGCACCAGGGCAGGGTCCGACTCATGGTCTCCGTTGGCGACCTGGGTCGGTCTACCATAGCCTTCACGACTAGGGTAGTAGTAGAATGAGCGGCAGTTGACCCTCGGCGACAGGTGCCGAAGATGAACTATAGCCTCTCGGGCTGCAAGTTGGATGGCTTGGGGCTCGTCGGAGGTCGTCCTTCCGGTGAACCGGTAGGGACGCTCCGAGATGATGCCTCTCCCGTAGATGTGCGCCGTGGCCCAAAAGTGATGGATGGAATTACTCGTGTGTTCTTGGTACACGACATATTCCGGCGGCTCGATGGTGCCGAAGGCACGGCGGGTGAGATTGGCGAGGATGGTTACGAAGCCTTCGAGCTCAACTGCGGTGGTCTCGTTGTGAACGCGGGGGCCTGGCATCTTGGTGATTGGATATCGAATTGGGAATGTGGCTGTGATGTGCTGAGTTTTTGGGGCAAGGCTTCCTTTATAAGTCAGCCGGGTCTTCCATCGCACGCTTGTGGATGGGACAACTCAGATGTCGGCACAGGCGCACGGTCTATGGATAGGCCGATAGGTTGGGCACCGACTGCCAAAAGCTGTCGGGGTCACTGTGTGGCCATTCTGCACGAACGGTTTGGCTGGTTTTAGAATAAGGTTTGGTGGGTTGTTTAACCTAGGTTTATTGACCTGGCTAAGATAGGATTAGCCAATGGTCAGCCTGGCTCTGATACCAAGGTTGTCAGGACCAGTTTTCCAGGATATTAATTTCCCAGTAAACGGCCCTTGTGCTCACCAGCCCCAGGATTACTGTTAGCTGATGAGACACAAACTTGATACAGAAATTCCAAGCAAAATACAAAATATGTAGTACAAGACCATTCTGGTCCATGAGTACAACAAAAGGGTTCTAGTGGTTGGTGGCGGAAGCGGTTTGCGATACATCAGCGTCTATGGGACTCCATTTCCCACAGGAACAGCTGACCTGGATAATTCCTATCTTCGCGAGGCTGCTATCACCGTTGCCTAGGTTCCGGGGCTGCCATCGCAGCGCTCCTCTCCCAGCGAGAAATCTGGCCAAGACAATAGCCAGGGACAAGCCAGTGAGTACTTTGAATGTACTCGCAAACATTATGAACACAGGTAAAATATAACAAATGACATTCATGCTCTGAAATATTCTATGATCACTTCGTTAGTCGCGAAATAAAAATTCATGACGCAAGCATGTTATTCTTATAAACCATGGATAAGTAATCAAGAACAAAAATAAAATGCACCGATCGGGTGTCTGAAGCGACGCCTCGAAAGGATAATAAAATAAAACATGCCTCAGTCGGACATCTGAGCGACGTCTCATAAAGGGCTTATAAAGAGAATAAAAACAAACATGCCACAGTCGGGCGTCTGAGCGACACCACATAAAGGGCTTATATGAAAAATAAAACACAAGCATGCCACAGTCGGGCGTCTGAGCGACACCACATAAAGGGCTTATATGAAAATTAAAAACACAAGCATGCCACAGTCGGGCATCTGAGCGACACCACATAAAGGGCTTATAAGGAATATCCAGGAGGTAGAACCATCCCAGGGATATTCAATAATTCAAACAATACAAGTGGTTAGTCCATAATAATAATAATCATAATCCTCACAAGTCACAGGTTATGATCCATGTTCTGGCTTAGGGGTTTTCCTCCGAAGACCGACACTAAGACCGACACTTGACCCATCCCAGACTGTAATCCTTAACCGCGGACACGGCTATTCGAATAGATATAACCTCTGCAGAGGGTGTACTCTTTACCCACGAGTAACGGTTTCCTTTAGTCCACCGGGACTAATTCCATTTACGGTCTTTTAGTTGAAAACACACCTGACCCGCACACACCAGCTTAACTTACCGGTGTCTGGAATCACCCACGACACCTGTTAAGTAAAACTCTAAGTGGGGAGGCTACAACCTCGAGTAGCATGGGATCACAGAATTTATAATGCGCGCGAACTAGGGGAGCTACCCCCTCGGCTCCAACCGGAAACACCCATGCCCCCGGACCAGGTGGCATGCCTACCGGATGCAGCCGGTATCTTCCACCATGGCCTCTCTGTACGGTGTGTGCCAAGAAAGGGGTTGACAACTTACTGGACTGTACCCTACCTGCGGCAGGGACAAGTGGTAGTACGAAACAAGAATGGGGGTTACCGGAACAAGACTCGATCTATGGTCGACTCAGGAGGTTACAGCAACACCTGCATGATTAGCATAACAAATATACTTCACGCCAACAGGTTCACCGCCCATCATGCCTCGTCATGCCCTCACTGACCTTTCTCGTCGCCGTGGAGTACCATTTTCACGGTCATAATTTACCCATGACAAAACTTCTCCCAGAAGTTTGTCCGGGCCAGCTCAGGCATACGTGGCATGAGGCAGTAACCACTTCACACATATATCACTTGATCACAACAATTAACTCCTCCTTAAAATGCATTCATGCATGACTTGTCATTATATGCAAAACTCACTATTTCATGTGACATAAAGTAAGCTTTCGACAAGATATCATATCTGTGTTCAAGATGCTTGCCTTCAAGGTGCAGAGAGGTGAGGGCACTCCAAAACTTTTGAAAGTTTTGATCTTCCCTCCAAATTCCTATTTTTGAAAATATTCAAATTAACACATACTTTAAAGACAGTACCAAAAGTTGTCCTAATTATTTTTAAAATAAATCTTAAAATAAACTAGGTGAAATTTGAGAGTGGTAGGAAAAAGAATCAACTCATTTGGAGTTTTATTTAAAAAGATATGCCCAGTCAAAGTTTAGTCAAAGTTCTGTTTTAAATAAAAACAGAAAAGGAAAACTGTTTTGAACGAAATGCGTTTTCAAACAGAGGAAACGTACTCGGTGGGGGTGCGTTTTCACTTAAGCCAGCGAGGGTCGGCTCGGGGTCACTGACAGGGGGCCCCGTGGTCCCACCTGTCGGGTTTGGCGGGTCCTTCTCCCTCCTCCCTTCCTTGCCCGCACTGGACAGAGCTCCGGCGATTGCCGGCGGCGGACGGCGGCTCCATGTGGGGAACGGAGGGGCGGAAAGGGTCTGTGGGTCCATGGCGAACCCTTTGGTGGTCGAAACGGCCGAGGTGGTGCTGAGGATCGTCGGCGACGAGCTTCGCGGCGGCGACAGCCTCGGGAGGAAAGGGGGAAAAAGGCTACGGTGGAGCTGGAGCTCGGTTGAGTAGTTGGGAAGCTCCGTGGAGTCAAGGGGAAGCCAACGGCGGCACTGGATGGGTGGGGGAGGGTCTGGTTACGGCGAATGGTGCCGGCGCATGGCGGCGGCCGTGGTTGCCGGAGACGGTGAAGAAGGCTTCTTCCGGTCGAACCACTGCGAGGGGAGCTAGCTACGGTGGACTGGAGGCTGCTTGCGGTCTCGAACGAGCTCGTGGGTGCCTTAAATAGGCGGGCGATGTCGGTTCACGCCATGGCCGAGGATAAGATCGTCGGCGCGTCGTTTTCCGGCGATGGCAGGGCGTCAGGGTGGTCGGCACTAGGGGACGGCGAAGCGGATAAGCTCGTGCTGCCCTGAGGGTGAGGTGGCGGCCTGCGGTGGCTTGGGCGGCGCCGTCCACGGTGTGGACGCTCACGGGCATCGTCGGTGGCTACGGCTGCTAGCGGCGGCGGCTCTGCGGCGCGGCCAGGGCGACGTGGCGAAGGCTAGTGGTGGCTGCAGTGTCCTCGCGGATGTGATCGCGCTGTGCAAGGGGCAGCTGGCGCACACGCATGGCTGGGGCGGTGCTGCCATGGCAGGAGGCCTGTTGCCGTCGCCGGCGTAGCGCCAAGAATCTTGCTGTGGCGGTGCTGTGGGGTGCCAGAGGTAGCAGAGTGGCACGGACGAGCGGATGAGCATGGGGCTCGGCCCTGCGGGTAAGCACAAGCCAGGGGCGCGGGGTCAAGCGAACGCGGCGACTCGGTTGCGCGCGCGTGCTAAACATGCGCTCTGGGCGCGCCCAGAGCACGCATGCTACATGCTCGACCGAATGCCAGGGTGGCCTAGAGGGCTTGGGTGATGATGCAAATTAACAGAACAAGGCTAGAGGTGGCTAGGAGATTAGTGGACATGCTGGTTAGTCCAGAGGGGTAAGATCACAGTGCAAACTTAAGAGCATGCCAAAACTGGCCATGCACTATAGGCGTTCGACATAATGCCAGAGCCACCTGTAGAGCTTTGCTAGAGATGCAAATTGGCAGAATGGGGTCTCTTTAGGAGAGAAATATGATGGTGAAGTTGGATTGGATAAACAAGAAACTTAGTAATACAACTATTGTCAAAATACAATTCTGGACAGAAAAGAAAAACTATCATTGCATGCACCAAAAGTATTCCAAAGGTTCCAATCTCCTGGATTTAAGAGTTTGGTAGGGTGGACTATAAGCAGGAGAAAAATTTAGAGGCAAAAGGGCAAACAAAAATGGAGCTGTAGTACAAACCACTAAACTGGACCAGAACACAAATGAGGATGGTTTGCTCAAATTTTCCAAATAACACCATTGGGTTTTTGCATAGAAATGAATTATATACTTCTATCAACATCCCCAAATTTTGGTGGAATTTTTAAATGAATTTTTCAAATGGTTGCAGTGCAAAAGAGACTCCAAAACTTATGAGAATTCAATTTAAAAGCAATAAAGCTTTAGGGAAGTATTTACAGAAATATTTCCACTGATAAAAGAAATGATCTTGAGGAGGTATACAAGTCCAACAACATTTTGAAAAGTTCCCCTTTGAGGGAAAAATTCCACAATTCAAAAGAAAAGGATGGTACTGAAATCAAAAGAAAACCCAGAAAAGAAAATTTTTATTTCCTGGCAAAATTTTTAATAAATAAGCCATGGTTAAAATTTTGGGGTGTTACAACACCACCCCCCTTAAGAAAAATCTCGTCCTCGAGATTTGCTAAGGACGATCTCAAAATATCCATCCTATTACCATAAAGCATTAATTCAAAAGAAACGGACATTCGTAATATACTGAGGTTGCTGCGAGGGAGCAAATAATTGGTACAACTACAGTGGTGTACTGGTGTTATGTGAAGAAAATCTATGGTTGGGAAAACCGAGAAATTACTACTATCGGCTGCAGTAAATTTAGAACAACAGTCTAATTTCACTAATTACGCTGGTCGTACCCGAGTGTATAGAGCTCTCTCTGGCTGACAGGTGGACCCGGGGTCCACTGTCAGTCTCTTCTTCTACCTCCGGCTCTCTTTTTCCTCTCTCTCTCGCGCGCGACTGCGCTTTCTCCACCGGCGACGCCTAGCGCGTAGGGCACCTAGGCCGTACTGCGGTAGTGCGCGGCGTGCTAGCTGCCGGTGCAGCGTGCACTCACCTCGCGGGCCAGTGCGCTGTCGGCACTGCTCGCGGATTCGCCTCCGAACACCGGCGATCGAGCGACGAGCGGCGCTGGTGGACTTCGCCCACCGTACACCGATCTCGAGCTATAAAATGACCGCGGTGCTCCACTCTTCTTCCTCACGCATGGCCTCGCCTCTTCCTCTCCTTCCTTCTCCTCCATTTCTGTTTGCAGGAGCTCGCGACGAGGCTCTAATGGCGGAGGTGATGCCGGACTGGTACGTGATCCTGTTGTGCGGAGGGTTGGCGGCATTGCTGGGGTTCTCCGTGCTCTTGTGCGCGATGATCCTCAGTGATCGCCGTGATGCTGCTGCTCGAGTGTTAGCTCTACGCGGCAGCGGTGATCATGAGGATTAAGTGTGGTAGTTAGGTTCTGACTGCTGTCAGTGTGCTGGAGGTAACTTGCACTCTAAACACAAATCACCCACAAATTTCTCCTTTAGAGACTGTGGTGTGTTAGCGAGGTAATTAGCTAGGTGCAAAATGTGTACGTGGTTATGCAATTAGTGCATGCAGTTGAGTGGTTGTGGATGTGAGCCTGCTGTTGTGGTGCCGCGTGAATTAAAATGCATGTCACGTAGAATTTTGTGCTGCAACGGCTCAAAGGAAAATCTAACTTCAAGATTTACTGAGAGCGGAAACAGTCAATCAAAAAGAACAGCAGTAAAAACCACTCACATAAATCGAAAACAAACATTTAATACATCGCACAAACTTAGAATACAACGCATAAGCTGAAATACATAAATAAGTGCTAGGAAAACATAGCAGTTACGTCTACGATAGAAACGGAAAATGGACAGGGTCCTGAGGAACTGTCTCTGGCACTGGGGCACATTCCTCTTCTATCAGGGAAAGCGGATTGCTTCCCGGTGTTGGAATACATTCTACTTCTTCCGGAGGGAGCGGAGGAAGTTGAGGAAGCAATCGAAGAACGTGTCCTTCCTGGGTTGGCAGAGGGGGTCCGCCAATGGTGATCCGGGGATTCAGAACAGCAAGATAGTGGAGATACTCCAGTATTTGCTGGGTGAAACGCTCCTGGGCCATCACATATTGAATGAGATAGACCAGGGCTGGATCGCTCTCCGCACGTCCACAGCGGAACGTAGCTTCTGCTCCAAAAGCAGCGCGGCTTGGGAAATAGCAGTATTCTCTTGTGCTGGCACAAGGTACCGCAAATCGAAGACGGGTGACTGCTTCATACGCAGCAGACTCAATGGCCATGCCTGACGTTGGCATGGATCTCCCGATGAAGATAACATAGGGAGGGCCTTGGTTTAAATCTGCTGGTGGAATATGTACAGCTGCCCAGTATTTCGAGAGATCAGGAGTGATTCTCGATTTGAGCAGCTCATACAGGGGTGGATGGGTGGAGCCAAGAGTATTGCGGGCAAAATCCCATAATATCTTAACAAAACTACCAGGGTTTGCGTCGGGGGTCCTCAGGTAAGCTCCGGGGTGAGACATGGATGGGTGAATGAGGAAGGTGGTGCTCGATGCTGATGGTTGCTGGTGTGGAAAAATGAGGGTGGCCTCTTATAGAGAGCCTGGGTCGTGAAACATGAAGTGGTGCCGTACGACTGAGACACCGACTCCGGCGCGGGGCTGTCCGAGTCAAAGTCTCGGGCCTCAATCCCCAAAAGAAAAGTGACATGATACTGTGTATGCCGCTTAGGGGTCACGTCTAGGATTTAACTCTGCAACCATTCGTCAAACAATATATGCCAGATCACACATACTATGAGATGTTGACACACGGGTGGTTACAGGCTCACTACGCCACACAACGGCTACTACGGAACTAAAGGAAAAACCGACCACTAGGGCTTGACAACAATCCTGGTGGACTCAGTCCACCTGGTTGAGATCTAGCCGGGCGTGTCCTGCGGATGCCGAGTCCTCTCCGGGTGCTTCCGCGTCGGAGCTGGCCGGGGTAGGATGGGGAGCTACAGGGCTGGAGTAGCGGTGGTGGCCTTCGCGGGGTGTCGAGGTCACCGTCCCATTGGAGTAGGCCTCCAAGAGACGACGGAGATCTCCGGGTGAGGCGATGGCATTGCCCGGGTGGATGACATGGTCAGAGCTTGGGGGCTCAACCGGCCTTCCAGGCAGCACTATCGGGGTGTCGGTGGCGTGTGCGACCTCGCTCCTTGCCGGGGTCAGGCGAGTGAGCGTCATGCGGGTCTCAATCAGGTCAAGAGTGACCTGATCAAATAGTGCCTCTTGCGCTTCCAGGTAGCGCACCAGATGCACCAGGGCAGGGTCCGACTCATGGTCTCCGTTGGCGACCTGGGTCGGTCTACCATAGCCTTCACGACTAGGGTAGTAGTAGAATGAGCGGCAGTTAACCCTCGGCGACAGGTGCCGAAGATGAACTATAGCCTCTCGGGCTGCAAGTTGGATGGCTTGGGTCTCGTCGGAGGTCGTTCTCCCGGTGAACCGGTAGGGACGCTCCGATGCGATGCCTCTCCCGTAGATGTGCGCCGTGGCCCAGAAGTGTTGGATGGAATTACTCGTGTGCTCTTGGTACACGACATACTCCGGCGGCTCGTTGGTGCCGAAGGCACGACGGGTGAGATTGGCGAGGATGGCTACGAAGCCTTCGAGCTCGACTGCGGTGGTCTCGTTGTGAACGCGGGGGCCTGGCATCTTGGTGGTTGGATATCGAATTGGGAATGTGGCTGTGATGTGCTGAGTTTTTGCGGCAAGGCTTTCTTTATAAGTCAGCCGGGTCTTCCATCGCACGCTTGTGGATGGGACAACTCAGATGTCGGCACAGGCGCACGGTCTATGGATAGGCCGATAGGTTGGGCACCGACTGCCAAAAGCTGTCGGGGTCACTGTGTGGCTATTCTGCATGAGGGATATGGCTGGGTCTAGAATAAGGTTTGGTGGGTTGGTTAACCTAGGTTTATTGACCTGGCTAAGATAGGATTAGCCAATGGTCAGCCTGGCTCTGATACCAAGGTTGTCAGGACCGGTTTTCCGGGATATTAATTTCCCGGTAAACGGCCCTTGTGCTCACCAGCCCCAGGATTACTGTTAGCTGATGAGACACAAACTTGATACAGAAATTCCAAGCAAAATACAAAATATGTAGTACAAGACCATTCTGGTCCATGAGTACAACAAAAGGGTTCTAGTGGTTGATGGCGGAAGCGGTTTGCGATACATCAGTGTCTATGGGACTCCATTTCCCACAGGAACAGCTGACCTGGATAATTCCTATCTTCGCGAGGCTGCTATCACCGTTGCCTAGGTTCCGGGGCTGCCATCGCAGCGCTCCTCTCCCAGCGAGAAATCTGGCCAAGACAATAGCCAGGGACAAGCCAGTGAGTACTTTGAATGTACTCGCAAACATTATGAACACAGGTAAAATATAACAAATAACATTCATGCTCTGAAATATTCTATGATCACTTCGTTAGTCGCGAAATAAAAATTCATGACGCAAGCATGTTATTCTTATAAACCATGGATAAGTAATCAAGAACAAAAATAAAATGCACCGATCGGGTGTCTGAAGCGACGCCTCGAAAGGATAATAAAATAAAACATGCCTCAGTCGGACATCTGAGCGACGTCTCATAAAGGGCTTATAAAGAGAATAAACACAAGCATGCCACAGTCGGGCGTCTGAGCGACACCACATAAAGGGCTTATATGAAAAATAAAACACAAGCATGCCACAGTCGGGCGTCTGAGCGACACCACATAAAGGGCTTATATGAAATATCCAGGAGGTAGAACCATCCCAGGGATACTCAATAATTCAAACAATACAAGTGGTTAGTCCATAATAATAATAATCATAATCCTCACAAGTCACAGGTTATGATCCATGTTCTGGCTTAGGGGTTTTCCTCCGAAGACCGACACTAAGACCGACACTTGACCCATCCCAGACTGTAATCCTTAACCGCGGACACGGCTATTCGAATAGATATAACCTCTGCAGAGGGTGTACTCTTTACCCACGAGTAACGGTTTCCTTTAGTCCACCGGGACTAATTCCATTTACGGTCTTTTAGTTGAAAACACACCTGACCCGCACACACCAGCTTAACTTACCGGTGTCTGGAATCACCCACGACACCTGTTAAGTAAAACTCTAAGTGGGGAGGCTACAACCTCGAGTAGCATGGGATCACAGAATTTATAATGCGCGCGAACTAGGGGAGCTACCCCCTCGGCTCCAACCGGAAACACCCATGCCCCCGGACCAGGTGGCATGCCTACCGGATGCAGCCGGTATCCTCCACCATGGCCTCTCTGTACGGTGTGTGCCAAGAAAGGGGTTGACAACTTACTGGACTGTACCCTACCTGCGGCAGGGACAAGTGGTAGTACGAAACAAGAATGGGGGTTACCGGAACAAGACTCGATCTATGGTCGACTCAGGAGGTTACAGCAACACCTGCATGATTAGCATAACAAATATACTTCACGCCAACAGGTTCACCGCCCATCATGCCTCGTCATGCCCTCACTGACCTTTCTCGTCGCCGTGGAGTACCATTTTCACGGTCATAATTTACCCATGACAAAACTTCTCCCAGAAGTTTGTCCGGGCCAGCTCAGGCATACGTGGCATGAGGCAGTAACCACTTCACACATATATCACTTGATCACAACAATTAACTCCTCCTTAAAATGCATTCATGCATGACTTGTCATTATATGCAAAACTCACTATTTCATGTGACATAAAGTAAGCTTTCGACAAGATATCATATCTGTGTTCAAGATGCTTGCCTTCAAGGTGCAGAGAGGTGAGGGCACTCCAAAACTTTTGAAAGTTTTGATCTTCCCTCCAAATTCCTATTTTTGAAAATATTCAAATTAACACATACTTTAAAGACAGTACCAAAAGTTGTCCTAATTATTTTTAAAATAAATCTTAAAATAAACTAGGTGAAATTTGAGAGTGGTAGGAAAAAGAATCAACTCATTTGGAGTTTTATTTAAAAAGATATGCCCAGTCAAAGTTTAGTCAAAGTTCTGTTTTAAATAAAAACAGAAAAGGAAAACTGTTTTGAACGAAATGCGTTTTCAAACAGAGGAAACGTACTCAGTGGGGGTGCGTTTTCACTTAAGCCAGCGAGGGTCGGCTCGGGGTCACTGACAGGGGGCCCCGTGGTCCCACCTGTCGGGTTTGGCGGGTCCTTCTCCCTCCTCCCTTCCTTGCCCGCACTGGACAGAGCTCCGGCGATTGCCGGCGGCGGACGGCGGCTCCATGTGGGGAACGGAGGGGCGGAAAGGGTCTGTGGGTCCATGGCGAACCCTTTGGTGGTCGAAACGGCCGAGGTGGTGCTGAGGATCGTCGGCGACGAGCTTCGCGGCGGCGACAGCCTCGGGAGGAAAGGGGGAAAAAGGCTACGGTGGTGCTGGAGCTCGGTTGAGTAGTTGGGAAGCTCCGTGGAGTCAAGGGGAAGCCAACGGCGGCACTGGATGGGTGGGGGAGGGTCTGGTTACGGCGAATCGTGCCGGCGCATGGCGGCGGCCGTGGTTGCCGGAGACGGTGAAGAAGGCTTCTTCCGGTCGAACCACTGCGAGGGGAGCTAGCTACGGTGGACTGGAGGCTGCTTGCGGTCTCGAACGAGCTCGTGGGTGCCTTAAATAGGCGGGCGATGTCGGTTCACGCCATGGCCGAGGATAAGATCGTCGGCGCGTCGTTTTCCGGCGATGGCAGGGCGTCAAGGTGGTCGGCACTAGGGGACGGCGAAGCGGATAAGCTCGTGCTGCCCTGAGGGTGAGGTGGCGGCCTGCGGTGGCTTGGGCGGCGCCGTCCACGGTGTGGACGCTCACGGGCATCGTCGGTGGCTACGGCTGCTAGCGGCGGCGGCTCTGCGACGCGGCCAGGGCGACGTGGCGAAGGCTAGTGGTGGCTGCAGTGTCCTCGCGGATGTGATCGCGCTGTGCAAGGGGCAGCTGGCGCACACGCATGGCTGGGGCGGTGCTGCCATGGCAGGAGGCCTGTTGCCGTCGCCGGCGTAGCGCCAAGAATCTTGCTGTGGCGGCGCTGTGGGGTGCCAGAGGTAGCAGAGTGGCACGGACGAACGGATGAGCATGGGGCTCGGCCCTGCGGGTAAGCACAAGCCAGGGGCGCGGGGTCAAGCGAACGCGGCGACTCGGTTGCGCGCGCGTGCTAAACATGCGCTCTGGGTGCGCCCAGAGCACGCATGCTACATGCTCGACCGAATGCCAGGGTGGCCTAGAGGGCTTGGGTGATGATGCAAATTAACAGAACAAGGCTAGAGGTGGCTAGGAGATTAGTGGACATGCTGGTTAGTCCAGAGGGGTAAGATCACAGTGCAAACTTAAGAGCATGCCAAAACTGGCCATGCACTATAGGCGTTCGACATAATGCCAGAGCCACCTGTAGAGCTTTGCTAGAGATGCAAATTGGCAGAATGGGGTCTCTTTAGGAGAGAAATATGATGGTGAAGTTGGATTGGATAAACAAGGAACTTAGTAATACAACTATTGTCAAAATACAATTCTGGACAGAAAAGAAAAACTATCATTGCATGCACCAAAAGTATTCTAATGGGTCCAATCTCCTGGATTTAAGAGTTTGGTAGGGTGGACTACAAGCAGGAGAAAAATTTAGAGGCAAAAGGGCAAGCAAAAATGGAGCTGTAGTACAAACCACTAAACTGGACCAGAACACAAATGAGGATGGTTTGCTCAAATTTCCCAAAGAACACCAATGGGTTTTTGCATAGGAGTGAGTTATATACTTCTACCAACATCTCCAAATTTTGGTGGAATTTTTAGAAGAATTTATAAAAGGGTTGCAGTGCAAAAAGGGACTCTAAAATTTATGAGAACCCATTTTAAAGGCAACAAAGCTTTAGGAAAAATATTTATAGAAATAATTCTACTAATAAAAGAAATGATCTTCAGAAGGTATACAAGTTCAACAACATTTTGAAAAGATTCCCCCTTGAGGGAAAAATTCCACAATTCAAAAGAAAAGGATGGTACTGAAATCAAAAGAAAACCCAGAAAAGAAAATTTTTATTTCCTGGCAAAATTTTTAATAAATACGCCATGGTTAAAATTTTGGGGTGTTAGACACATGGTATTTCACGTGCGGTAAATCCAGAGGACACACGATTTTCTTCGCCTCCTCCAAACTGGTGGGGCACTTTTCCCCTTGGGAAGACGTTCGTGCCAGAATGACATGTTCTCGTCGAAGCATGCGTCGGTCATTTTGCGTTTTACCTTCATCTCCAGAGCCATGAGCGTTACTTTCAGGCGGGTATCCTCGGGCCTGCATCCTTCATACAATGGAGTAACCGCATCTAACTCAAGTTGATCCATCTTGGCTTTCTCTCGGGCGGCAGCTCTTGCGTTATCGGTCTGCTTGAGAAGCAGCTCTTGAATATGAGGGTCCTGCACCCAGCCCATCGATGGTCCAGCGTCGTCTACTCCGCCGGCATCATCATCTGCATGATCATGCCCGTCGTCTGCTCCGGCATCTTCCTCATCATCATGTCCTGCATCTTCTACATGATGACTGTGTACAGCATCACCGTCGTGATCATCTCCTGGGGATTCTTCGTCTTCTCGCCCGCCCGAGCCGCGGTGGTTGTCTTGCTGCCCTTCCTCATTTCTTGCCCGGCCCCCATGGACGACTTCGTAGTCATCTTCATCACCTTGCCACCGATAGCCATCCATGAAACCACGCAAGAGCAGGTGGTCCCGCACCTGCCCGGAATCCGGGTCCGCAATAAGGCTCTTCAGCTTGCATCTTTGACACGGACATCTTATCTCCGTCTCGTTCTTTTGAAGCATCTCGGCCTTCGCGGACCTCAAAAACCTATTCACGATGCCTTCGGTCATCGTGCGCACCATGGTCGCCTACGGGGTAGAGCAAAACGATATTTTAGAACCAAGAAAAAATTTGCAATGACTTTCCCTAAAAATTGGACAAAAAAGAATGCTTAATGCCAAAATTCTCACCGAAACGGAAATGAATCAACATTCCGGGAAAATATTGGCAACTATCGCATTTCAAATACCGGTACACCTCCAAACACAAACACATATGCAACACAACAAACATATGCAACACCACGAACATACATAGATCTAGCTAGGCCATAAAAAGTGCATGTGCACATTGTTGTATGGAGAACAACATAAATATAGCTTCCCCCCTTACTTACCTATCAAAACAAGGTAATTTAACCACTTAATTTGAATGAATATATGGTGGAAATGAGGTGAAAAAGAGGAGGGACCCGAGAGGAGGAGGAGGTGGAGAGAATGAAGTGGGGGGAAAGTGAGTGTGGGTAGGAGAGGCTGTCCAAAATATCTTGTTGCTGCCCACTTACTAATGGCGCACCAACTATAAATGCGCCATTAGTAATCAAGGGTACTAATGGCGCATTTATAGAAGGTGCGCCATTACTAGTTTTGCAAAAAAAATAACATACTAATGGCGCACTGTCGCACAGTGCGCCATTACTAGTTTAAACTAGTAATGGCGCACTGTGGGACAGTGCGCCATTAGTAGTTTTGTAAACAAAAGAATAAAAAATATCATAAAAAAAGAACATTAATGGCGCACTTTACTGCTGGTGCGCCATTACTAGTTACAACTAGTAATGGCGCACTTCGTCTCGATGCGCCATTAGTATGTTTGGACAGGCGCGCTAGTTCAAAAAAAACTTTTTGATACTAATGGCGCACGCTGGGCCTGGTGCGCCATTAGTAGTTTGAACTCTAATGGCGTATCTGTTGTTGGTGCGCCATTACTATATACTAATGGTGCATTGCTTGTCTGGTGCGCCATTAGTATCAATTCCATCTATAGCCCTTTTCCTAGTAGTGGAACACGAATAACACAAAGGGAAATCATGAGGGAAAACACTCAAGAACAAATCCAAACACACATCCACTAGACAAACAAAGCACAAGATCACAAGGTACATGAACAACAAAGGGAAAGATACAAGGTAGATTTAATCTCCAAGAGGAGGTCTTGAATCCACGAAGGATCTTCTCGTTAGGGGTCTTGAATCCAAGGTGGATCTTCTCCATAGAGGGGCCGCGGTCTCTCTCGTGGAGTAGATCCGTAATAGATAAGCAAATCTCTAGTCTAAAATGAGCTATCACATTTGCTAACCCTAAAATGGTGGAGGTGGAGGAGCATATATAGTCTAGGGTCACGAAGGGGTAAGTGAGGGGTGAAACAGGTACATGGGCCTCGGCCCGGATACATGCGCGCACGCAAGGCCGGATGATTCGGACGGGGTCCCGGATGATCTGGGCGTCGGGGTGTCCGAATGATCCGGACGGAGTCCCGGATGATCCGGCTTCGGTGGAAGCCTTCGGGTGTCTTCGACGCACTTACCCAGACGATCCGGGGGAAGGTCCGGATGATCCGGCTAGGTCCGGATGATCCGGATGGACGTCCGGACGTCCGGCCTGACTCCAGCAGCCACTCCGTCTTCTTCTCCTTTCTTCTGTCTTCTCTTCCACGCTTCCCTCGCGGATGGTGTAGTCGTTCCTTGGCGCTTGCGCTCCTCCTTGACATTCGTGAAGCTCCGACAATACCTATGTATGCACACGGGAGAAATGTCAAGTAGTAAGCCATCCTCGAAGGGGTCAAGTGAACATGTGTAAAGGAGATGATTCACCTTTGTGTGTGTGAAGTAGATGTCGCTCGTGTCACTTGCCCTTGGCATGGTGATGTCCGTAGGATGCTCCGCATCATAATTGTACCTTGTCTTGAATTGGAAGTAGCTCATCAGAGAAAAATGTTCCCGTGATGCCTACACCAACTAGAGAAGAAGCTAAGGATGACGATCATGAAACTTCAGATCAAGTTACTAATGAACCTCGAAGGTCAACCAGAACACGTACTGCACCAGAGTAGTATGGTAACCCTGTCCTGGTAGTCATGTTGTTAGACAACGGTGAACCTTCGAACTATGAAGAAGCTATGATGAGCCTAGATTCTGAAAATGGCTTGAGGCCATGAAATCTGAGATATGATCCATGTATGAGAAAAAAGTGTGGACTTTGGTGGACTTGCCCGATGATCGGCAAGCCATAGAGAGACAAATGGATCATCAAGAGGAAGACGGACGCTGATGGTACTGTTACTATATACAAAGCTCGACTTGTCGCAAAGGTTTTTGACAAGTTCAAGGGGTTGACTACGATGATACTTTCTCACTCGTAGTGATGCTTAAGTCTGTCTGAATCATGTCAGCAATTGCCGCATTTTATGATTATGGAATCTGGCAAATGGATGTGAAAATGATGGCTTCTCACCCCTCGTTGGTTACCCAAGTGGAAGGTTTGAGATGTAGCGTAACGGCAAGTTTCCCTTGGCAAGATACCAAGGATCGAATCCCGTGAGACTCCGAGGGCCAACAAGTAGGTGTCAACGCTAACAGCGCCAACTTAGCGGTTGACAGGACCTGCACACAGATACAAATAACTTTGCACCCAACGAGTACAAAGAGGTTGTCAATCCCTCCGGCCTTGCTGTTTACAAAGGATCAAACGCAAGAGGTAATAGTGATAGGTATGACTGCAACTAGGAAATAAGAACAGGAAGTAAATAGCGGGTGTGATCAATGATGGTAATATGGACCGGGGTCCCATGATGTTCACTAGTGATGTCTCTCTCCCAAAAGCCGATAAAACAGCTAAGCGAGGTAAACAAATTACAGCTGGGCAATTGACAGGATTATGTGCGCAAACCAATGCTAACTATGCTATAAAGAAAGGTAGAGGCTCAAAAGCATGGGCAGTACGCCAAGGCAAGTAGACCGAAATCCATCTGCATCTACTACTAATCATCCACCTTGAGATATCTATCCAGAACATCTCGCTGGTATTAAGTTGTGAGTCCCACCCGAAGTGTAAACTCAAAGCAACAGACAACTGCATTAAAAGAACTTTGCGTAAAGTAAACAATCCTTGCACCCGCAAGTACAAGCACCGTTGTTTTCCCCCTTGTGGCAACAGCACATCCCCTAGACTCATGTTTCTGTCACTCAAACTAGTCATCGAGGGGCATGAACCCACTATCAAGCATAACGTTCCCTCTTGGAGTTACTACCTACTACTTGGCCAAAGCAATAAACAGCAATGGAGAACATGCAAGAATTACTCAAGAACATAAATATAAAAGAGGTGAATCAAATATATTACTCACACACAATCTGAACATAATCTCATAATCCATCGGATCCCAGCAAACTCAGCAGAGCAACAGCATAAAGATTACATATGTGCCTCGATCATGTAGGTCAGCTCACGAGGTCTAATCCATGAAGAACAAAGAGGGGAGGAGAACATCACATAGCTACTGGTCATGGACCCATGGTCCAAGGGGGACTACTCACAACTCATCCGGGAAGCGTCCATGGTGGTGGAGAAGCTCCCGGTGGTGGTTCTCCCCTCCGGCAGGGTGCCGGGAAGAGTTCTCCTGGTGCTCCCGATCTTGGAAGCGCGGCGGCGGCGGAACAGAGGCGAGATCGTAAAAAAGGGTTCCGTCCTCGAGGGTTTCGGGACACGAGCAATATATATGCAAAAGGGGGTCACCAGAGGCGGAGGTGGGGCCCCAGGTGCCCCCCTGGCGCGGCCAGGGGTGGGGCCGCGCCGGGTGGCCGCCTGGGCCACCCCAGGCTCCCCTCTGGCCCTGCTTTGGTTTTTCTTGAAGCTCCCGATACGCTGATTTTTCCTGTATTTTCCCAGAATTTTTAGGGCACTTTTAATATGGGGGAAACTTGAAATAGAAAAACAGCAGAAAACAGGAACTGGCACTGTGGTGCACTGAGTTAATAGGTTAGTCCAAATATGATCAAAAGTGTATGGAAGTGCATAAATATCATAGCAATATCACACAAAAGAGGCATGGAGCAAGCAGAAATTATAGATACGTTTTGGACGTATCAACATCCCCAAGCTTAATTCCTGCTCGTCCTCGAGTAGGTAAATGATAACAAGCATAATTTTTGTGGTGACATGCTATCAACCATATAAGAACTTTTAAGTAAAGCAATCAAGGCACGTAATCCAATTCAAGTCATAACAAGCAAGAGTCTATATTAGCATTGTAACAAGTAACATAAGAACATAAAGGTGCAAGAGCTCTCGCTGTCCGTGACTCGAATGTCTCCAAATGGTGTTTGCGTGCAAGAAAGGGGATAGGGATATATGAGAGAGTAAAACATAGTTTTTGTATTGTTGAGAACTTAATCTACTAAAGTTTCACACTTGGTCTTCTTTGGAATCTTATCTTGACTCATCCCCAGACTGTCAGCCAGGTACAAGTCAAAATGATCCACTCCCTTTCGATATTTTGAGCACTCATGCAATGGATGAGCGTAAGCAAGAAAGTTGACACTTAGGATGGCAAAGAGAGAAAAATGATAGAGGGGGAAGACAAAAAAGGTGTGAAGGGCTCACATCAATGAGGACAATCATCGGCAAGAGAAAGCCAAATGATAGATATGATGTGAGGAGTAGGGATTGCCATGCAACGGATGCACATAAGAGCTAAGGTAAGCTCTCCAATGGAACTAGTGGGGGTGCATCCAACTTGCTTGCTCAAGAAGACCTAGAGCTCTTTTGAGGAGGCTCATCATTGGAATATACAAGCCAAGTTCTATAGTGTAAAGGTCCCCACATAGCTATATGCATGAATGATAATCTCTATGGAGTACAAGGTATAAGATGGAGTACGAGTGTGGATCTCTCAAAAGAAATAGTAGTGTGCCCCCTTCCCTCTTTTTATTTCTTTTTCTCTTTTTTTAAAAAAAAAATTGTGGCCTCAATGGCTCTTTCTATTTATCTCTCATTTGTCCTCTTTGGGATCTTTTGATTTTGTCCTCTTTGGGATCTTTCCCTCACTTTAGGGGCAACACTCTATGTATTACAAGAACTATAGAAGATCTTTCACACTTTACAAAAGTACTCAACATAAAGAAAATGAAACTATCATGATGTATGCAAATGTATGCCTCTGCCAGTGTAGCAGGATATGCAATGATACTAGCGCGTCATGTAGCAATGATTAGGGCAACGCCCAACTAGCATGTGGCTCATCGATCAAGCAAAAAGCATGTATGACATGAAGATCAAGTCATGAGAAGATGGATGTTGCATGGCAATGTATCTCGGAAAGGCTACGGAAATGCCTTGATAGGTAGGTATGGTGGCTGTTTTGAGGAAGGATATAATGAGGCCTATGATGACAGAGCGTATCGTGCCAAGGATTTGGATGCACCGACGAAGTATGCGCCAACTCTCGAGGTGACAAAGGGCAATGCACGGTACCGAAGAGGCTAGAAAAATATGGATAGGTGGAAGTGTCAACTTTCGAATACTCACATTAGTCCGAAGAACTCATGCACTTATTATCGGTAACTCTCAATCTAATTAGGAGGTTCTCAAAGAGACAAGTACCCCGAGGAGGAGTGTGTGGGGATTTGGTTATCCTTGCGCATCCTCGGCTCATGGTACGTGAGTGTACTCTAATATTCGATCCCTCCAAAGATTAGTGATCCATTTAGTAGCTAAAGTTCTCAACTATTTTGTAGGTTTTCAAAAATAAACACGGATTGCCCAAAATACGACATCTATCACTAACAGGCTAAAGCTCTTGACACCAAAAGTTCAGACATTACTCATGGCAATACCTCAAAACTATTGCAAGTTACTACTAAAATTAAATAGCAACCTCAATTACCTACTTTAAGTTAAGACACACAACTCAGTGCAACAGACAAACTCTCTTAACAAGATAAACATGAAAACTCAAGAGAGTTCAACAACCAACTAAACAAAAGCTCTTTTAAAAAGAAAAGCATGAAAACTAAGAGCTAAACATGACAGTAGCTATGGAAAGACAAAGAACACACACATCAAAGATAAGCATGAAAATCCTATGTTGTGTTCTACGTTGAAGTGGAGTGTGTTTCTCTCCCACACAAATAAAGCTGGGTTCTAACTCGTTATGAACAGCAAGCAAAGCTAAAGAAAACTAAAAAGGAAACTAAAAGCAAGACGCTCCAAGCATAGCACATAACGCATGAAGTGATTAAAATATAGTGGAACGAAAGACGAACTGATAATTGTTGATGGAGAAGGGGATGCACGGGGGCATCCCCAAGCTTGGACGCTTGAGTCTTCTTGAATATTTCTTGGGGGTGCACGGGGGCATCCCCAAGCTTGAGCGTTTGACCCTCCTGAATCTTTTTATCATCTTCCCTCGCACACTTGAAAACTCCCTTCATACATAACTCATCATAATCTGATTAGCAAGGTTAGTACCCATAATAAAATAACTTTTCCCTGCTGGAAATAAGGATAATCTTGAAGAGCTACTGTTTCTCAAGATTGCCAAAAGGTTTTTGCAAAGAAAAAGCAAGTTCAAGGTTTGCAAAACGAAGAAAAGGCAAAACAGGACAGAATCTGTGAAAAACAGACCAGCAAGTAGTAAATAATTTTTTCGTGGCACTTCTGCAACTCAAATCAAAAAACTCAGAACAGACGCCCGTGTCCCTCTAGAGGATGGCCAAACTACTGGTGCCGTGTCCCTCTTGAGGATGTGGTATTGTTGCGGATAATGAAGCTCTGCTTGCATGTTTTATAGGTGGCTTAAATAGAGAGATTCAGACCATTCTAGAGTATAAGGAGTATAATAATATCACTCGTTTATTCCATCTTGCTTGCAAAGCTGAACGTGAAGTGCAGGATCGACAGGCATTGGCGCAGGCTAACTTTTCTGTAAGTCGACATTCATCATGGACACCGCGTGCATCTTCTACTTATACACATTCTGCTACACCGGCACCTCCGTCAGTTCCCGCCTCCAGTCGTGATACAAGAAAGCAGGCACAAGCACCACTATCTGCCAAGAGCCCACCCACCGGGGCTGCACAGAGCTCCACTTCATCCATGGCATCAACAGGGCACACAAGTGCTATTATTTGTCGTCGTTGTAAGGAAAGAGGTCATTTGCGAGGGAATGAAATCTCAACGTGTCATGATTGCTACTGAGGATGGTGGCTATGAGTCCGCTAGTGACTATGACGAGGAGACTCTGGCTCTTATTACACGTGAAGAACACGGTGGAGATGATTCTGAACAAGATATGCATTACATGGCTGGTGACGATGCTAACAAGTATGACTGTTTAGTTGCTCAATGTGTTTTGAGTGTGCAGGTCACACAAGCTGAGCAAAACCAGAGGCACAATTTGTTCCATACAAAGGGAGTTGTGAAGGAACGTTCTGTTCGCTTCATCATAGATGGAGGGAGCTACAACAATTTCGCTAGTATGGAGATGGTGGAGAAGCTGTCTCTCACCACAAGACCACATCCACAGCCTTACTACCTCCAATGGTTCAACAACAGCGGCAAGGTTAAGGTAACATGTACTATTCGCATGCATTTTAGTATAGCTACATATGCTGATTATGTTGATTGTGATGTGGTACCCATGCAAGCCTGTTCCTTATTACTTTGTAGACCATGGCAATTTGATAAAAAAATGTACACCATGGTAGGAACAATTTGTATACTCTTGTTCATAAGGATAAACACATTACTTTGCTTCCTCTAACTCCAGATTTCATTTTGAAGATGATATTCATTAAGCTAGTAAAGCAAAACATGAGCAAAACAAGAGTGAAAATCAGTCATGGCAAAAGAATTTGAGCAACAAATGAAACCTAATAACAAACCATCATCTCATCTTGCATCTGAAATTAAATTGAAAAGTGGAGGTTTACTTGCCACCAAATCTGATATTGATTATCTATATTTCAGCAAATCTATTTGCTATGATTTTGTGTGAAAGAGTCATTATCTTAATTCGAGGGCGTGCCTTCCTCTTTGCCTCCTGCTATCACTAACATCTTGCGGGAGTTCGCTAAAGTTTTTCCACAAGACGTACCACCGAGATTACGACCTATTCGAGGGATTGAGCATCAGATTGACTTAATTCCTGGTGAATCGCTATCCAACCGTGCACCATACCGTACCAATCAAGAGGAGATGAACAAGATTATGTGTCAAGTACATGATCTACTCAATAAAGGTTCGAATCCCTTAGTCCTTGTGTTGTTCCTACTATTCTAGTGCCAAAAAGGATGGTACATCACGTATGTGTGTTGATTGTAGGGGCATCAATAATATTACTATTCATTATCATCATCCTATTCCTAGGCTAGATGACATGCTTGATGAATTAAGTGGCTCTACTATTTTCTCCAAAGTTGATTTGCGTAGTGGATACCATTAAATTCGTATGAGATTCGGAGATGAATGGAAAACAACATTTAAAACTAAATTTGGATTATATGAGTGGTTAGTCATGCCTTTTGGGTTAACTAATGCATCTAGTACTTTCATGAGATTAATGAATGAAGTTTTACGTGCTATCATTGGACGATTTGTGGTAGTTTACTTTGATGATATACTGATTTATAGCAGATCTTTGGAGGAACATTTACGTGTTGTTTTTATTGCTCTACGTGATGCACGTTTGTTTGGTAACCTTGGGAAGTGCACCTTTTGCATCGATCGAGTATCTTTTCTTGGCTATGTTGTTACTCAACAGGGAATTGAGGTTGTTCAAGACAAAATTGAAGCTATTGAGAGTTGCTCGCAGCCCAAAACGGTCACACACATGAGGGGTTTCCTTGGCCTCGTTGGTTTCTATAGGCATTTTGTGAGAGATTTCAGCACCATTGCTGCACCTCTCAATGAGCTTACAAAGAAGGATCTGCCTTTTGTTTGGGGTACTGCACAGGAAGAAGCCTTCACGGTATTGAAAGATAAGTTGACACATGCTCCATTACTCCAACTTCCTAATTTTAATAAGACTTTTGAGCTTGAATGTGATGCTAGTGGAATTGGGTTAGGAGGTGTGTTACTACAAGATGGTAAACCTGTTGCATACTTTTTTGAAAAATTGAGTGGGCCTAGTCTGAATTATTCTACTTATGATAAGGAATTATATGCTGTTTTTCGGACTTTAGAAACATGGCAACATTATTTATGGCCCAAAGAATTTGTTATACATTCTGTTCATTAATCTTTGAAACATATTAAAAGTCAAGCAAAACTAAATCATAGACATGCTAAATGGGTTGAATTCATCGAGACTTTCCCTTATATCATAAAACACAAGAAGGGTAAAGAAAATGTTATTGCTGATGCATTATCTCGTCATTATAATATGCTTTCACAACTTGACATTAAAATATTTGGTTTGGATACCATCAAAGATCAATATGTGCATGATGCTGAATTTAAAGATGTATTGCAGAATTGTAAATAAGCGAGAACATGGAACAAGTTCGTCGTTAATGATGGATTTGTGTTCCCTGCTTACAAGCTATGCATTCCAGCTAGCTCCGTTCGCCTTTTGTTGTTGTAGGAGGCGCCTGGAGGAGGATTAATGGGACACTTTGGTGTAAAGAAGACGAAGGACATACTTTCCACACATTTCTTTTGGCCAAAGATGAGACGGGATGTTGAGTGTTTTGTTGCTCGCTGCACTACATGTCAAAAAGCTAAGTCACGACTCAATCCTCATGGTTTATATATGCTTTTGCCTGTACCTAGTGTTCCTCGGGAAGATATATCTATGAACTTTTTTTGGGTTTACCTCGAATAAAGAAGGGGAGGGATAGCATATTTGTTGTCGTGGATAGATTTTCAAAAATGGCACACTTTATACCATGTCATAAAAGCGATGATGCTGCTAATGTGGCTGATTTGTTCTTTCATGAAATTATTCGCTTGCATGGTGTGCCCAATACTATTGTTTCAAATCATGATACTAAGTTTCTTAGCCACTTTTGGATATGTTTATGGGCTAAGTTGGGGACCAAACTACTTTTTAGTACTACATGTCACCCCCAAACTAATGGACAAACTGAGGTAGTCAATAGAACATTGTCTACTATGCATAGGGATGTTTTGAAGAATAACAAGAAAATGTGGGAAGAATGTTTGCCTTATATTGAATTTACTTATAATCGTTCGCTGCATTCCACTACTAACATGCGCCCTTTTGAAATTGTGTATAGTTTTTTACCTCGTGCACCTATTGATTTGTTGCCTCTTCCATCTTCGGAGAAGGTTAATTTTGATGCTAAACAACGCGCTGAATTGATCTTAAAAATGCATTAATTAACTAAGGAAAACATTCAACGTATGAATGCTAAATATAAACTTGCTGGAGATAAAGGTAGAAAACATGTTGTCTTTGCACCTGGAGATCTTGTTTGGTTACATTTGCGTAAGGATAGGTTTCCTGATTTGCGCAAATCAAAGCTAATGCCACATGCTGATGGCCAATTTAATGTGTTCGATAAAATAAATGATAATGCATATAAACTTGAGCTGCCTGCTGATTTTGGGGTTAGTCCCACTTTTAACATTGCAGATTTGAAGCCTTATTTGGGTGAGGAAGATGAGCTTCCGTCGAGGACGACTTCACTTCAAGAAGGGGAGGATGATGAGGACATCAATACCATTGTTACACCCACAACCACTGCTGCTATACATACTGGACCAATTACTAGCGCTCGCGCACGCCAATTAAATTACCAAGTACTTTCGTTTCTTGGTAATGATTCCAATGTTCATAAGAATATGATGCTGCCTAAATTTGATACATTTGTCTTGCTTACAAATAAAGGGCCTAGTTTGGACAAGAAGGATGAACATTGTTGCAAGATCAAGCATGAAGATGATGGCATGCGCAAGGGGAACAAGAATGAAGTTACAAGTCATGCTTTCAGGACTTTGAAGCCACCATAATGAGTGCGTGAAGCCTTGGACGAAATATACAAGATGCCACTTCATAAAATCCGTCCAGAGGCTATTATAGGTGCCGCGTCACCTTATTATTTGGCTAGGCCCATGTAATTTAGAAATACTTGACTATAGGGTATTTTTAGAGTACGTATGTGTGCGGAAAGAGAGTTAGGGTTGGTTTCAGACCCCTCTTCCAAGGGCCCCGAAATCCCACCCTCTTCCTCCATATATACAACCTTTAGGTCGTCGTTTAGACTTTGGGTTTTGTTTAGATTAAAGTTTGCCATAGCTGCAACTTTGCGTACTTCGTTTGTGTTCAACGACCAGAAAAAGACATCACAGAACCCCACTTTCGTTAATAATGTTTTCCTCTTAAATTCGTAATATCCAGATTGCAATCGTAATTTCTTGCTTGTTCTTCGTTTGCTTGTAGGAAATAGACCCTTGTGGACAGGTTGATCGTGCTCCGGCATGGTCAATAACGTCTCGGAGTTGGTTCAGCGACTGCTAAGGCATGACGTCCTCGCACATTCGTTGTCGGATCGTCGAAGTCTACTCCACCGAAAACGATAGCCACCATCTAATTGAAAGACGGGACACCTTTGCCTCTATCATCATACATGTGTTGTCGTAGAAGTGTTCCATGATAATACCGAAATTATCATCACGTAAGTGTCCACTTCCATGATGACAAATGGCGCATCATGGAAGTGTTTTCGTCAAGGGTAACCGACACGTGGCATCCATCGTAACGGGTCGCCGTTGAACTATCGGGTTCCAGTTTGGATCCGATAACCCGTTAACAGCCCCGACTAATGGGGATTTTCCACGTGTAAAACTCTCATTCGCCAAATGATCCACGTGTTAGCTCATCTTTGGGACAGATGTCATCCGTACAATGGAAGGAAGATGCCAATGACATGTGGACACGTGGCACAGCCCAACAGTGGCCCATTTAAGGGAAAAAGGCCGGCCCAGCTAAAGGCCCACCATATTTTTTCAAACACTAGTGGGCTGGCCCGTTAACAACCTGCCATGTTTTGGGTCAAATTGAGGCCCATATCAGATCAGGCTCGTTCAGAGCCTATCGAGTTTTGGGATAAACTACATCCCATATCAGATCAGGCCTGTTAATAGGACACTATTCTTTTGGGCCCATTCTAAGCTGGGTTTTGTATTTCAGCTTGTTAAATGCCTGTTTACCAGTTCGACCCGATAATAGTTTCGGCCTGTTAGCGGCCCGTGCTGCATCTGGGCTATTGTCAACCCAGTTTCACTTTAGGCCATTTAATGGACCATGCAGAAACTGGGCCGTTTCTTGTCCAAAGTAACTTTAGGCCTCTTAATGGCCCATAGTCTTCATGGATAAATTTCAGCCCAACTGGCCTATCGCCCTATTAATGGCCCGTGTAACAGTTGGGCCTAATTACAGCCCGCGTTGAATCTGGCGTGCTTACAGCGCATCTGTTAATGGCCCGTGACACTGTTGGGACTACGGTCCGTGTTAATTTCGGCCTGCTTAAAGCCCATAAATTTATTGGGCCAAACATGGCCTGAGATATATATTGGCTTGTTAATGGCTCGTTCTATTTGGGCCAAACATGGGCTAAGGCAGTTTCAGCCTGTATTGGCCCGTGAATTTTTCGGCTCAATGCTAGCCCAATCTAGTTTTTACCCTGTTAAAACCCCATGGTATTCTATGGCCCAGCTGGCCAGAACGTTACTCGGCCTATTAAAGGTGGAAAACTACTATACGTTTAGACCTGCTAATGGCCCAAGATGATTATTTGGCCCATATATAGCGAGTTATGGGCCGGCCTAAAGATGGACTACATTGAGATCCATTGAAGCTTCCGGCCTAAATTACAACATACCGACCAAGAATAAACCTATACTATATAATAAAGAAATTACGACATATTACATCCACTGGGCATCAAAGTTCACAAGCGGTGCTAATAAAGCGCAACGTGGGCACATATTACATACACTGGGCATCAAAGGTCGCCACCAGTGCATTAAATGCGCTAACAAAAAGTTTATACAAAACTGAGAGCCTTCACAAGGCATTACGCCTACCCTGGCGGTGCACCAAAAGTAGCTGAACAAGCTGATGAGACCTCAGTTGTGTCAACGATGGATGCTCTAACCATAGCTGCATAGCAAGAAAGCACGCATGGGTGTCCTCTGCGGCCTTCTTCACATCATTGACATCAATTTGGAGCTGAGCTCAAGCAAGGCTTTCCACTTTAAGTTGAGACTAAAGAAGTCGAACTGATTGAGGCAGCAACTGCACAGAGGTTGTCTCACAGTTGCTGGTGAGTAGCTTCAACTCACTATCTTCATCAAGACATGACCTTGGGGTCATCTTGCTCTCTTCAAGGTGGTTTGGCTCACTATCTTCCCTAAAGTTCTGCCTGGGAAAAGATATATGACTCTGAAAGAGAACCAAGGAGACACATAATAGGTTCACAATTATATAAGCAAATAAATGGACCTGTTCTGCATAAGCAACATGTTTTTACAACTACAATTTAAAACTGGTAGTTGTTGCAAACATCCAATCAGATGTAAACACCAAAGTAAACAGCAGTGGAGGAAATGATGCCTATCCAAATCTATACTAGAACAAAGTTTGAAGGCTTGAGAAGGATGAACTTACATTACATGTTAACACGGGTTGGACAAAACCCTTCTCCATGTCGATGGAAGGATAATTCAATAAATTCCCCAGAGAAACTTATTTATAAGTGTTGCCTTTATTCAACATTTTGTAAAGAGTAAATATAGATCAAATAATATTGGATGAAATAGAGGATAATAAAGCTCTGGTGCAGAGTGATGATACATAATCAAATAGCAATTAATTAAGTATAGTGTTACAAGGCAAAAGGTACTAACAAGAGGAATGCAGACCTTAACGTGTGCATTGGCATTGGCTTTATTCAACATATTGGTAAGAGTAAATGTAGATCTGATAATTTGGAGAAAGTGGAAGGCAGGGAAGATAAGATGCAGAGTAATGCTAGACAATCATCTATCTCGCAATGCAAGTACAGTAATACTACCACCTTCCATTATTACTTGTCGCTCAAATGGATATATCTAGCACTATTAAGTTCTAAACATATCCAATTGAGCATCAAATAATTTGATACAGAGGGAGTACATGAGAATAGGTACTTACATGAGCAATCCAAAACTTCATAACCATTGTGTTCATTCTACATTTATATAAGAGTTAATATAGATCTTATAATTTCGAGCAAAGGGAGGATAAAGAAGTGAACATTTACAATGATGCTACATAATCAAACATCAATGAGTGTAAGTATGCTGACAAAGGACAAGAGGTACTTACAAGAGCAATGTAGTGCCCAGTATTGTTGTGAGATCCTATGATCCCCTGACAAAGGAGATTCATCTGAAATTAGTTTTCATACAAGAAAGAAGGTAAGGCACATGCAGAAATTTAGGAGTTCAAATTTTGAATTAATATCATAGACAGTACCTGACGCTAGGCTCTCTGCAGTTCTAATAGGGGTTTGGTCACTGGAGTAGGGGTAAAGTGTGGTACAGTTGGGCATGTGTTTTCTGTGGCTGCTGATCTATGTGATTTAACAGGTATCACTACCTTTTCCAAATACCTAGTTTGTACTCCTTGAGGATCTGCACTCACCCTCTTCCTTTTGGACATCTATTACAAAAGAATAACATTTGACTGGAAAAACATAGTATGATGTCACATGGGATAGGTACAGAAAATGGATAGGTATGGCATACTCATATATGATGCTTAAACTAAGCAGATGGTGGTGTAACAAAGTAGAAGTAATGCAAGAGGTCATATGCAAAATATGTGCGACCAATACAACCTTGCCAAGTTAGAGAAAGCACCTTGATGGGTGAATAAGATAGGCCATCCACCACCATGCCAAGTTTGTTAGCCAGTTGATTGTTCCGCAATATCCTCTCATGCGCCCATTCTCAAATTCATTTTGATCATGTTCAATACCTGACATGCATGAAAACATAAAAACAAGTGAGATTATCTTTGTAATGCAGAAGTGATTCTAATCCAACACTGCCTCCCTGTAAACCCCTTTGTGCTATCTCTGCAATTCTTTTGAAAGATGCCATGCATGCTGTAATTTGGTGTGTGCATTAATATAATGTGGCCTACTACTCAAAATATGAGAGCTCCAGATGTGATGATACTTCACAGATGACAACTTCAACATATAGTACAGAAGAACAAGTCAACTGCAAACATCGGTTGTTAACTAATATCAGTATCATATCACAATCATATTTGAACAACTAAGCTTTGGAATTATGAGTGACGTGTTGTTTAGCTTGAAGGGTGGAGTATTGCTAGTACGACAGAAAGCACCTACGTAGATCATAGTAGGGTAGATAAAAGGGGAAAACCCTAAGCATCAATAGTAAAATCGGGAAAGTGGAACTAGCTGGACCATATGGGCTTGTATTGCCGGTATGGCAAGAAAGGGTTCGGAAAGGCTTCGTAACTGAAGGCACAATACTATTACTATCAGTCTAGACTATCAAATACATCATAGCTCCCAGCATTCCGGATATTATGGCAGACCATCTAGACTGATTGGAAGCATCCATCTAAAGTGACCCAATATACATGTCAACTGCAAATGTCCCTGCTCCACTTCCCGACAAGGAACATACTGTACTACTCCCTCTGTTCTTAAATATAAATCTCTTAGAGATTCGAATGCGAACTATATACGGAGCAAAATGAGTGAATGTACAATCTAAAATATGTCTTTATACATGTGTATGTAGTTCTTATTGGAATATCTAGAAATACTTATGTTTTACCGAAAAAGGCTTTCGCCCCGTTTTATAAATAAAGCAACGATGAACAACAACCGGTACGAACGCACGCCACCACAACACACACACGCACCCAAGACAGTTTAAGAATGGAGGAACTAATATACTTATTAAGAAGAATAGAATAAGAACATGATAACAAAGAGCAAGCGGATTTCTCTACTTTTTTCTCTACTCTTATATATACTTATACTTATCTCTACACTTATAAAAACCAGAGTCGGTTGTGATGGTGTGATTGCCATCCTGCAATATAGGACATCCGATCTATATCTCACGGATAGGAAGTAAGCTATGAAAATTTTGAAAAAAGATACCCGCGCCCCTCTCCATATTTGCAGATAAGGCCTTCCCTCGTTCATCTTTGTCTCCCACAAGATAAGCTAGTCATATAAATGCATCTTGATATTCCGTGCAATGCATGGGCCTCTTGCTAGTCTCTACTCTTATAAAAAATAGTGTTGGTGATGATGGTGTGCCTGCCATCATGCAATATAGGTCGTCCGATCTATATCTGACGCTGGCGGATAGGAAGGAAACTACAACAATTTTGCTAAAAGATACCCGCACTCCTACCCCCATTTGCAGATAATGCCTTCTCTCGTTCATCCTTATCTCCCACAAGATAAACTACTCGATCATATAAATGCATCTTGATGTTTTGTGCAACACATGGGCATCTTGCTAGTTAGATAATACAATTTGTCTTGCCCACCGATGATGAACCAGAGCGCACAGAGAAATGCAAATCCCTGTTGTCTCTCTATATGTGGCGCACATGCTTTTCTAAATGAATATAGGAACATTAGCTGACCAATTAAACGTTCTCTGTTTTAGTAATATGAGCATCATATCAGATTCGTATTTCAACAACTAAGCTTTGGAATTATGAGTGGCATGTTGTTTTGCTTGAAGGGTTGAGGTCTTGAGGAGCAGTGCTAGCACGACACGAAGCACCTACGATGATGGTAGTGAATATAAAGGGGGGAAACCATAAGCTTTATGAGTATAGTGTGCATGCCGTGGTGGATCTGAAGGTGCAAACCGGACAAAGCCTACTTCGCAACCAATTTTTGCTTTCAACTCGCCACTACGATTTGGTACGAACAAGAAAAGTACAGTAAAGAAGTTATGATCTATTTTTTGGGTGAGATCAATAACTTAAGAAGATATGAAAAAGTACCACCTCTCTTGCGATGCCGTGTAGGCCCCTGCTAATACGTTAAGGGTGATGCGGGTACGATGGCTGTCGGCGGCGCAGAAGAAGACTGTAAACAGCAGACGACCGGGTCGGGGGATAAGTCCTATTGTCGTGGATGAGGCGGTCGTAAGGGCGAAAATGGCAAGGTGGACGACGGTGCCGATGAAGCGAGAGGACGTGACGAAAGGATCCACTCTGGCGCCGTAGATGAGAGACGTCCATCAATTGCAGTGGACGACGGGGTAGGTGTAGCAGCTCCGGCAGGGTGGAGGATGGGGTGGCGGACGGAGAAGGCTGGCCGGAATGGGGAGGTTGTTGTGGCGCTGATGGTGTATGAATGCTTTAATGGAAGGGGAGCGGGATCTCAGTCTTTGGGACTCACTTGTCTAAAATGTGGGAAAGTTACGAACTTAGCCCCTGTTTAAAATTTTGGACATCTTGTCGGTTGGGGGTAGGACGGTTATCTCGCATCTCCCCAATATTTTTGGTAGCGATTTTGGGCGAGGAGAGGGTATTTTGCCGCCCACGGTTGGCACCCATGGTGTATCAATGGGGCTGACAGGTAGGGTGGTTGTGTCACGTGTGAGGGAAGTTACACATCTACCCCTATTTAAAATATTTGCCTACATCGATTTCAGACGAGGAGAGTTTGTTTTGTCGCCCACCGTGTATGAATGGGGAAATGGAGGGAGAGACACAGGTCTTTTGGACGATCTTGAATCCAATGTGTTTTGCCGCCCATGTTTGGCGTCGATCGTGTCTGAATGGGCTTAGAGGTGGTCATGTCACGTCTGATTGAAGTTACTAGTCTACCCCTATCGAAAACAGTGGAAATCGAGGTTAGGATGTGAAGTGTTAGGGGTAGACAGTAATTTCCATCTCGCAAACACTTCCTTCAGGTAGCGAACAAATGATAGTGGGTGATTTGCCGCTTCGTTCAAAATTTGGAAGAATTAGCATTCACTATTACCCTTGGCCCTGGCAACTAAATTCAAATCCAATTTCTATTCGATTACGAATATACATACATCATTCTACGTTTTGTTATCTATTTCTTCAAAACCACGACAAAGATTTATTCCACCTTTATATATGAATATGATTTAGAAATGTCGTGATCTTCGAATTTAGTAGGTTGGATACACTTTGAGTCAAACAATTATCTCATCCAATACAATATGCTCACATGAAAAGTAGTTCACCTTATGTCAATCATACAAGTACTGAGGATTACCTCGCCTAAAAAATTCAGATCATTACAAGACATGGACAACACATGGGGTCTTACAACATAATCCATTCAGAGACATGACACAGCATGCAAGTATACTAATCTAATGACCATTTCAACTGGTATCTAAAGAAGAACTGCAATTACCCTGGGCTTCAGATAGCAGAAGCAGCAGGACCTCCTCCGTCTTCAAATGCAACATTCTTACTTCCTCCAATTCTTGGGTTGCTTGCATAATGTGTGCAGCTAATTGCATAATTTCCAGCCTCAAGATCAAGATTACCTCATTCATGGCAGCCACACCATCTATTTCTGCCTCTAGTAGAGCCTCAAGAACTATAATATCCGTGCCCAGACTGCTGTCCAGCGGTGTTGCCTCTGAACTGCTACCATCTGGTAACATGGATGGCGCATTGCTTCCGCAAATAGATTCTGGGGTTGTACATTGTGTCCTAGTGTGAACGACATCCTCAAAGGTTTCCGCTGGACATAAGTAAGAGATAGTTATCGCATGATCCAGGCAGTAAGCTTCATGGTAAACGACATATGTATTATTGCGGAGCACGGCAAGATTTATTTAAATGGTTCGAAGCAGCATCAGCCGAAAACAAATTAGAATGGTAGATGATTATGGAAGGCAGTGTACCACCGCTATATTTAAGTTGCCCGGGCATCTAAGTAGTGTTGGAAATATGCCCTAGAGGCAATAATAAAAGAGTTATTATTATATTTCCTTGTTCATGATAATCGTTTATTATCCATGCTATAATTGTATTGATAGGAAACTTAAATACATGTGTGGATAAATAGACAAACTTTGTGTCCCTAGTAAGCCTCTTCAGGGCTAGCTCGTTGATCAAAGATGACCGCGGTTTCCGGGTCATAGACATGAGTTGTCATTTGATAACGGGATCACATCATTAGGAGAATGATGTGATGGACGAGACCCAAACGTTAAACATAGCTTTTGATCGTATCAGTTATCGCTATAGTTTTCTGCATGTCAAGTATAAGTTCCTATGACCATGAGATCATGTAACTCACTGACACCGTAGGAGTACCTTGTGTGTGCCAAACGTCGCAACGTAATTGGGTGACTATAAAGGTACTCTACAGGTATCTCCAAAGGTGTCTGTTGAGTTGACATGGATCGAGACTGGGATTTGTCACTCCGTGTGACGGAGAGGTCTCCGGGCCCACTCGGTAATACGTCATCTCAATGAGCTCAAAGTGACTAAGTAGTTAGTCACGGGATTATGTATTACGGAACGAGTAAAGAGACTTGCCGGTAACGAGATTGAACTAGGTATAGAGATACCGACGATCGAATCTCGGGCAAGTAACATACCGACGAGACAAAGGGAACTGTATACGGGATTGCCTGAATCCTTGACATCGTGGTTCATCCGATGTGATCATCGAGGAACGTGTGGGAACCAATATGGGTATCCAGATCCCGCTATTGGTTATTGACCTGGGAGTGTCTCGGTCATGTCTGCATAGTTTCCGAACCCGCAGGGTCTACACACTTAAGGTTCGGTGACGCTAGGGTTGTTAGTGAGAACAGTACATGGTAACCGAAGGTTGTTCGGAGTCCCGGATGAGATCCCGGACGTGACGAGGAACTCCGGAATGGTCCGGGGATGAAGATTGATATATTGGATGATGGGGATCGGAGTCCGGAAGTGTTCCGGGGAGCACCGGGGAGTCGTCGGATGACCGAAAGGAGTTTCGGGGGGTCCCGGCAAGTGTTGCGGGCCTCATGGGCCAAAAGGGGGGAGGCACATCAGCCCACACAGGGGCTGTGCGCCCCCCCACAGGCCTCCCACGCAGCAAGGAGGGTGGGGGCGCCCCTAGGGCAGCCGCACCCCTAGGCTTGGGGGGCAAGGCGCCTGTGGGGGGGGGGGAAACCCTAGCCCTGGCCGCCACCCCCCCTTGGCCGCCCCATCTAGCCCTGGCCGCCGCCCCCTAGGGGGAACCCTAGGGGCGCCCCCTCCCCTCTCTCCCCCCTATATAAAGAGAGGCAGAGGAGGGCAGCAACACAAGTTCGTGCCTCGGCGCTGCCCTCTCTCTCCCACGAATATCTTCGTCTAGTTTGCAGTGCTTGGCGAAGCCCTGCTGGAATTCCTCCACCACCATCTCCACCACGCCGTCGTGCTGCTGGGTTTCTCCGTCAACTTCTCCTTCCCCCTTGCTGGATCAAGAAGGAGGAGACGTCCCCGAGCTGCACGTGTGTTGAACGCGGAGGCACCGTCCGTTCGGTGCTGGGATCTTCGGCGATTTGAATCGCGGCGAGTACGACTCCATCAACCGCGTTCTTGAACGCTTCCGCTTAGCGATCTACAAGGGTATGTGGATCCGACTCTTCCCTCGTAGATGCATCTCCTAGATTGATCTTGGTGAGCGTAGGAAAATTTTTGTTTCCCATGCAACGTTCCCCAACAGTGGCATCATGAGCTAGGATCTTGCGTAGATGTTTTCACGATTAGAACACAAAGGGGTTTGTGGGCGTTGATGTTTAGATTGCTTCCCTCTTTGGTCTTTCTTGATTCAGCGGCATTATGGGATGAAGCGGCCCGGACCAACTTTACATGTCCACGTACATGAGACCGGTTCCATCGACAGACATGCGACTTTTGTTGCATAAGATGGCTGGCGGGTGTCTGTCTCTCCTATCTTAGTTGAATCGGATTCGACGAAGGCGGTCCTTGTAGAAGGTTAAATAGCAACTTAAATATCACCATTGTGGTTTTGCGTAGGTAAGAAGCGTTCTTGCTAGATACCCATAGCAGCCACGTATAACATGCAACAACAATTTAGAGGACGTCTAACTTGTTTTTGCAGGGTATGTATGTGATATGATATGGCCAATGACATGATGAGATATATTTGATGTATGAGATGATCATGTTGTAATAGTTAATATCGACTTGCATGTTGTCGATGTATACGGCAACCGGCAGGAGCCATAGGGTTGTCTTTAATTTTTGTATGACCTGCGTGTCAATTATTAAGCGCTATGTAATGCTTTACTTTATCGCTAAACGGTAGCAATAGTAGTAGCTCTATATCGTTTCTGATATTATATGTGGATGACATATTGCTGATTGGAAACAATATAGAACTTTTGGATAGCGTGAAGGGGTATTTGAACAAGAGTTTTTCGATGAAGGACCTCGGTGAAGCTGCTTTCATATTGGGCATCAAGATCTATAGAGATAGATCGAGACGCTTGATAGGACTTTCACAAAGTACATACCTTGATAAAGTTTTGAAGAAGTTCAAAATGGATCAATCCAAGAAGGGGTTCTTGCCGGTGTTGCAAGGTACAAAGTTGAGTAAGACTCAATGCCCAGTGACTGCGGAAGATAGAGAAAAGATGAGTGTCATCCCCTATGCTTCAGCCATAGGCTCTATCATGTATGCAATGCTGTGCACAAGACCAGATGTCAGCCTTGCCATAAGTATGGCCGGAAGGTTTCAAAGTAATCCTGGTATGGATCACTGGACAGCGGTCAAGAATATCCTGAAGTACCTGAAGAGGACTAAGGAAATGTTTCTCGTTTATGGAGGTGATCAAGAGCTCGTCGTAAAGGGTTACGTCGATGCAAGCTTTGACACTGATCCGGATGACTCTAAGTCTCAAACCGGGTACGTATATATTCTCAACGGGGGAGCGGTAAGCTGGTGCAGTTCCAAGCAAAGCGTGGTAGCCGATTCTACATGCGAAGCGGAGTACATAGCTGCCTCGGAGGCGGCAAAGGAAGGTGTCTGGATGAAGGAGTTCATAACAGATCTTGGAGTTGTGCCTAGTGCATTGAACCCAATGACTCTGTTTTGTGACAACACTGGTGCCATTGCTCTAGCCAAGGAACCAAGGTTTTACAAGAGGACCAGACACATAAAGCGACGCTTCAATTCCATCAGCGATTCAGTCAAGGAGGAGGACATAAGCATTTGCAAAGTACACACGGATTTGAATGTTGCAGATCCGTTGACTAAGCCTCTTCCACGGGCTAAGCATGATCAACACCAAGACTCTATGGGTGTTAGATTCATTACCTTGTAATGCTAGATTATTGACTCTAGTGCAAGTGGGAGACTGTTGGAAATATGCCCTAGAGGCAATAATAAAAGAGTTATTATTATATTTCCTTGTTCATGATAATCGTTTATTATCCATGCTATAATTGTATTGATTGGAAACTTAAATACATGTGTGGATAAATAGACAAACTTTGTGTCCCTAGTAAGCCTCTTCAGGGCTAGCTCGTTGATCAAAGATGACCGCGGTTTCCAGGTCATAGACATGAGTTGTCATTTGATAACGGGATCACATCATTAGGAGAATGATGTGATGGACGAGACCCAAACGTTAAACATAGCTTTTGATCGTATCAGTTATCGCTATAGTTTTCTGCATGTCAAGTATAAGTTCCTATGACCATGAGATCATGTAACTCACTGACACCGTAGGAGTGCCTTGTGTGTGCCAAACGTCGCAACGTAACTGGGTGACTATAAAGGTACTCTACAGGTATCTCCGAAGGTGTCTGTTGAGTTGACATGGATCGAGACTGGGATTTGTCACTCCGTGTGACGGAGAGGTATCTCCGGGCCCACTCGGTAATACGTCATCTCAATGAGCTCAAAGTGACTAAGTAGTTAGTCACGGGATTATGTATTACGGAACGAGTAAAGAGACTTGCCGGTAACGAGATTGAACTAGGTATAGAGATACCGACAATCGAATCTCGGGCAAGTAACATACCGACGAGACAAAGGGAACTGTATACGGGATTGCCTGAATCCTTGACATCGTGGTTCATCCGATGTGATCATCGAGGAACGTGTGGGAACCAATATGGGTATCCAGATCCCGCTATTGGTTATTGACCTGGGAGTGTCTCGGTCATGTCTGCATAGTTTCCGAACCCGCAGGGTCTTCACACTTAAGGTTCGGTGACGCTAGGGTTGTTAGTGAGAACAGTACATGGTAACCGAAGGTTGTTCGGAGTCCCGGATGAGATCCCGTACGTGACGAGGAACTCCCGAATGGTCCGGGGATGAAGATTGATATATTGGATGATGGGAATCGGAGTCCGGAAGTGTTCCGGGGAGCACCGGGGAGTCGTCGGATGACCGAAAGGAGTTTCGGGGGGTCCCGGCAAGTGTTGCGGGCCTCATGGGCCAAAAGGGGGGAGGCACATCAGCCCACACAGGGGCTGTGCGCCCCCCCACAGGCCTCCCACGCAGCAAGGAGGGTGGGGGCGCCCCTAGGGCAGCCGCACCCCCTAGGCTTGGGGGGCAAGGCGCCTGGGGGGGGGGGGGAAACCCTAGCCCTGGCCGCCACCCCCCCTTGGCCGCCCCATCTAGCCCTGGCCGCCGCCCCCTAGGGGGAACCCTAGGGGCGCCCCCTCCCCTCTCTCCCCCCTATATAAAGAGAGGCAGAGGAGGGCAGCAACACAAGTTCGTGCCTCGGCGCTGCCCTCTCTCTCCCACGAATATCTTCGTCTAGTGTGCAGTGCTTGGCGAAGCCCTGCTGGAATTCCTCCACCACCATCTCCACCACGCCGTCGTGCTGCTGGGTTTCTCCGTCAACTTCTCCTTCCCCCTTGCTGGATCAAGAAGGAGGAGACGTCCCCGAGCTGCACGTGTGTTGAACGCGGAGGCACCGTCCGTTCGGTGCTGGGATCTTCGGCGATTTGAATCACGGCGAGTACGACTCCATCAACCGCGTTCTTGAACACTTCCGCTTAGCGATCTACAAGGGTATGTGGATCCGACTCTTCCCTCGTAGATGCATCTCCTAGATTGATCTTGGTGAGCGTAGGAAAATTTTTGTTTCCCATGCAACGTTCCCCAACAAGTAGTTGAAATAATCGGAGAAAGCACTTAATAGTGTGGCCTCATATAAACTACGAAGATAGTCTTGTAATGAAGTTCATAGGAAAAGTTAAGGACTCAAATGAACTAGGCATGTACTTCTTTACGATAGTACACCAGGCACTGCTGACATATTGGACAACTCAGGTATAGCCTAACAAGTAACAAACAAGCATTTGAATCAAGCAATACAACAATGCAGACAACTGAACTATTTGTAATTCTATAGGATTACAGGTTGAGGGCACAAGCCAAGAAAGTGGCCCACACGCATTACATTTCACATGTACTAAAACACACTAGCTTACCATATGTTGTTGTGAAGCCTCGCCGTTGTTGCAATGTTCTTTGAAGATATCGTCAGAACCCATGGCTGCAAATCTAGTTGTTGTAGTTTATTCTGCACCCTCTATTTAGGTAAAATTAATTTTAATCGCATGCACTGGTTCAAATTGATCACAATGGTTAATCCAAACTAATGAAAGAAGGGTGTGTGTGCATACACAACAATATATGTGCTTCACTATATTTTTATGCTTGTTCGAAGTGTCGGCCCCAAAAGAACCAATATTTTGCTTGATGGGGTTGGCAGCTGATGAGGACATCACTAACAAGGTTACACCCACAGCCCCAACTGACACATATACAGGACCAATTACTAGAGCTCGCGCATGCCAATTAAATTACTAGGTACTTTCCTTTCTTGGTAATGATTCTAAAGTTCATGAGAATATGATGCTGTCTAAAGTGGATACATTTGTCTTGCTTACAAATGAAGGGCCTAGCTTGGACAGGAAGGATGAACATTGGAGCAAGATCAAGCATGGAGATGTTGGCCTGCGCAAGGGGAACAAGAATGAAGTTACAAGTGATGATTTCAGGACTTTGAAGCCACCATAATGAGTGCGTGAAGCCTTGGACAAAATATACAAGATGCCACTTCATAAATTTCGTCCATAGGCTATTATAGGTGCTGCGTCACCTTATTATTGTGCCAAGCCCATGTAATTTCGAAATACTTGAGTATAGGCTGTTTTTAGAGTCCGTATGAGTGGGTAAACAAGAGTTAGGGTTGGTTTCGGACCCCTCCTCCAAGGGCCACGAAATTCCCCCTCTTCCCCCATATATACAGCCCTTAGGGCGTCGTTTAGACTTTGGGTTTTGTTTAGATTAAAGTTCGCCATAGCTGCAACTTCGCGTACTTCGTTTGTGTTCAACGACCAGACAAAGACGTCACAAAACCCCACTTGATCAATAAAGCTTTCCTCTTGAATTCGCAATATCCATATTGCAATCTCAGTTTCTTGCTTGTTCTTCATTTACCTGCAGGAAACAAACCTTCGTGGTCAGGTTGATCGTGCTCCGGCGTGGTCAATAACCTCTCGGAGTTGGTTTAGCTATTGCTAAGGCGCGATGTCCTCGCACGTTCGTAGTCGGATCGTCAAAGTCGACTTCCTCCAAAACGATAGCCACCACCTCATCGAAAGAAGGGACACCTTTGCCTCTATCAAGTGGTATCAGATTTCCAGGTTGCTCGGTGAGATTTTACAGTTTTTCGTAGATTAGATGGAGTCTGTTTTTCATACCTACAGTCCACGAAAAAGCCAAAAAAAATTTGGGTTAGTTCCTCATATCCGAACCAGCTTGAGCCTTTGCATAGTCTTTTCAATATTTTGCTTTGTTGAATTTGTGGTTGCATCGTCGTGTCAAGTTGCTGGTCTTAGCGTCTAGTCCTTTAGAGTTTCAAGTTCTGGTCATAAGTTGTCACGCCGCCGCCACAACATATTCATCGCTACTTCCACATACCACCACCGATCCGTATCCATATACCACCACCAATCCGTATCCATATACCACCACCGCTGCCATATACCACCACCGCTGCCATATCCTACCACCATATATATCTACCACCAATCCGAGTTCTTTTCATATTAGGTTTGTTCTCTAAATCCATCTAGGTTTTGGATTTGTGTTTCCTTGCCTGTGTAGGTCTCGAAAAAAAACCAGCAGGTGAAAATATTTTTTCCCTAACCCGTTTTTAGGTTTTTCTGAGTGTGTTTAGACACGTGCCATCATACTATTTTTTACCGCACTTTTTCGTCGTTGCTGCCTTGATTCCGAAAAAAAATCGTCAAAAAAATTTTGTGCCTATCATCTTAGTTTGACTTGGGAAGAGTTTTGAGACACTCGCCATTATAGTGATTTTCGGCAAAAAAAAAGGAGCACAAAAAAAGGCGGAAAAATATATATTCAAAGTGTGCTTTCCCCTTGTTTACGTGCAACGCCGTGATTTTGTTAGTGTTCTAGGCTCGCGTCTCTAGTACGGTCTAGCGTAGGACCAGCACAGTATCATCGTTGAGCGTTTATTCAACTTTGCATCTCTGAATTGATTATTGCTGACCCTTTTTGCTACCATCTTATAAGCCTTCCTAGCTCCACATACATCTACGTCGTGCGTTTGACTCTCCCTCGTAATCGCTTTATCCAAGCTTTGAGAGTTTTGACTACCACGGTTGTTGATCACCATCTGCTGTTGGGTAAGAACTGGTAAGAATTTGAGATTTGCTTGACGGATTTGTGACGCCACACCACCACCATTTTCTAGTAGTCTGTAGGATCATATTTTTGTGTGTTTCTATTGCTGCTAACCATGCCAGGATCACAAGTCGACGAGACTGACTGGGAGAACATGACGAACAAGGAGTTGCATGATAAATTTCAGCAAATGATAGGTCAACGGGTAGAAGATGTGACGACCAGTTTTGACAACGCACTAGCAAGGATGGATGGCATTGAGAAGTCAATTGACACCAAGTTGGATGCCAAATTCGCTGAAGTGCTTGCGCGTCTACCTCCACCTGCTGCACCATTCCAACAACAACAACAACCACCTTCGGATCGTCAAAGTCGACTTCCTCCAAAACGATAGCCACCACCTCATCGAAAGACAGGACACCTTTGCCTCTATCAGCAGCTCCATAATTAATAGGAGCATCGAATTAGTCATGCAACTTGGGAAGATCAAGAACGCACCAAAAAGTAATGAACAGAGGCTCGTAGCAGTGATGTAATAGCTAGCATCGGAAAATGTAGGGTAAAACGAACAAAAAGCAGTGGAACCACAAGCTAGTTTGCTGATATGTAATTAAGCATAGAGAACATGGGCATGTAACATGTTCACTTATGTTAAATAGTAGGCAGTGATATCTAGGAAGTACAGTAATACTTAAGACAAAACAAACACATTGTAACTATATGTGCACTGGTTTGTAATTTAGCAAATGTAACTTGTTCACTACCAGAAGTATGGCCTTA
Source organism: Secale cereale (assembly GCA_902687465.1). Taxonomy (NCBI): domain Eukaryota; kingdom Viridiplantae; phylum Streptophyta; class Magnoliopsida; order Poales; family Poaceae; genus Secale; species Secale cereale. Next base: position 267,322,915 of record LR738713.1, on the reverse strand, counting down.
TAGGTGAAAGCAGAATAACGCGTCTCATGAAAAATTGGATGATGCCCTGAAGAAATTCGAAGGTGCGGTGCTTATGCTAAGAAAGTGAATGTAGGCGTCGGCCGTTGAATAATAGTACCTGATTTTCGGTGGCGTATGGGTATCGTTGTCATACTTGATAGCTAAGGATCGTCAATGGTTCTCGTGTTGCGGTTGAGTTTGGGCCGGCTGTCGCCGTTGCTGAAGCGGCTCTGGTGCTTCGGTTGCAGCGCCTGTTGACATACAAGAAAGCTCATCTGTGGAAAGTGAATAGTTCCATGATAAAGAAGAGAAAAACTGAAGGAGTACAAATTGAAATAACCTGATGAGGGTGTGCCGTCTGTAAAGCAGGGCATGTGGAGTTGAATATGGCGTCCGTGGAGTGGATCCGGTGCAGTGGAAGAAGGCATCGGCGAAGCACATCCGGCACGGTGTACAACACTTTCGGTGAGGTGGATCTGTTGTGGTGGACGAGGGCTTGTATGAAGGGCCAGAGATGGGGATGATGAGGGAGTCGGTGAAGGGCCTACACTGTGGTGGACGAGGGAGCCGGTGTAGCTGATCCGGTGCGGTGGACCATGATGGCGGTCAAGGAGATCTAGAGCGGTGGACAAGCTAGTCACTGAAGCAGCTCCGATGAAGTGGTGAGTTGATAGTTGGGGGTTCCAAGGTGCGGAAGGTAGATCTGGCGGGGTGTGAGGTCCACCGATGCGGTGGAGGACTAGATTCGGCGGCTTGGCGTAGTTGAGGGGAGGAGGCGCGGAGGGGAAGGGGAGGGGCTCTGGGAAGAATGTTGGGGGCAAAGAGGGTAAAACAATGGAGTTACCAAAGCAAACCTTTCCCATTCATGTGGCAGGGGTAAAAAGGAATATCGCAGGGCTAAACTTTTGGGCGCGTGATATTTTTATGTGAGTGAGAAGTTTGAAAGCTTTTGGCGGTTGAAATTAAGTGTTCTGCTCTTGTAGAGCCGACTATGATATCATGGCCGAGAATTTATTTGTTTTGCACGCAAAAAAAGTGCAAGTTTCGAAAATCAATGTCTCCTAGTCGAAACTGAGATTTTCCATTCAATTGAAATTTGGATCATTGAGCTAGTGGAAGTAAATACCATCATATGGTATTCAAATGAAATTACAAATGTGTTTATCCTAAATATGATGACAAAAACAAAATGTGTATGTGTATGAATAAAGTGGATGATTATAAGGTTTGAACATGCTCATATGTTTATATCTCTAGGTTTGATATATGAATTTGAAATCACGAAATCCCAGCTTGAAAATGTACCTCCGTTTAAATGGATTACAAAAGCTAATGATCGATTCGAATTCCAAAATTCCAATCTTAGGTTTTTAATTCTGGTACTTCAAAGTATATCACGCATGTTCAAAAGTATTGTTATCTCATAGTCCAAACTGTAAAACAAATTGATCAACCATGAGTGCACACAATATTGACCATATATATCTCAATTATGCTAAAGTCTCTCAAATATAGACACTTGACTCTTTAT
>LR738713.1:267126997-267310971 GCA_902687465.1 Secale cereale | reverse complement strand
CGAGCCATAGAGCAGCGGCGGGAGCGTCACAAGAAATAGATGACTAGATGATTGTTTCTGCTAGTTTAGAATGCATGCAATTGTTTATTGAGGTGTGTGCAAACGATATGTATAGTCACTTATGTAATTGGATGTTTATTTCAGTTATACACACACACACACACACACACACACACACACACACACACACACATATATATATATATATATATATATATATATATATATATATATATATATATATATATATATATATATATATTATTCTTTTGTAGACATAGAAAATCACGCGGCTTATTAGCAGCAATCATCTGTGTTATTATTGGTCTTCGCACACATTTCTGATTACGAACCTGTTTTTCGCGTATCACACACATCTTATTTAGTTGAACTATTTTTGTTGTCTTGGCTCATCGCAAAAAGTTCATCCGAGTGAACTGTATGCCCTCCATCACACACAGCTTGATCTGGCTGACCATTTCTATTGTGTTGCCTAATAACACACAGTTCATCCTAGTGAACTAGATGCCACATATCGTACACGCCCTCATTTGGCTGCCCGTTTCTGTTGTTCTTCCTCATCCCAAACAGTTCTTCTGGATTAACGGTTTGCCACGCATAGGACACGCAACTCTAATCTAAACTATGTTTGATGTGACCTCCATCGCAAATGTTTTGTATCTTTTTTGACGGTTTTATTACATCACTGTTTGTGATTAATGCATCACACACAGTTTCGTTGAAGGGTCTCTCATTGGACTGTCGCGTTTGGACCAACAAGTAGTAGTGTGTGTCCTTGGGTGCATGCTTAAGGTCCCATGCAACAAATTGGAATGTTCTAAGACATCGACACTATCGTTCGGTCACAAACATTGAGATACTTGGTATTTAAATTCTGGGAAATCAAAAAATCATTTAGAATTCATGAAGGTTGGCATGCTATCATGGATTGACGCCAACATGATGTAGTAAAAAATATGTCCCTTTTGGGGTAGGTTTAGGTATAAACTTCTCACAAACTACTACTTCTCACATGAAGCCTCATGGTTCCGGTAGGAAACGTGTCACCATTGTGGATGAGATGATATTCTTTGCATCTTCTTGCTTTCAATCTTTTTTCTAGTGGCAACATAGACCAACATGAATGTCGTGTGAGAATTTGGAATTTTTCGGGGATCGTTTGGACATTTTATACATTAATTAAGTTTTCTATGCATTTTATGTGGAAAATTGAAATTTTAACTACATGCGCATGCTCCAGTGACTGGAATGGGTTGGAAAATCAAATGTGTGTCCTTGGGTGCATGCTTAGGTCCCATGCAACAAATGGGAATGAATTTCAAACACCTGGAAAGCATCGCACGACCGTGAATATAGAGATACTTGGTTTTTAAATTGTAGTAAATCGAAAACTCGTCTGAAATTCATGAAACTTGGCATGCTATCATAGGAATGGCGTCAACATGCTGTAGTAAAAGTTTTGTCCCGTTTGGGGCCAGTTTTGTTCTCGCAAACCCGAGCATCTCACACGAAGCCTCATGGTTCTGGTAGGGAACGTATCACCTTTGTGGACTAAACTATATTCGTTGCCTCTTCTTGCTTTCAAATATTACCTAGTGGCAACATAGACCAACAGGAGTGTCATGTTAAAATTTGGAATTTTTCGGGGATCGTATGGACATTTTTATACATTAACTCAGTTTTCTATGTATTTTATGTGCATAATTCAAATTTGAACTAGAGGCACATGTTGGATGACCAAAATGGGTTGAAAAAACAAATGTGTGTCCTTGGGTGCATGCTTAAGTCGCATGCAACAAATGGGAATGAATTTCAAACACCTCAACACTATTGCTCGGCCGCAAACATTCTGATACTTGGTTTTTAAATTCTAGAAAGTCGAAAAGTCATTTGGAATTCTTGAAGCTTGGCATCCTATCATGGAAGGGCGCCAACATGTTGTGGATTTTTTTGTCCCGTTTGGGGTATGTTGTGGTGTACACTTCTCACAAACCAGAGCTTCTCACAGGAAGCCTCATTGTTCCGATAGGCAACGTGTCACCTTTGTGGATGAAACGATGTTTGTTGCCTCTTCTTGCTTTGAAATTTGCTCTAGTGGCAACATAGACCAAAACGAGTGTCTTGTTAAAATTTGGAAAATTTTGGGGATCGTTTGGACATTTTTATATCATAATTGAGTTTTCTATGCATTTTATGTGGATAATTCAAATTTGAACTACATTCACATGCTCAAGTGACAAAAGTGGGATGAAAAACCAATTGTGTGTCCTTGGGTGCATGCTTAGGTCCCATGCAACAAATGGGAATGAATTTCAAACAGCTCGACACCGTTGCTCGGCCACAAACATTGAGATACTTGGTTTTAAATTTGTAGTAAATCCAAAACTAGTCTGAAATTCATGAAACTTTGGATGGTATCATGGAATGGACCCAACATGCTGTAAAACTATTGTCCTATTTGGGGCATGTTTTGGTATTAGCTTCACACAAACTAGAACTTCTCATAGGAAGCTTCACGGTTCCGGTAGGGAACGTGTCACCTTTGTGGATGAAACATTATTCGTTGCCTGTTCTCGCATTCAATTTGTTTTCCAGTGGCAACATAGACCAACATGAGTGTCATGTTCAAATTTGGGATTTTTTGGGGATAGTTTGGACAATTGTATACATTAACTCGGTTTTCTGTGCATAACTCCAACTTGCACTGCAGGCACATGCTCCAGTGAACATGATGGGTTGAAAAATCAAATGTGTGTCCTTTGGTGCATGCTTAAGGTCCCTTGTAAACAATGGGGATGTTCAAACACCTCGGCACTATCGCTCAGCCGGAAACATTGAGATACTTGGTATTTAAATTCTCGAAAATCAAAAACTCATTTGGAATTCATGAAGGTTGGCATGCTATCATGGAATGGCTCCAACAAGCTGTGGTAAATTTTTTGTCCCTTTTGGAGTAGGTTTTGGTGTAAACTTCTCACTAACCACAGCTTCTCACACGAATCCTCATGGTTTCGATAGGGAACGTGTCACCTTTGTGGATGAAACGATATTCGTTGCCTCTTCTTGCTTTCAAACTTTTTTCTAGTGGGAACATAGACCAACATGAGTGTCATGTTAGAATTAGGACTTTTTCTGGGATCGTTCGGACATTTTTATACATTAATTGAGTTTTCTATGCATTTTATGTGGATAATGCAAATTTCAACTACATGCACATGCTCTAGTGACCAAAATGGGTTGAAAGATCAAATGTGTGTCCTTGGGTGCATGCTTAGGTCCCATGCAACAAACGGGAATTCATTTCAAACACCTCGAAAGCATCGCACGACCGCAAACAATGAGATACTTGGTTTTTAAATAGTAGTAAATCCAAAACTCATACAAATTCATCAAACTTGGCATGTTATCATAGAAATGGCGCCAACATGTTATGGTAAAAGTTTTGTCCTGCTTGCAGGTTTTGTTCTCACAAACGAGAGCATCTCACACAATGATAGAGGCAAAGGTGTCCCGTCTTTCGATGAGATGGTGGCTATCGTTTTGGAGGAAGTCGACTTTGACGATCCGACTACGAACGTGCGAGGACGTCGCGCCTTAGCAATCGCTAAACCAACTCCGAGAGGTTGTTGACCACGCCGGAGCACGATCAACCTGACCACGAAGGTCTGTTTCCTGCAGGCAAACGAAGAACAAGCAAGAAACTAAGATTGCAATCTGGATATTGCGAATATAAGAGGAAAGCTTTATTGATCAAGGTGGGGTTCTGTGACGCCTTGGTCTGGTCGTTGAACACAAACGAAGTACGCGAAGTTGCAGCTATGGCGAACTTTTAATCTAAACAAAACCCAAAGTCTAAACGACGCCCTAAGGGCTGTATATATGGGGGAAAGAGGGGGGAATTTCGTGGCCCTTGGTGGAGGGGTCCGAAACCAACCATAACTCTGGTTTCCCCACACATACAGACTCTAAAAACAGCCTATACTCAAGTATTTCAAAATTACATGGGCCTGGCCCAATAATAAGGTGACGCAACACCTATAATAGCCTCTGGACGAAATTTATGAAGTGGCATCTTGTATATTTCGTCCAAGGATTCACGCACTCATTATGGTGGCTTCAAAGTCCTGAAATCATCACTTGTAACTCCATTCTTGTTCCCCTTGCGCATGCCATCATCTCCATGCTTGATCTTGCTCAAATGTTCATCCTTCTTGTCCAAGCTAGGCCCTTCATTTGTTAGCAAGACAAATGTATCCAATTTAGGCAGCATCATATTCTCATGAACATTAGATTCATTACCAAGAAACGAAAGTACCTGGTAATTTAATTAGCGTGCGCGAGCTCTAGTAATTGGTCCTGTATATGTGTCAGTTGGAGCTGTGGGTGTAACCTTGTTAGTGATGTCCTCATCTTCCTCCCCTTCTTGAATTGAAGTCGTCCTCGACGGAAGTTCATCTTCCTCACCAAAGTAAGGCTTCAAATCCGCAATGTTAAATGTGGGACTAACCCCAAAATCTGCAGGCAGCTCAAGTTTATATGCATTATCATTTATTTTCTCGAACACCTTGAATGGACCATCAGCACGTGGCATTAGCTTTGACTTGCGCAAATTAGGAAACCTATCCTTATGCAAATGTAACCAAACAAGATCTCCAGGTGCAAAGACAACACGTTTTCTACCCTTATCTCCAACAAGTTTATATTTAGCATTCATGCGCTCAATATTTTCCTTAGTTAACTCATGCATTTTTAAGATCAATTCAACACGTTGTTTAGCATCAAATTAACCTTCTCCAAAGATGGAAGAGGCAACAAATCAATAGGTGCACGAGGTAGGAAACCATAGACAATTTCAAAAGGGCACATCTTAGTAGTAGAATGAAACGAACGATTATAAGCAAATTCAATATGAGGCAAGCATTCTTCCCACATTTTCTTGTTATTCTTCAAAACAGCCTTATACATAGTAGACAAAGTTCTATTGACTACTTCAGTTTGACCATCAGTTTGGGGGTGACAAGTAGTACTAAAAAGCAGTTTAGTCCCCAACTTAGCCCATAAACATCTCCAAAAGTGGCTAAGAAATTTAGTATCACGATCTGAAACAATAGTATTTGGCACACCATGCAAGCGAATAATTTCACAAAAGAACAAGTCAGCAACATTTTCAGCATCATCGGTTTTATGACATGGTATAAAGTGTGCCATCTTCGAGAACCTATCCACGACAACAAATATGCTATCCCTCCCCTTCTGTGTTCGAGGTAAACCCAAAACAAAGTCCATAGATATATCTTCCCAAGGAATACTAGGAACAGGCAAAGGCATATATAAACCATGAGGATTGAGTCGTGACTTAGCTTTTTGACATGTAGTGCAGCGACCAACAAAACGCTCAACATCCCGTCGCATCTTTGGCCAAAAGAAATGTGTAGCAAGTACGTCCTCCGTCTTCTTCACGCCAAAGTGTCCCATTAATCCTCCTCCATGCGCCTCCTGCAACAACAAAAGACGAATGGAGCTAGCTGGAATGCATAGCTTGTTAGCACGAAACACAAATCCATCATTAACGACGAACTTGTTCCATGTTCTCCCTTCTTTACAATTCTGCAATACATCTTTAAATTCAGCATCATGCACATATTGATCTTTGATGGTCTCCAAACCAAATATTTTAAAGTCAAGTTGTGAAAGCACAGTATAACGACGAGACAATGCATCAGCAATAACATTTTCTTTTACCTTCTTGTGTTTAATAACATAAGGGAAAGTCTCTATGAATTCAACCCATTTAGCATGTCTACGGTTCAGTTTCGCTTGACTTTTAATGTGCTTCAAAGATTCATGATCAGAATGTGTAACAAATTCTTTGGGCCATAAATAATTTTGCCATGTTTCCAAAGTCTGAACAAGAGCATATAATTCCTTATCATAAGTAGAATAATTCAGACCAGGCCCACTCAATTTTTCAGAAAAGTATGCAATAGGTTTACCATCTTGTAATAACACACCTCCTAACCCAATTCCACTAGCATCACATTCAAGCTCAAAAGTCTTATTAAAATCAGGAAGTTGGAGTAAAGGAGCATGTGTCAACTTATCTTTCAATACTGTGAATGCTTCTTCCTGTGCAGTACCCCAAACAAAAGGCACATCCTTCTTTGTAAGCTCATTGAGAGGTGCAGCAATGGTGCTGAAATCTCTCACAAAACGCCGATAGAATCCAGCGAGGCCAAGGAAACTCCTCACGTGTGTGACCGTTTTGGGCTGCGGCCAACTCTCAATAGCTTCAATCTTGGCTTTATCAACCTCAATACCTTGTGGAGTAACAACATAGCCAAGAAAAGAGACTCGGTCGGTGCAAAAGGTGCACTTTCCAAGGTTACCAAACAAACGAATTTGATGGTATCCACTACGCAAATCAACTTTGGAGAATATTGTAGAGCCACTCAATTCATCAAGCATATCATCTAGCCTAGGAATAGGATGACGATAACGAATAGTAATATTATTAATGCCTCTACAATCAACACACATACGCGATGTACCATCGTTTTTAGGCACTAGAATAATAGGAACGACACAAGGACTAAGGGATTCGCGTATATAACCTTTATCGAGTAGCTCTTGTACTTGACGCATAATCTCCTTCGTCTCTTCTGGATTGGTACGGTATGGTGCGCGGTTGGGTAGTGATGCACCGGGAATTAAGTCAATCTGATGCTCAATCCCTCGAATAGGTGGTAATCCTGGTGGCACGTCTTGTGGAAAAACGTCGGCGAACTCCTGCAAAATGTTAGTGACAGCAGGAGGCAAAGAGGAAGGCACGTCCTCGAATGAAAATAATGCCTCTTTGCACACAAAAGCATAGCAAATAGATTTGCTAAAATCTAGCTCATCAATATCAGATTTGGTGGCAAGTAAACATGCACTTTTCAATTTAATTTCAGAAGCAACAATAGATGGTTTATTATTGGGGTTCATTTGTTGCTCAAATTCTTTTGCCACAATCTGATTTTCACTCTTATTTTTCTCCTGTTTTGCTTTATTAGCTCTATTAATATCATCTTTCAAAATGGAATCAGGAGTCATAGGAAGCAAAGTAATATTTTTATCCTTATGAACAAGAGTATACTGATTGTTTCTACCATTGTGTACAGAATTTTCATCAAATTGCCATGGCCTACCAAGTAATAAGGAACATGCTTGCATAGGTACCACATCAGAATCAACATAATCAGCATATGTAGAGATACTAAAATGCACACGAACAATTACGTGTTACCTTAACCTTGCCGCTGTTGTTGAACCATTGGATGTAGTAAGGATGTGGATGTGGTCTTGTGGTGAGAGATAGCTTCTCCACCATCTCCATGCTAGCTAAGTTGTTGCAACTCCCTCCATTTGTATGGAACAAATTATGCCTCTAATTTTGCTCAGCTTGTGTAACCTGCACACTCAAAACACGTTGAGCAACTAAACATTCATACCTGTCAGCATCTTCAGGAGCCATGTATTGCGTCTCATGATCAGAATCATCTCCACCGTGTTCTTCACGTGTAATAAGAGCCAAAGTGTCCTCATCATAGTCACTAGCGGATTCATATCCACCATCCTCAGTAGCAATCATCACACGCTGAGATTTGCATTCTCTCGCAAAATGTCCTCTTCCCTAACAACGACGACAAATAATATCACTGGTGTGCCCTGTTGATGCCATGGAAGAAGAAGAACTCTGTGCAGGCCCAATAGGTGTGCTCTTGGCAGATAATGGTGGTTGTGCCTACTTCCTGGTATCACGGCAGGAGGTAATAGCTAATGGAGGTGTCGGTGCAGTAGAATGTGTGGAAGTAGAGGATGCACGCGGTGTCCATGATGAAGGTCGACCTACATAAAAGTTAGTCCGCGCCAATGCATGTCGATCCTGCACTTCACGTTCAGCTTTACAAGCAAGATGGAATAAACGAGTGATATTATTATAATCCTTATACTCTAGAATGGTCTGAATCTCTTTATTTAATCCACCCATAAAACATGCAAGCATAGCTTCATTCTCCTCAACAATACCACATCTAATCAGGCCAGTTTGTAATTGCTGATAATATTCTTCTACAGAATTTTTTCCTTGTCTTAAGCGCTGCAATTTTTGAAGTAATTCACGTTGATAATATGGTGGAACCCAACGAGTACGCATAGCAGTTTTCAAAGCAGCCCAAGTAGTTGGAATATTATCCGGATTTAATCTACAATATTCAGACCACCACACACAAGCAAAACTAGTGAAAGCACAAAGAGCAGCAGCAACACGTCTCTCCTCGGGATATTTTAAACATGTAAAACGTTGTTCGGTTTCTAACTCCCAAGTAAGATATATATCAGGAACATATCTACCCTCAAATGGTGGAATATTCAATTTTAGTTTAGGGAGATGGTCATGATCGCGTACCTAAGGGTATGGTGCAGCCCTACCATTGCGATTATATGCATGTGGACGACCTGGTTGTTGTGGTGCTGGTTGTTGCACGTAGTTCTGATTTTGATCAACCTCTTCCTCGTAACCCCCCGCGTAATCGTCCTCCTCCTCAGCAGCAGCAGGAGCCACAGAAGTATCAACAGCAGCACCAACAAGTTGGCCAGGCAGAAGAGGGACATGCCTCGCTTTGCGGAGGGCGATTTCGCGACGTGAAGGTTGTTGTTGTTGTTGTTGTTGCAACGGTGCAGCATGTGGAGGTAGACGCGCAAGCACTTCAGTGAATTTGGCATCCAACTTGGTGTCAACTGACTTCTCAATGCCATCCATCCTCGCTAGTGCGTTGTCAAAACTGGTCATGACATCATGCAACTCCTTGTTTGTCGTGTTCTCCCAGTCAGTCTCGTCGACTTGTGATCCTGGCATGGTTAGCAGCAATAGAAACACACAAAAATATGATCCTACAAACTACTAGAAAATGGTGGTGGTGGGGCGTCACAAATCCATCAAGCAAAACTCAAATTCTTACCAGTTCTTACCCAGCAGCAGGTGGTGATCGGCAACCGTGGTAGTCAAAACTCTCAAAGGTTGGATCGATTACCAGGGAGAGTCAAACGCACGACGTAGATGTATGTGGAGCTGTGAAGGTTTATAAGATGGTAGCAAAAAGGTTCAGCAATAATCAATTCAGAGATGCAAAGTTGAATAAATGCTCAACGATGGTACGGTGCTGGTCCTAGGCTAGACCGTACTAGAGACGTGAGCCTAGAACACTAACAAAATCACGGCGCTGCACGTAATCAAGGGGAAAGCACACTTTGAAAAAAAAATCCGCTTTTTTTTGCGCTCTTTTTTTTCGCTGCTTTTTTTTTGCCAAAAATCACTATAATGGCGAGTGTCTCAAAACACTTCCCAAGTCAAACTAAGATGATAGGCACGAAATTTTTTTGACGATTTTTTTTCGGAATCAGGGTAGCGACGACGAAAAAGTGTGGTAGAAAAACAGTATGGTGGCACGTGTCTCAAAAGACTCAGAAAAGGCCAAAAATATGATAGGGAAAAAATATTTTCACCTGCCGTTTTTTTAGACCTACTCAGGCAAGGAAACACGAAACCGAAACTAGATGGATCTCGAAAGCCAATCTAGAACGAAAAGAACTTGGATTGGTGGTGGATATGTGGTGATAGAATATGGCAGCGGTGGTGGTATATGGCAGCGGTGGTGGTATATTGATACAGATTGGTGGTGGTATATGGATACAGATCGGTGGGTGTATATGGTAGTAGCGATGAAGATGTTGCGGCGGCGGCGTGACAACTTATGACCAGAACTCGAAACTCTAAAAGCCTAGACGCTAAGACCAGCAACTTGACACGACGATGCAACCGCAAATTCAACTAAGCAAACACGGAAAAGATTATGCAATGGCTCAGACTGGTTCGGATATGATAAACTAACCCTAAATTTTTTTTGGCTTTTTCGTGGACTGTAGGTATGAAAAACAGACTCGATCTAATGTACGAAAAACTGTAAAATCTCACCGAGCAACCTGGAAATATGATACCACTTGATAGAGGAAAAGGTGTCCCGTCTTTAGATGAGATGGTGGCTATCATTTTGGTGGAAGTCGACTTGGACGATCCGACTACGACGTGCGTGGACGTCGCGCCTTAGCAATCGCTAAACCAACTTCGAGAGGTTATTGACCATGCCGGAGCACGATCAACCTGACCACGAAGGTTTGTTTCCTGCAGGCAAACGAAGAACAAGCAACAAACTGAGATTGCAATCTGGATATTGCGAATTCAAGAGGAAAGCTTTATTGATCAAGTGGGGTTATGTGACGTCTTTGTCTGGTCGTTGAACACAAACGAAGTACGCGAAGTTGCAGCTGTGGCGAACTTTAATCTAAACAAAACCCAAAGTCTAAACGACGCCCTATGGGCTGTATATATGGGGGAAAGAGGGGGGAATTTTGTGGCCCTTACTGGAGGGGTCCGAAACCAACCCTAACTCTGGTTTCCCCACACATACAGACTCTAAAAACAGGCTATACTCAAGTATTTCGAAATTACATGGGCTTGGCCCAATAATAAGGTGACGCAGCACCTATAATAGCCTCTGGACGAAATTTATGAAGTGGCATCTTGTATATTTTGTCCAAGGCTTCACGCACTCATTATGGTGGCTTCAAAGTCCTGAAATCATCACTTGTAACTCCATTCTTGTTCCCCTTGCGCATGCCATCATCTCCATGCTTGATCTTGCTCCAATGTTCATCCTTCTTGTCCAAGCTAGGCCCTTCATTTGTAAGCAAGACAAATGTATCCAATTTAGGCAGCATCATATTCTCATGAACATTAGATTCATTACCAAGAAACGAAAGTACCTGGTAATTTGATTGGCGTGCACGAGCTGTAGTAATTAGTCCTGTATATGTGTCAGTTGGAGCTGTGGGTGTAACCTTGTTAGTGATGTCCTCATCATTCCGGAAGGGAACGTGTCACCTTTGTGGATGAAATGTTATTCGTTGCATGTTCTCGCATTCAAATTTTTTCGAGTAGCAACATAGACCAACAGGAGTGTCATGTTAAAATTTGGAATTTTCCGGGGATCGTTTGGACAATTTTATATATTAACTCAGTTTTCTGTGCATTTTATGTCCATAACTCAAACTTGTAATACATGCACATGCTCGAGTGAACAAAATGGGTTAAAAAATCAAATGTGTGTCCTTGGGTACATGCTTAAGGTCCCATGCAACAAATGGGAATGTTCAAACACCTTGGCACTATCTCTCGGCCGCAAACATTGATATACTTGGTATTTAAATTTTGGAAAGTCAAAAACTCATTTGGAATTCATGAAGGTTGGCATGTTATCATCAAATGGCGCCAGCATGCTTTGGAAAAAAAATTTGTTCCTTTTGGGGTAGGTTTTGGTATAAACTTCTCACAACCACAGCTTCTCACATGAAACCTCATGTTTCCGATAGGGAATGTGTCACCTTTTTGGATGGAAAGATATTTGGTGCCTCTTCTTGCTTTCAAACTTTTTTTCGAGTGGCAACATAGACCAACATGAGTGTCATGTTAGAATTTGGAATTTTTCGGCCATCGTTTGGACATTTTTATACATATATTGAGTTTTCTATGCATTTTATGTAGATATTTGAAATTTTAACTCCATGCACATGCTCCATTGACCGAAATGAATTGAAAAATAAAATGTGTGTCCCTGGGTGCATGCTTAGGTCCCATGCAACAAATGGGAATGAATTTCAAACACCTCGAAAGCATCGCACGGCCGCGAACATTGAGATACTTGTTTTTAAATTGTAGTAAATCCAAAACTCATTGGAATTTCATGAAACTTTGCATGCTATCATAGAAATGGTGCCAACATGATGTGGAAAAGTTTTGTCCCGTTTTGGGCAGGTTTTGTTCTCACAAACCAGATCATCTCACACGAAGCATCATGGTTCTGGTACAGAACGTATTTTTTCCTGGTGGCAACATAGACCGACATGAGTGTCCTGTTATATTTTGGAATTTTTCGGGGATCGTTTCGACAATTTTATACATTAACTCAGTTTTCTATGCACTTTATGTGCATAATTCAAATTTGAACTAGAGGCAGATGCTCGAGTGACCAAAATGTGTTGAAAAATCAAATGTGTGTCCTTGGGTGCATGCTTTGGTTCCATGCAACAAACGGGAAATAATTTTGAACACCTCGGCACTATCGCTCGGCCGCAAACATTGAGATAGGTTGTTTTTTTAATTCTAGAAAATCGAAAGCTCATTTGGAATCCATCAATCTTGGCATGCAATCATTGAATGGCCCCAACATTTGAGTAGATATGGTTATATCTACTTGATGAAGCACAAGTCTGAAACATTTGAAAAGTTCAAAGAATTTCATAGTGAAGTAGAGAATCATCGTAACAAGAAAATAAAGTTTCTACGATCCGATCGCGGAGGCAAATATTTGAGTTACGAGTTTGGTCTTCATTTGAAACAATGTGGAATAGTTTCACAGATCACGCCACCTAGAACACCACAGTGTAATGGTGTATCCGAACGTCGTAACCGTACTCTATTAGATATGGTGTGTTCTATGATGTCTCTTACCAATTTTCCTTTGTCATTTTGGGGTTATGCATTAGAGACGATTGCATTCACGTTAAATAGGGCACCATCTAAATCCGTTGAGACAACACCATATGAAATGTAGTTTGGCAAGAAACCAAAGTTGTCGTTTCATAAAGTTTGGGGTTGCGATGCTTATGTGAAAAAACTTCAGCCTGATAAGCTCGAACCCAGATCGGTGAAGTGCGTCTTCATAGAATACCCAAAGAAACTGTTTGGTACACCTTCTACCACAAATCTGATGGCAAGACTTCTGTTGCTAAGAATGGATCCTTTCTAGAGAAGGAGTTTCTCTCGAAAGATGTGAGTGGGAGGAAAATTGAACTTTATGAGGTAATTTTATATTCACTCAAATTGGAAAGTAGATCATCGGAGAAAACTGTTCCCGTGACGCCTACACCAACTAGAGAAGAAGTTAATGATAATGATCATGAAACTTCGGATCAAGTTACTACTGAACCTCGAAGGTCGACCAGAACATGTACCACGCCAGAGTGGTACGATTACCCTATCCGGGAAATCATGTTGTTCGACAATGGCGAACCTTCAAACTATGAAGAAGCTATGATGAGCCCAGATTCCGAAAAATGGCTTGAGGCCATGAAAGCTAAGATAGGATCCATGTATGAGAACAATGGACTTTGTTGGACTTGCCCGATGATCAGCAAGACATAGAGAATAAATGGATCTGCAAGAAGAAGACTAACAGTGATGGTATGTTATCGTATACAAAGCTCCACCTGCGCAAAAGGTTTTTTACAAGTTCAAGGAGTTGACTATGATGAGACTTTCTTACCCGTAGAGATGCTTAAGTCTGTTCGAATCATGTTAGCAATTCCCGCATCTTATGATTATGAAATCTGGCAAATGGATGTCAAAACTGCATTCCTTAATGGATATCTGAAAGAAGAGGTGTATATGATGCAACCAGAAGGTTTTGTCGATCCTAAAGGTGCTAAAAAAGTGTGCAAGCTCCAGTGATCCATCAATGGACTGGTGCAAGCATCTCGGAGTTGGAATATATGCTTTGATGAGGTGATCAAAGCATATGGCTTTATACAGACTTACGGTGAAGCCTGTATTTACAAGAAAGTGAGTGGGAGCTCTGTAGCATTTGTGATATTATATGTGGATGACATATTTGTCGGATCTCGGGTTCCGGCAAAATCCTTAAGGTTCGAACTCCGGGGTGCGCACGAAGATCTCTCCTTCCACCCTAGCTCATCTACTCAACAACCCTAGGCCTAGCTCGCCAGATTCGAAGAACAAGGGACACAAGATTTATACTAGTTCGGGCCACCGTTGTGGTGTAATACCCTAATCAAGTGTGGTGTGGTGGATTGCCTTGGTGGCTGAGGAAGAACTAGTACATGGATGAACTGCCGCCTGAGGAGAGGAGTTCTTGTGCTCGAGTGAGCTGGTGGTGTGTGGCCTTCTATCTCATCAACTCTAAATGAGATCAACTCCCTCTCTGATGAGACGATCCCAATGGTGGTGGCTAGTCCTATTTATAGTGGCTTGGGTCCTCATCCCAAATATTGAGCGGGAAGGGATCCCACAACGGCCGAATTTGAAGGGGGACAACTAGTACAAGCTATCCTGACAAAAGGTGGTATTCGCCTGCCAAAGCCTCTGGTGGTGACGCCGCCGTGGGCTCTGCGATGACGTCCGTCCTAATGTCCTGCTGGTCTTGGTCTCGTTGCACCGATATGGAAACATTTGCCTGAAGCCTCGGGACTCTTCGTCTGCACCCGCTCCTTTAGCACCAAAGGGGAAACTTGCGCTCTGCGCCCGCTGGCGCCCGCCTGGCCTTGGTCTTCACAGCTCACATCACGAGCACCTCGCGAGGTGTCCCTCGCCTCGATATCTCCGATCCTCACGAGCTGGCCTGGCGAGGCCGTCCTATGGGATGCCTTGTGTTGCCCGCCTCGCGAGGCTTGGCCCCTCGCGAGGGTCTTGAGTGGTCGCTGAAGATGCTGGGCCATACCAGGCCGCTTGGTGACTCGCGCCCTGGGCTGCAGGCAGGCAAGTCTGGGTACCCCCATTCCCAGAACACCGACAGTAGCCCCCGGGCCCAAGGTGCGCTCGGGCTTGGCTTCACGGCGAAGCCAAGGGCCAAGTGCGGAGCGCCGCGGGCCCTCAAAGCCTACGGCCTTGTCCGACACGTGGCAATTGATGGGACTTGGGTGTCTCGACTTCCCACGCCGCCCTGGCGGCTGCGCGACTTGACCAGTCCCTGCATGCATACCAAATCATCATTACCTGCGATTACGGAGGTCGACGGTTGGCCTTCTCCTAGCTATAAATAAAGCGGCGAGCGGAGCCCCCGCCGCCCATCTTCTTCCTTCATTCCTCTCGCCTCTTCTTCCTTGCAATGTGCTCGGCCGAGGCGCTCATGGCGCCAATCTGACGATTCTCCATCGCTGAGAAGGGAAAGACTCCTCGCGAGGAGCCACAGGTACTCCCTCCAAAGAAAATACCGCTCCATCCTCATGGCGCCGCCATGAGACTGGAAGTGATGAGGCCCTTGGCACGAGCGGCCTCCCCCTGGCTATCTGTTTCCCCTTTACGCCAGGGCACCGGGCCATGGTGAGGGAGTTGGCGCCCAGCGCCGCCCGCAACATGGCCATACAGACCGCGCCATAGTGGTGCACGCTGCCATCCCACGAGCTCACGCCAGAGGCTCCTCGCGTGAGTTCGTGGTGTGGGCGGTGATGCCTCCTAGATCTTGGATTCGCTTCCCACCATTCTTCGCCGTGGAGGTGCCACCGAGGGGGCCACTCGGGCTATGGTCGCGACAAACCGAGTGCCAAGCCCTGGCGATGAGGGCGGAGGTTGAGGCCGTCTCCCCAGGCAAGGTCTTGATGACTTGCGGATGGGGCGAGGTCGCTCGTGCCTGCGGCTTGGAAAACGCCCTCGCCATCCACTTCGAGTTCGACGATGCCTCCATGCTGTGCTTCAAGGTGTTCGACGAGGAGGGACGCCGCCTAGAATGTTGCCCTGGAGGGGGCCGCCGAGGTGGTGCTGCTGCCGGTGATGCGCCAGACGTCGATTCCGCCACTAGCTCATCCAACGGCAGTGATGGCCTCTGGAGGTCCAGCAGCTCCTCTGAGCCTGCCGAGTCCCCGGAGACGAGTGACGGCAGCTACACGCCCCCGAGCTCGCGGCGCACCCGAAATGCATTGGGCTCGGGAGCACATCGCTGGTGGTGACCTGTCCCGGGTCGGAGGTGGGCCATCATGGCCCACTGTTTATGATGGCGTGGTGATGGCGGCCGTAGTTAGGATCCCCTGAAGGCCTTTTGCGGCGTTCCCTGCGAGGATTCAAAGCCAACCCCACGGGGGTATGTAAAGAACTTGTAATGCTTTTGCTTCTATCTTACTGTTTTGCTAGCACACTCTACTCGTGAGCCTTGTTTCAGCAATATCACCCCCTTTTTTACCCTTTCGGTAGCATAGTGCTCTACACCGGCAGGTCCCAGTCCCAATGCAAGCTGAAGCCGTCGATGGTATGCCAGGTCGTGAAGCCGTGGTCAAGGTCAGGAGGTGAGCGGCCCGAGGTTCAGTAAGAGCTCCTGAGGCGTGATGCTCAAGAGGTCCTCCTTGGCGTGCAAGTGGCTTCCAGAGGCTAAGAAAGCGAGGCGGCGTTGCTAGCGCGCGACTACCGAATCCCGCTGTGTGAGCGAGGATGGGGCATCGAGGAATTAATGACTTATCTTGACGGTCGTGAGGTGGTTATCCAAACGGCGTGCCTGGTTTGTTCACAAGGCTGAGATTTCGCGATTCCCTCCTGGTGGTCCTAGAGTTCTGCGTCGGCAGGGCCCGGCCCCACGCGTGCCTCAGCTGGCGCTGACCTTGACCGGAAACCAGGACAAGATCAGGGAGTGAGGGGCTACGTGACTAGTTAGGCCCTTGGGTCGCGATGCCCAAGGGTCCCCCTTGACGTACGAACGGACCTGAAGGAAGGGAATGCTGGACTCACGCCTTGCTGTTCTGCGTCGGCAGGGCCCGGCCCCGCGCGTACCTCAGCTGCCGTTGGCCCTGACCGGAAACAAAGACAAGACCAGGGAATGAGGGGCTACGGGACCAGTTAGGCCCTTGGGTCGTGATGCCCAAGGGTCTCCCTTGACGTACAAACAGGACATATACCTATCCTCGTCGGGCTTGCGCTCGGGAGGGTTGCGCGTAGACCAGGCCCGAGGGACCTGGTGGGGCGTGCACCAGGCGTTACCTGGACGCAGCCCCCGTGCCCAGCCCCCTCGCGCTACCCTCCCGAGGGGAGCGCAGCGCGGTGGGGCTGGTCACTGAGCCGAGGGGCTCCGTGAGGTTAATGCGGCCGTGAAACCACCCCCAGTTGTTTATCACTAGCGCGGAGCATGGTGCTGCCGTTCTTGCACGAGCATACCCGCTCCTCGACCGTGTCGTCAGCCAGCGCGGAGCATGGTGCTTCCACTAGACCGTGGGAGGGGACGCCCTACTACGGAGACCCCCCGGGCGTATATAGCCCCGTCCGGACACATGGCTGGCACTGTGGGGCTAGACGAGGTGTATCTGGGCACCCGTGAGCCAGCGCAGGACTCACGAGGCCCTACCTCTAGGCGGGTTGCGCCTGGTCTTGAATGGGAGCGCTCGAGGTGAAATGCAAGGTGGTTAGGCAACCTACGCCGGGTGAATCCCTCGAGGTCGCCTTATGAGAAGGCCAAGCACCAACGACCCCAGGAGGTGATGTGAATGGGGCCGGCCCACCAAACAGAGCTCAGCCGCGGATTTATCGATGCTGCAGGGACGGACCTGCGCACAGATGCCGTGCCTAGTCTTCTCATGTGGACATCCTAAGGGAGATCATCCGGCGCGCGGCTCCCGCGGCGACGGGACATGGTGGCATGCTCCCCGACTCTACTGCTAGCATTCGGCTCAAACATGGGCGAGGCACCAAGGGCCACGGAGGTGATGTACATGGGGCTGGCCCGCGAGCCAGAGCTCAGCCGCTTGGATTTGGCGACGCTGCAGGGACGGACCCTAGCACAAACAACGCGCCAGCCCCCCGTCATACAACGGATGCAAGTGAGCTTGTGGGGGCGCGGGATGTTCATGGCATAGGAGTGATGGTCAAACAAGTGATTGGAATGCAAAATGACAGAGATGGCAGTACTAGCTTAGGTAAAATGCAAGGGAGATACATGCCACCAGGACGAACCTGTGCAGCCTGGGGATAATGCAGCCCGGGGGGCGTCCCCCACAAGGTGATATGAGATGCAAAAGGATACACGTCGCAGGAACAGGCCCATGCGACCAGGGAATGATGCAGCTCGAGGGGCGCTCCCAGTTCAACAAAAATCGGAAGATGTCACCGGGCATAGTTGCTGAAGTAGTGTTGGTGTAGCTAAACATACTCGACACAGACGATGTTCCTTACATGCCACCTGGCTCCGGCCCCTCGCGAGGCTCCGGGGTTCCCCAGATCTCGCGAAGGGCCGAGTCTAACTCCGCCTAGATCTGCTTGTGCTTGTCCTCGCGAGTTGCCAGGACTTCCCGCATGTGGCGCTGTTATAGGGCCGCCTAGTTCGGCAGGCCGAAGGGCATGCGTACGTAGCTGTGAGGGGGACCCTGGCACTGGCCCACCTGGGAAGTCCAGTAGAGCTCTTGAGATGCGATCATCTTGAGTGTGGGGATACTGACGCAAATGCGCAGCCCGTCTCCTGAGCCCGGACCGACACCTGCCCTCAGAGGAGGCGGGCGACTCTCGCCCCGCCTGGCTCTTGGCTCCTGTAGGTCTTCAATGGCCTGGCTGATGAACTCCTGAGCACTTGGTGCCTCACACCTTGAGGCCTCTGGAGGAAAGTGTGCAGCGAAGCACTCCTCCACATGGTGCCCGAGCGCCTCCCTCGTGACATTGGCTAGGTCAGAGGCCCTCTAAAGGAGAGCCCTCGAGCCCAGCCTAAGGGGGGCACCGGGCAGGCCTTCCTATGCGAGAGCGGGAGGAGTCCCCTCCCTAGGTGTAGGTCCCGAGGTGCTGCCGCCCTGTGCTGCATCCTCATGATGCTCCAGGGCTAGCAGCTGCTTCTTATTCTGGGGGACGACCTCAGGTGGGTAGATGATGTTGTCGCTGTCCGGGTCCTCGACTGCTGCCGCCTGGTAAGCGCGCTCGAGTGAGCACACTGCGTCCTTCTCCTCGCAGGCGATGGTGATGACGCCGCCGCTCCCCGGCATCTTGAGAACATTGTAGCAATGGTGGGTCACTGCAATGAACTTGGCCAGGGCTGGGTACCCGAGGATGGCGTTGTAAGGGAGGTGGATATGGGCGACATCAAAGTCGATGAGCTCAATGTGGTAGTTGTCGTGTTTGCCGAAGGTTACAGGTAGGCGGACCTGCTCTACGGGGATGGTGGGGCCGCTAGTCACTCCGGGGAAGGGCTTTGTAGGTAGCAGTTGATCGTAGGGTACTTGGAGGCTACCGAATGTCCCAATGGACAGGACGTTGAGCCCTTCGCCACCGTCGATGGGAGTCTTGGTAACTTGGACGTTGCTGATGACGGGTGAAAAAGCATCGAGACGGCGCCAGCCGTAGCTGCGCACTTGAGCTGGTCTGCTGAACTGAAGGTGATGGGGCATCTGGACCACCTGAGTGGGCGAGTAGCCTCGAGCTTGGGGAGAGCCGTGTTTACTTCACGAGCGAATTGCTTGAAGAGGCGCTGAGAAGCCGGGGCCTGTGCTCCGCCCAAGATGCAAGCGATGGCACGCGGCTCCTGGAAGCCCCCAGCCCCCTCGTCCTGGTCGTCGTTTCTCCTTGGCGGTGGCAGGCCGGCCCTGCCCTGAAGACGGTCCTCCCGGGGCTGGTCCCTTCAGGTGTCCTCGCGGGGCTGGCCGCGCCAACGGTCCTCCCGACGCTGATCACGCCACTCCTGGCGGGGGCCGCGGTCGTCCCAGCGTCCCCCGGTCCGACTTCCCCCGCGGCCGTAGCCACGGTTCCCGCGCTCGGGGCGTTGGATGATGTGCCCTTCATGGAGGGCCCTGAGCTCTTGACAGTCATGAGTGTTGTGGCTGTGCACGTTCTGGAAGGCACAAAATGCTCGGCCGTTCTTGGGTGGCTCTGGGTAGTCATTTCTGGTTCGGCTGCAAGCACTGCCGCTCCCTTGCGCTTTACGTCCTTGCTTTTGGCCTTCTTGTCTTTGGGTTCAGCATCGGGGTGCTCGGCGAGTGAGAGGCGCCCCTCCTCGGCCCTGGCACACTTGGTCGCGAGGTTGAAAAGCTCCAAGGACGTGCACAAATCTTCGTGGATGGCGAGCTCCCCTTTCATCTTGACATCATGGACGCCATCTGAGAACGCCGAAATGATGGCCTCGTCTGTGACCTTGGGGATCTTGACGCGGACACTATTGAAGCATTGGATGAACCTCTGTAGGGTTTCTCCTAGTTGTTGCTTGATACGCCGCAGGTCACCCGCGGCTGGGGGACTGTCTCTGGTGCAGTGGAATTTGTCGATGAACCGCTCGCGCATCTCACTCCAGGGGGAGATCGATCCTGCGGGCAGGTTCAAGAGCCATGAGCACACGCCATCCTTGAGGGCCATGGGGAACCAGTTCGCCGTGATCTTCTCGTTGCCGCCGGACGCTTCGATGCTCAGCTTGTAGAGCTGCAGGAACTCTGCAGGGTCGGGGGTGCCATCGTACCGTGGAGGTAGGCCAGGCTTGAACTTCCCAGGCCAGTTGACGTTGCGTAGCTCGGGGGCGAGGGCCTTGCAGCCTGCTATCGACACCAGAGCATGTTGGGGAGGTGGAACTTGATCTTGGTCCTCGCGCGCTACCACGGCGGGGGGCGCGTGGTCTTGGCGCAGCGGTGGAGGGAGTGCGGGCGCTCCTCCGCGAGGCCGCTGCATCTCTTGGCAGCTTCCTTCTTCGTGCACTAGCGCCGCACGTGGGCGGTCACGCCGCGAGGCCACGTGCCTTGGGTCTTGGAAGACGCCTTGACGCGGGGGTAGCAGTGGAGCTTCTTGGGCCTCGTCCTCCTCATTGGGAGGCGGACGAGGCAGGGAGAGGGACGGCGCTGGAGAGCCCCCAGCGGCTCTGACGAGCTCGTCGATGCGGTCAAGCCATTCTTCATAGAAGTCGTCGATGGGGCAGTAGCGCAGGAGCTCGCATGCCATGAGCAACAGAGCATGCGCGTCCGCGGGTCTGCGACGAGCATGGGATGAAGAGACCGCCGGAGTCAGCGACAGGGTAGCGGTGCGTCCATCACGCCGCATGGAGGGTGTCCAGGGACGATGCATGTTGTTCATGCCACGTCGGACCAGTGGCGGTGTTGGCGGCTGGCGATGGAGAACGGCGGGGTGGTCCGCCGGCTGGAGCAGTTTGAGCGACGCGTGCAGCAAGGGCAGCCCGCCGCTCAACATGGGCTCTGCGAGCGTCGGCCATGGAACTGCTGGAACGACGGAGCACTGATCGACGAAAGGGAAGTTTCGGCACACCCGTACCTGGCGCGCCAAATGTCGAATCTCGGGTTCCGGCAAAACCCTTAAGGTTCGAACTCCGGGGTGCGCACGAAGATCTCTCCTTCCATCCTAGCTCGTCTACTCAACAACCCTAGGCCTAGCTCATCAGATCTGAAGAACAAGGGACACAAGATTTATACTGGTTCAGCCACCATTGTGGTGTAATACCCTAATTGATGAGGACATCACTAACAAGGTTACACCCACAGCTCCAACTGACAAATATACAAGACCAATTACTAGAGCTCGCGCACGCCAATTAAATTACCAGGTACTTTCGTTTCTTGGTAATGAATCTAATGTTCATGAGAATATGATGCTGCCTAAATTGGATACATTTGTCTTGCCTACAAATGAAGGGCCTAGCTTGGACAAGAAGGATGAACATTGGAGCAATATCAAGCATGGAGATGATGGCATGTGCAAGGGGAACAAGAATGGAGTTACAAGTGATGATTTCAGGACTTTGAAGCCACCATAATGAGTGCGTGAAGCCTTGGATGAAATGTACAAGATGCCACTTCATAAATATCGTCCAGAGGCTATTATAGGTGCTGCGTCACCTTATTATTGGGCCAGGCCCATGTAATTTCGAGTATAGGCTGTTTTTAGAGTCTGTATGTGTGGGGAAACAAGAGTTAGGGTTGGTTTCGGACCCCTCCACCAAGGGCCACGAAATTCTCCCCTCTTTCCCCCATATATACAGCCCTTGGGGCGTCGTTTAGACTTTGGGTTTTGTTTAGATTAAAGTTCGTCATAGCTGCAACTTCGCGTACTTCGTTTGTGTTCAACGACCAGACAAAGACGTCACAGAACCCCACTTGATCAATAAAGTGATGCGGAGCATCCTTCGATCATCCCCATGTACACTACGACTATTCCCCAAGCCCCAAGTGGACATACGATGAGACCTCCAACTTGTGCCATTGGACATAAGGTGAACTCTCTCCTTGTTCAATTTCCCTTGGACCCACATGAGACATGGCTACTACCTCAAACAAAGACACTTCGTGTGCCTAGGTACCAAGGAACCAACAAGGAGAAGGAAGGGCGCAAGATGGACCCCAAACGCATGGACAAGGATTTTCCCAGCGCAGAGAAAGAGGTACTACCGGTCTACTACCGCCCAACTACCGGTCGACCGGTACTACCGGCCAACTACCGGTCAACTACCGGTCAAGCTTCTGTGATCGACCGGTGCAAGGCCGGTGCAACGCCGGAACAACCGCTAATTCCGCAAAAACCGGTACTACCGGTCCCGGGACCGGTACTACCGCCCTGCCTGCGCGCAGATGAAGGTGTTTCACCCCATGTATCCCCCAACTTACCCCTTGGACTATATATACTTGTCCCCTAGATCCGTACTAGGGTTAGCTTAGTGATAGCTCATTTGATACCTAGAGCTTTGCTCATCTAGTGGTTCATCTCCTCGAGAGTGACTGCGGCACCTCTTCGGAGAAGATCCACACGGATTCAAGACCTCCTTCACGGAGAAGATCCCGCGGGATACCCCAAGACCTCCTCACGGAGAAGAACCGGTTACCCTCTGTATCGTCCCTTGTTGATCTTGGATCTTGTATCACTTTGTGTTTCGAGGATCTAGCATATGTGTGACTTGTTCTTGTTGGTTTTAGTGATTCTCTCGTGTTTCCCCTCGTGTTCCCCTCTCATGTTCTTCGTGTTCATCGTGGGATCCCCTCCATTCCGTGAAAGATCGGCCATCTAGGGTTCCACCCTACATCATTATGGTATCATGAGCCATGGTTTCTCACGAATTTGGAGCCTCCCCACCGTTTTCTAGCCTTGTTTTGTTGTGTTCTTCCCCAAATTCGAAAATTCCCCACCAAAAATAGCCCAATTTTTTTTGTGATCTGTTGGTTTGATGATATTTTGTTGATTTTGACCCGTGGAATCGCTTGGTTTCAAGTGGATCTAGCTTCCGCACAAGTTTCACCACCTTCCATCCACAAAATCCGTCAAATTTTGCCCCCGAAATCATCCATTTCCGCCCCAAAACCCAACCCAATCCAGATCTGCGAATTTTCCCGACACGAGCGGTACAACCGGCCCCCAAGGCGGTACTACCGCCCCCCCATCACCTGGTACCCAAAACTGGTGCCCCGGGACGCTCCAGGACCGGTACAACCGGTCTACCAAGCGGTACTTCCGCCCCTCCCAGTTTCAGCCTCGGCTGATTGACAGTTTTGACCATAACTTTCACATCCAGAGTCTGATTTTCGCGTTCTTTAGCTCGTTGAGTAGCTATTGACATCCCCCATCCACCCAGATAGGTTCCATCATCATTTGACTCCATCAAATTTTTTCAAATTTGGCATGTTTCCCTAGGGCCTTCACCACATCATCCGCATAACCACCACCGACTTCCGCAACCTCACCAATTTTGTTCCCCATACCATTTGTGGTTGCTTGAGTAGTGATTTGAGTCTCCTAAGGTGTTTAGGCTACTTAGGGACAATTGCTTCTTCATCAACCACCACCACCACTTCCGCATAGCCTAGTCCACTATATGATGTAGGGTGGAACCCTAGGTGGCCGATCTTTCACGAAATGGAGGGGATCCCACGATGAACACGAAGAACACAAAGGGAAATCACGAGGGAAACACTCAAGAACAAGTCCAATCACACATCCACTAGACAATCAAACACACAAGATCACAAGATACATGAACAACAAAGGGAAAGATACATGGGTAGAGTTCATCTCCAAGAGGAGGCCTTGAATCCATGAAGGATCTTCCCGTTTAGGGGTCTTGAATCCAAGGTGGATCTTCTCCGTAGAGGGGCCGCGGTCTCTCTCGTGGAGTAGATCCGGGATGGATGAGCAAAGCTCTATCTCACGCATGAGCTAAATCATTGCTAACCCTAAAATGGTGGAGGTGGAGGAGTATATATAGTCTAGTACATGAAGGGGTAAGTGGGAGAGGATACATGGGCCTCTGGCCCGACTCTGCGCGCAGGCAGGCGCCGGATGTCCGGGCTGGGGGCCGGATGTCCGGCCGTTCATGGGAGGCCGGATGTCCGGCCTGGCGATGGCCGATCTTCGGGTGCTTCTGTTGCCCTTGCCGGATTTCCGGGGTGATGCCGGATGTCCGGCCTCTGCTGAAGCGCCGGATGTCCGGGCTGGCGCCGGATGTCCGGGCTGGCGCCGGATGTCCGGCGACTGTAACTTCAGCCGCTCCGTCTTCTTCCGTCTTCTCTTCCAAGCTTCCCTCGCGGATGGTGTAGGTGTTCCTCGGCGCTTGCACTCCTCGTCGTCGTCCGTGAAGCTCCGACAATACCTATGCATGCACACGAGTGGAGTGTCAAGTAGTATACCATCCTCGAAGGGGTCAAGTGAACACGTGTAAAGGAGATGATTCACCTTTATGTATGAGAAGTAGAGGCCGCACGTGTCACTTGCCAAACGGACTCTTGACATGGTGATGTCCTTAGGATGCTCCGCATCATCCCCTCCCCCTTGGAAAAGATCCGACCTCGGATCGAAAGCCAAATCACCATGGGAAAGAGATGGCGTCGCCATGTCGAAGCAGTCAATCACCAAGCACTCATCATCTTGAAGCTCGAAATGGGCACTCTCCAATGTCGCACCATCTAGTGATTCCTTCAAAAGGAGCAAGGACAACAAACACTTGGAAAAACAAATGTGGTTAGCGGTAGTGCAAAACCAAGCATTCAAGAGGTGATTCACCCAACAAGTGTGGTCATCAGGCATAGCACGTGGTGTGACAAAGGATTGTGACATGGCATGTAAGCATATGAATTGAGCACAATCAAGGTCATCATGGAAGCAAGCATGTAAATGTGAGGTAGAGATGCACATATGTGTGACAAGAGAGTAAGCATCTACCTCAAAGTCGTAGCAAGCATGCATAAAATGCTCAATGAAAGGTCTATGGTAGGCATAGGAATCATTCACAACACCAAATAAAATGAAGTGTCTAAACACATGAGTCAAGTGCAAGACAATCCAAGCATAGCGTGCATATGGTGTAGTGAAAGTCGAGTGGCACTCAACACAATAGAAATGGCAATTGTTCATCATGTGTGAGGCAAACAAGTCAATCATGTGACAAGCAATGGTACATGGCATATGTGAAGAGATGATATTGTTGCAACCAAGCACATGATAGGAGCAAGTAATCCACGAGTCGGATGCAACACACAAGGCATATATATCATGACGCATGGCAAAGTGGCAATGGCAAGTCGAAGAAAGATCTCTAGCATGTGTGCAAAGAGTGATGGTGCAAGCAACACAACTAGTATGATCCACAATGTTCATGCTCATGGATTGTGGTTTCTCGAAAGAGAAGGATATCACCTCGAAAGCATGTCCTTGTGCATTCTTCACAATGCCGAAGCACAAGCAAGTGCGATGTAGAAGCGTCGTGGTAGAAAGTGGTTCGCTCTCAAGACCTCGAATGGTCAACTCACGTGAAGTGGAAGTCGACACATATTCCAAGTATCCTACACATGCACACAACAAAACAAAGAATGTATGCGCATGGTAGATAAACACATCATCCATCATGATGGTTCTCTTCTCTTGCACATAACCATTAGGAGCAAAAGTGCATGAATAAGATGATGCAACAATGGCTATATTCATGGCACTAGGCATATGGTGCAAAAAGGTAAGACAAGCATGCTTCACAAGAATGATGTCATAATCTCCAAATAAATGAGAGAATGCTATGGGGGCAATCTCATTGGCAAGACTAAAACAAGCAATATCAATCATGTGCAAAGCATGGCAATGGTTGTCATCAACCGCATGAAAGGAGCAAGTATGAATCATCGATGATGCAACATAAGCAAGCATGGTGATCAAGTTGTGCACACTAGTGGAGCGAAGATGCAACACACTAGGAGAAGGCATGGCAATCATGTCATGTGAGCAAATAGTGGATATAGGCAATGCACATGACATATCGCAAGCACGATCACAAATCAAGGTCAAAGCATCATAATAGGCATGGTGTACAAAGGCATCATGGCAATAACAAGTGATATCTCCACCAAGCTTGCAAATACACATACAAGTATGAGAATCAATCATCATGTGTAATGCAAAGCATGGGTCACAAATGCATGGCAAAGGCATATAAATGAGCATATCATGCAAAGTGAACATGGCAAGGTGGGCATAAGAGATATAATGGACAATAACCCATAACCATGTGAGTGCCATGTAGAAGGAATGCGCGAAGTGTTTGCGCAAAAGGAGCGGTGGGAAAGACAATCCACGATATCCCAAGTCATCGTTGCTCTCTAGAGCTCTTTTCGTCAACTCGTGCGTTTGTGAAGTTGACGAATATGGATGGGTACCTACACAAAAGAGACACAAACCAAAGAAATTGTGCGCGTGGTAAATGTACACATCATCCATCATGATGTGTATGTGCACGTATGAGTTAGCACAAGATAAGCATTGCTCAAAGAAATTTGATGCATGGTATAAGAACATGTCATCCATCATGAATGAATAGTTATTGTGTATAGCATGATGTGGATGCAAATTTAGCATACAAGTATGGGGATCATGCAAAGGATAGGATGGACCAAAATCTCCTAAAATGTATGAGGAAACTATGGGGGTCTCCTCATGAGCAATATTGAAAACATCATTTGGAGAAAAAGGACAACATCCAAAACAATGCATATCGGAAGCTAGGTGTTCATGGCATGGCATATGATGGATATGATGCAAAGGAAGCATGTCAATATCATCACAAGAAAAACAAATGCCAATAACCATGGGCTTGTCATCTATGCCATATGTGCAAATTGGGTTTATCTTAATGGCATAAGCATAGTTACTATGAAGAGATTGTAAATAGGACATACTATAGATCTCATGCATAGCATATGACAAGTCAAGAGGATTGTCAAACATGATGTGACCGAGAGAGTTATCACATGAAATCCTATGCAACGTGGCATCACAACTAATAGACTCCACATGGCAATCATCAAACTCATCATAAATGGGTAAATCATCGCATGGGGCAATCATACTAGCATGAAGCATGGCAATAGGTGGATCAACATCATGCAAGCAATCAATGTCAACATAGTCCACTAGTGGGACGAGAGCATCACCTTCACCTTTGTTACCTTTTTCATTCCACTCATGTGGTGTAGGTGAGGTGGGAAAGACCAAATGGTGGTCATCATCTTCATCTTGATGGAACCATGTGGGAGGTGCATAATATTCCACCATGGCCATCGTCTTGTCCAATGGAAGAACGAAGTCGTCGAGGATCGGCGCGTCATCAAATGTGGGACCTAGCACCGAATGAGAAGACACAATAGAGGTAGAGGTCAAGTCGTTAGTGTTAAAAGTGGCCTCACATGACCTATCAACTATCTCACTCTCTCTATGTGGTGGCTCACTCACTCCCTCAAGGTAGGTGCACTCAAGCTCGCATATGGTGGGGTCACTCATCTCACTCAAGTGGTGGGGGTTGTGGCTCTCCTCACATGGGAATTGGGGCAGCTCATCATATATGGGGCTAGTGGTGAATTCACTCTCACTCTCAATATGGTGGCACAAGTCACTCAAGTCATCATACGTCGCCGTGGTCGAAAGGAAAATCCCATGCTCAACCATCTCCTCATTGTCGTCGTGGATGAAGGCCGAAGATGGCACATCATCACTCTCGCCTCCAAAGATGGAAGCATCAACCTTGCTCGTCACCATGTCGTTCGCCTCCAAAGCGTGGTCCTCGAATGGCTCCGTAGTCGTAGTCGTCGCCGCACCGTCTTGAAAAAGAGTCGAAGTAGACTCGGCATCATCAATGCCACAAAGAGGGATGGCGATGAAGTCGAACTTGGGAACGTCGTCTTGGAGCTCGTCGGGCTTGGGCATCATGGTGGTACTAGCCTCATGCTCGCCATCTTGGAGCTTGGTCTTCGAGAAGTGTGCTTGCGGTGGAGAAGCCTTGGCCTTCATAAGTTCTTGTGCCGCCTTGAGAGCACCAATGTAGTTGTCGTCGAGGGACTTGTAGTTCTCGAAGAAGATAGTCTTGTAGACGTCATTGTGCAATCCCATCATGAAGTGGAGCTTCATTGAAATGGGGTCGTCCACGCCGGCTCGTTGCAAGGCCATCTTCATCTCCTTGAAGTACTTGTCGATGGACTTGGATTCTTGAATGGTGTTCTCCAATTGGCGTAGAAGTTGTTCCGTGTAGGTGGAAGGCACGAACTCTTGTCGCATAGCTTTCTTCGTCTTGGGCCAAGTCACGTTGAAGCTCGTCGAAGTTGTGTGAAGCCACCATGTTGACGCGTAGTCGTGGAAGTTTCTTGTGGCGCACTTCACTTGATCTTCGTAGGGAACTTGATGTAGCGTGAGGTAGTCGTCCATCTTGCGCTCCCACTCGAGATACTCCTCGGGGTCTTGAGTCCCAAAGAAAGGAATCTCATGGTCGTTGTTGTCGAGGTCGTAGTAGCTCGTGGAAGTCGCGGACTTGAGCTTGGGGAGCTTCTCTTGATCATAAGCTTGAGGTTCTTGTGGGCGAAGATGCCGCATATCCAAAGGCGAAGATGCCTTGAAGTCGCTTGGCGAAGATGCCAAGGTACATGGTGAAGTCGTTGAGCGGATGTTGGTGTTGAGCTCATGACCTTCACGTTCTTGTCGTTGATGGTGTCGATGCCGATGAGATCTTGCCGAAGATGTAGCTCGGAAGGATGTGCACTAGAGCGTCTTCTCGAAGATGAGGGAGACCTCTTGCGGTTCTTGATGAGGGCTTTGAGCTCCTCCATTTGAGCATTCATGTTGGCGCACAAGTTGTTCGTCATGGCATCGAACTTGTCATTGTTGGTGTAGACCGGAGATGAAATGCTTTTCCTATCCATCACAAGACTCGAGCAAAGGTGAGTAGGAGATGAGATAAACAATACCAAGTTACCTTTTCCGAATGTTGAGGATGTATCCCGTTTCACTCAATGTGAAATGAAAGAATAGTGGAATTGGTACCGGACTTGTTCACTCACACCTATCAAGTAAAGCTTATCGAGTGGCTCGGTGAGGATAGTGGCACAAAAATTTGATGCAAAATGTTAGAAAGAGTCAATAATGTTGAAAGAGATTCACAAATTCGCAAGTGAAACAAGTAGACCAATAGCAATATGTGGCACACGGAAACACACACACGGATAGATAGATGGGGTCGTGCAACCAAGGAATGAGCACAAAATGTGGAGTCCACGGAAAACGCTCGTGTTGCACAACTCAAGAGAGACGCTAGCACGATTGCTCTATAGGCGGATACGACACTTGTGCACAACCTATAAGATGCAAATGTATGCAACGACTTCTATCCCAAGTATGCTATATGTATAGTATTCCGGTGGTATGATCCAAAATGATCAAGTATGATATCATATGATGCTATGCTATGTCTCTTGCTTACAAGCTTCTTTGTCTTTCTCTTTTTGCTTAAAAGCTTTATGCTCTTTTTTTTATATGGCCACGATGCACAAACCAAGATAGCAATTGTGTATATGCGGGAACAATCTTGTGACACAAGGGATGATATGATGATACCAAGATGATATGGTATGTATGCAATGGGAGGCGGATCGATGATCACTAATGTGCACAAGTAACGTTGCCGGCAATACTCAAAGGCTAGTCTCGATAGGCAAGTGACGCAAAATGGGCTAGGGGTTAACAATGCAATTGCAAGGGGAATATACAAAGATGTCGTCGAGGTTACCGTCCGTGTCGATGATGAGAGGTGGTGCTCTTGATGTAGACCCGTTCCTAATTAGCCGAAACACCTTAGGAAACGGAAAAACCACAACTCAAAATCTCAAGGACAAATGTCAAATGGTGGTAGTGGCAAGCGGTGGTGGTTGCGGAATTGTTGGTGGAAACCCGGTCAAAATGGGTTATGGTGGTGGAAGTGTAAGATGGGCTATACACGGTGTCGGAGTTGGAGTCACGGTCCCTAAGTAGCCGAAACACCTTAGGAGACACAAGCCACAACTCAAACAAGCTCGAACAAAATTGGGTTAAGTTTGGTTGGCTATGTATAATGGGCAATGGGTATGCGGAAGTGGTGGTGGTGGTTGATGAAGAAGTAATTGTTCCTAAGTAGCCTAAACACCTTAGGAGACTCAAATCACTACTCAAGAAACCACAAATGCTATGGGGGACAAAATGGTTAGGTTGCGGAAGTCGGTGGTGGTTATGCGGATGATATGGTGGAAGCCCTAGGCAAAGATGACAAAGTCCCAAAAATATGATGGAGTCAAATGATGATGGTGGTATTTTTGTGTTATGGGGGATGTCAAGAGCTTCAAAACGAGCTCAAGAATGTCGAAATCGGAGTTCGGATGAATTAGTTATGGACAAAACGGTGAAATTAAAAAGTCTGAAATTCCCAGGGGTCGGACATCCGGGGCCGGGGCCGGATTTCCGGGGCCTGATGTCCAGAACCGTGCGGGATTTTGCCCTCCAGGAGCCGGATGTCCGGCCGGGGACCCGGATGTCCGGCCCGATGGCCCGGATGTCCGGCCTATGGCCCGGATGTCCGGCCCGACGATTCCAGATCTGAATCGGGACTTCCAAACTCGTTTGTGGGCGGAATTTGATGATTTTGGGGGCGAAATTTGAGCGATTTTGTGGAGGAAAGATGGGGAAACTTGGGGAAATGCTAGATCCACTCGAAACCAAGCAAATCCACGGATCAAAATCAACAAAACTTCATCAAACCAACAGATCACAAAAAATTTTGGGGCTATTTTTTGTGGGGAATTTTCGAATTTGGGGAAGAACACAACAAAACAAGGCTAGAAAATGGTGGGGAGGCTCCAAATTCGTGAGAAACCGTGGCTCATGATACCATATGATCACTAAACTAGGTGGGGGGCTCCAATTTCGTGAGAAACCATGGCTCTTGATACCATATGATGTAGGGTGGAACCCTAGGTGGCCGATCTTTCACGAAATGGAGGGGATCCCACGATGAACACGAAGAACACAAAGGGAAATCACGAGGGAAACACTCAAGAACAAGTCCAATCACACATCCACTAGACAATCAAACACACAAGATCACAAGATACATGAACAACAAAGGGAAAGATACATGGGTAGAGTTCATCTCCAAGAGGAGGCCTTGAATCCATGAAGGATCTTCCCGTTTAGGGGTCTTGAATCCAAGGTGGATCTTCTCCGTAGAGGGGCCGCGGTCTCTCTCGTGGAGTAGATCCGGGATGGATGAGCAAAGCTCTATCTCACGCATGAGCTAAATCATTGCTAACCCTAAAATGGTGGAGGTGGAGGAGTATATATAGTCTAGTACATGAAGGGGTAAGTGGGAGAGGATACATGGGCCTCTGGCCCGACTCTGCGCGCAGGCAGGCGCCGGATGTCCGGGCTGGGGGCCGGATGTCCGGCCGTTCATGGGAGGCCGGATGTCCGGGCACGGGCCGGATGTCCGGCCTGGCGATGGCCGATCTTCGGGTGCTTCTGTTGCCCTTGCCGGATTTCCGGGGTGATGCCGGATGTCCGGCCTCTGCTGAAGCGCCGGATGTCCGGGCTGGCGCCGGATGTCCGGCGGCTGTAACTTCAGCCGCTCCGTCTTCTTCCGTCTTCTCTTCCAAGCTTCCCTCGCGGATGGTGTAGGTGTTCCTCGGCGCTTGCACTCCTCGTCGTCGTCCGTGAAGCTCCGACAATACCTATGCATGCACACGAGTGGAGTGTCAAGTAGTATACCATCCTCGAAGGGGTCAAGTGAACACGTGTAAAGGAGATGATTCACCTTTATGTATGAGAAGTAGAGGCCGCACGTGTCACTTGCCAAACGGACTCTTGACATGGTGATGTCCTTAGGATGCTCCGCATCACTATACATAGCCAACCCAACTTAACCCAATTTTGTTCGATCTTGTTTGAGTTGTGGCTTGTGTCTCCTAAGGTGTTTCGGCTACTTAGGGACCGTGACTTCAACTACGACACCGTGTATAGCCCATCATACACTTCCACCACCATAACCCATTTTGATCGGGTTTCCACCAACATTTCCGCAACCACCACCGCTTGTCCGCTACCACCTTTTGACATTTGTCCTTGAGATTTTCAGTTGTGGTTTTTCCGTTTCCTAAGATGTTTCGGCCAATTAGGAACGGGTATACATCAAGAGCACCACCTCTCATCATCGACTCGGACGGTAACCTCAACGACATCATTGTATATTCCCTTGCAATTGCATTGTTAACCCCTAGCCCATTTTTGCGTCACTTACCTATCGAGACTAGCCATTTGAGTATTGCCGGCCACGTGACTTGTGCACATTAGTGATCATACTTCCCATATCATACATACCATATCACCGTGGTGCATATCTTGGTATCATCTCTTGTGACACAAGGTTGTCATCGCATATACTCAATTGCTATCTTGGTTCGTGAAGTTTTGCATGAGAAAAGAGCTCAAAAGAGAAAGAGCCAAACAAGCTTTTAAGCACAAAGAAAAAGATAAGCAAAGAGCTTTTAAGCAAGAACCATAGAATCATAATGCATTAAGATTGTCATACCCGATCATTTCGGATCATACCACCGGAATACCATACATATAGCATACTTGGGATAGAAGTCGTTGCATTTTGCTTACTAGGTTGTGCACAAGTTTGTATCCGCCTATTGTGCAATCGCGCTAGCGTCTCTCTAGTGTTGTGCAAGAAGAGCATTTTCGTGTATTCCACATTTTGGGCTCACCCCTTGGTTGCACGACCCCACTTATCTATCCGTGTGTGTGTTTCCGTGTGCCACCCATATTGCTATTGGTCTTCTTGTTTCACTTGCGAATTTGTGAATCTTTTTCAACATTATTGACTCTTGCTAACATTTTACATCAAATTTTTGTGCCACTATCCTCACCGAGCTCCACCATAAGCTTTACTTGTGTAGGTGTGAGAAACCGACAAGAATTGGTACCAATTGTGCTATTTCCTTGTTCCACATTTGAGTGATCATTGATCCATCTTCAACATCGGTCAAGGTACATTTGGTCTAGTTCTTCTCTTTCTCCCACTCATACTTGCTATCGTCTTGTGATGGATAGGCAAGGCATTTCATCTTCGGTCTTTGACATCGACGTCGCGAACAAGGACATCCACGCGAAAACCATCGGACTACAACGAGAAATGCAAGAGTGCTTGGGCAACATCGCCATCAAACTACGACACTCCAAGACAAGGACAATGGCTTCCTTCGACAACATGTGCGACTCCTTCAACAACCAAATGGCGGAGCTCCGACACTTGGTGGTCGATTACAAGTCTTCTTCCCCTTCGTCATCCTCTCGGCGGCGACGTTCAAGTCACAAGTCTTCGGAGCGCAAACATGATGCAAGTGCAAGTCTTCCACGTCCACACCGCCATGGCGACCATCGACATCGTCATGAAGGGCAAGTCACCTCCAAGCATCATGTGCATGACGACGACGAACGACATCTACCAAGAGCTCAAGCACGACAACGACATCATCATCATGAAGATGCTCGACAAGCGCATACCTACAAGTTCGAAGACGCTCTACTTCACGCCAAGCCCAAGCTTCAAGAGAACATAAGAAGACCGCGAGAAAAGCATACCCAAGACGGAGCTACGGCTACAACCACCACTTCGGCATCTACGCCAAGTGTTATCAAGGCATCTTCTCCTTTGGATGTACGGCATCTTCGCCTACTTCCCATGAGTTCGCCTACATAGACGTCTTCATCATCAAGGCAATCATCTACGAGCGACGGCGACAAGACGGTCGGGCATGGGCCATCCCCTTCGACCAAGGCGACGAGCATGAACCTCTTCGACACCATGAAGACGGTGCCCATATTGGACTACTACTCCGGGTCAAGCTACGCGAGCAAGCATGAGACCTTCTCTTTGACCTCGGAGGAGCGTGATGGTTTGCCACACCCTACGGCATTCATCTTTGGAGGCATTACGGATGAGGAAGTTGAGCATGGATACTATTGCACCTACACCTCTTCGACATCCACTTATGACGAGATGCCCCAATTCCCATGTGAGGAGAGCCACCACCACATGAGTGATACGAGTGACTCCACCATATGTGACATTGAGAGCATTTCCTTTGAGAGGATGAGAGTGACTGATACGTCCAAAACGTATCTATAATTTCTGCTTGCTCCATGCTTCTTTTGTGTGATATTGCTATGATATTGATGCACTTCCATGCACTTTTGATCATATTTGGACTAACCTATTAACTCAGTGCACCACAGTGCCAGTTCCTGTTTTCTGCTGTTTTTCTATTTCAGGTTTCCCCCATATTAAAAGTGCTCCAAAAATTCCAGGAAAAATATAGGAAAAATCAGCGTACAGGAAGCTTCGCGAAGAACCAAAGATGGGCCAGAGGGGAGCCAGGGGAGGCCCAGGCGGCCACCTGGCGCGGCCCCACCCCTGGCCGCGCCAGGGGGGGCGCCTGGGGCCCCTGCTCCGCCTCTGGCTGCCCTCCTTCGCATATATATCCCTCTCGTCCCGAAACCCTCGAGGACAGAACCCTTTTTCGCGATCTCGCCTCTGTTCCGCCGCCGCAGCGCTTCCAAGATCGGGAGCATCAGGAGAACTCTTCCCGGCACCCTGCCGGAGGGGAGAACCACTACCGGGAGCTTCTCCACCACCATGGACGCTTCCCGAATGAGTCATGAGTAGTCCACCTTGGACCATGGGTCCATGATCAGTAGCTATGTGATGTTCTCCTCCCCTCTTTGCTCTTCATGGTTTAGACCTCGTGAGCTGCCCTACATGATCGAGGCACATATGTAATCTTTCTGCTGTTGCTTTGCTGAGTTTGATGGGATCTGATGGATTATGAGACTATGTTCAGATTGTGTTTGAGTAATATATTTGATTCACCTCTTTTATATCTTTGTTCTTGAGTAATTCTTGCATGTTCTCCGTTGCTGTTTATTGCTTTGGCCAAGTAGTAGGTAGTAACTCCAAGAGGGAGCGTTATGCTTGATTGTGGGTTCATGCCCCCTGATGACTAGCTTGAGTGACAGAAACATGAGTCTAGGGGATGTGATGTTGCCACAAGGGAGAAAACAACGGTGCTTGTACTTGCGGGTGCAAGGATTGTTTACTTTACGCAAAGTTCTTTTAATGCAGTTGTCTGTTGCTTTGAGTTTACACTTTGGGTGGGATTCGCAACTTAATACCAGCGAGATGTTCTGGATAGATATCTCAAGGTGGATGATTAGTAGTAGATGCAGATGGATTTCGGTCTACTTGCCTTGGCGTACCGCCCATGCTTTTGAGCCTCTACCTTTCTTTGCAGCATAGTTAGCATTGGTTTGCGCACATAATCCTGTCAATTGCCCAGCTGTAATTTGTTTACCTCGCTTTGCCGTTTTATCGTCTTTTGGGAGAGAGACATCACTAGTGAACATCATGGGACCCCGATCCATATTACCACCGCTGATCACACCTTCTATTTACTTCCTGTTTTTATTTCCTAGTTGCAGTCATAGCTATCATTATTATCTCTTGTGTTTGATCCTTTGTAAACAACAAGGCCGGAGGGATTGACAACCTCTCTGTACTCGTTGGGAGCAAAGTTATCTGTATCTGTGTGCAGGTCCCGTCAACCTCTAAGTTGCTGGCGCCGTTGACACCTACTTGTCGACCCTCGGAGTCTCACGGGATTCGATCCTTAGTATCTTTGCCAAGGGAAGTTTGCCGCTACGCTACATCTCAACCTTCCACTCGGGGTAACCAACGAGGGGCGAGAAGCCATCAGTGACCACTACTAGCCCCATACATGAAAGCATGCCACTTCTCCTATGTGAGGTTGAGAGCCATTTGAGTGACTCCACCAACCATACGAGTGAGAGCATCCACGAGGGAGTGAGTGAGCCACAACACTTAGTGAGTGAGGTAGTTGATAGGGCATGTGAGGCCACTATGATTTCTAACGACTTAACCTCTACTCCGAGTGTGTTTTCTTTGGTGCTAGGTCTCCTACAAGAGGACATGCCTAGCCTCGATGAGTCCGTCCCTCCAATGGACAACACGATGGCCATGGTGGAAGAAGATGCACCACCCACATGGTTCCATCAAGATGACGATGACCGCAACTTTGTCTTCAACACCTCACCTACAACATATGAGCGGAGCTCTAAAGGTAACATAGGTGATGGTGCTTCTCTTGTCCCACTAGTGGACTATCTTGACAATGATTGCTTGCATGATGTTGACACACCTATTGCCATGTTTCATGCTAGTGCGACTTCATCATGTCTTGACTTACCTATTTATGATGCATATGATGATGAGCATGTTGAGTTGCCTAGTTGTGATGCTATGCTCCATAGGATATCATGTGAAAATTCTTTTGGTCACATCATGTTTGATAATCCTTTGAACTTGTCATATGCTATGAGTGAGATTTCTCATATTGTTTCTTTTCAATCTCAACATAGTACCTATGCATGCCCCATTAAAGTGAATCCTATTTGCACTTGTGGCATAGATGACAAGATGATGGTCATTGGCTTGTGTTTCTCTTGCGATGATATTGACATGCTTCCTCTACACGATTTGCGCAATTCATCAACTATGCCATGCCATGATCACATTGTTCCCGATATGCATTGTTTTGGATGTTATCAATATTCTCCATGTGAACTTTCCAATAATGCTCATGAGGAGACCCCCATAGTTTCCTCATACATACTAGGAGATCTTGATGCATTCCATACCTTGCATGATTACCATGATTGTGTGCACAATATGCATTCCATGAATAACAATGCTCTACCTACTTGTCATGACGCATTACAACATTTGAGTCTCCATTATGCTATACATAATAACAAACCTCTCATGATGGAGGACATGTTTCTATATCACGCGTCTCATTTGTTTGAGAATTGGATATTTTGTGCTAACCACCAAACGCACGTGCGCATCATGATGGATGATGTGTACATGTATCACGCACACACAATTTTTCCTTTGTCTTTGTTTTGTGTAGGTACTCATGAACATTTGTCAACCTCACAATCCCATGAGTTGACAAAACGAGCTCTTGAGAGCAACGACGATTTGGGATCCCGTGGAGTGTCCCTACCACCGCTTCTTCGCGCAACCACTACGCACATCTCTTTTACTTGGCTCTCACACGACTATGGGCTATTTACCATTGGTCATCTTATGCCCCTTTTATCTTGTTCACTTTGCATGCTATACCGCTTGATATGACTTTGCCATGCGATTGTGACCCTTGCTTGCCTTTACACATGATTCACCATTATGCTACTTATATGTGTATTTGCATGCTTGGTGGAGATACTTGTAGCTATTGCCAAGATTTCTTTGTGCCCCTTGCTATTGTTGATTCTTGTGTTGGGAGAGTCATGATGTTCCATTGCTATTTACATAGGACTTCTTACCACCACAATGATGAGACTTTGCTCACATCTTGCTTTCATGCTTGTGCTATGCCTTGTGCATTATTCATGCCTACAATTTGCACACATGACATGCTTACCATGATTACCTCTAGTACGTTGCATCTTCGCACTACTAGCTTGTTTGACATGATCACTATGCTTGCTTGCTATGTAGCATCACCCATGTTCCTCGCTTACTTGCTTTCTTGGGTTGATGACATATATGTCCATGCCACTCACATGATATATCTTGATCATTGTCATTTGTGTCCACTAGTTGCATCTCTCAACACTTGTATTGACTGCAACAATGCTATGTTTATTGATCTTGGAGACTTGGACACCATATTTGTGATGCATGCTTGCTTGTTTGAGCCTAATGCCTTTGGTTGTTATCGCATCATATGCTTACATGCCATGCAACATTACCTTGTCCTTTCTTATGATAAGAATGATGCAAGCACTTGTTGGGTATTTTCCCTCACGAATGATAGGTTTTGCATTCACGCGAACCTTATTTGTTTTTCCAAGTGTTTGTCATGTTCTTTCTTTTTGAAGGATTCACAAGGCGGTGCCGTCATGCGACAACTTGGTCATGCGAAGGCATACATGATGTGCAACACCAACATTCGCGAGAACCTCCTTAAGGTGCACTCCTTCCCTTTGAGCTATCCTCACATACGCATATCGGATGGGTCATTCTTTCATTGTTGTCTTCTTCTTATTGTCTACATGATACATCTATTGGAGAGAGGACCTACATTGGAGATGGACCTTCAAGCTGAGGAGCACTCAGACTTATTGGATGCACCTTCGGACCTTCACTCATGCCACGACATCGAGCATTGGTATATCAAAACTCCTTTGGCACATTGCACCAAAACCTTCATATTTGTTGATTGTGTGCCCACATGCCATGCTCCATGGACATATCATACCCATGAAAAATTTGCATCTTATGCGTGGATTGACTCACATTATGATTGCCTTGTTGCATCTTGTATTCCCATGTCATCCATGATATATGAGCTTGTGCATTTCCTTAGCAAATTTGTTGTGATCTTTCTTAATGGCATATTCATACATCATGATCATATTGTCCTCCATCAATTGCATGATAACATACACATATTGAGCATCCATTGCCATGTTCATGCTCTTGTAAACCATCACACTATGACATCATTTTGCACAATGGTAGAAATTGTAGCTTTGTGCACCATGCCAGTTACCCTACCTTTG
This sequence comes from Secale cereale, assembly GCA_902687465.1. Classification (NCBI taxonomy): domain Eukaryota; kingdom Viridiplantae; phylum Streptophyta; class Magnoliopsida; order Poales; family Poaceae; genus Secale; species Secale cereale. The sequence continues at coordinate 267,272,147 of LR738713.1, read as the reverse complement.
TGTGCACAACAAATGAATTTGCTCACATGAATGCTTTACATCTCATACTATATCATCTTGCTAAGCTTCATGTACCTTGTCACACGGACTCATTCTTACATGATGGACACTTTGTGTGCGCTAACCATTGTATTTCCAAGTGTACTTTGTGTTTGCTCATTTTGCATGTACCACATACCGGAGACACCTTGGAGTACTTGGATTGCGACATGCCCTCAACTTCGTCCAACTACAAGTCCGTTCACGACTACCGTTTCCATGGTGATGAGGTGTTCGATCCGAGGTCGGATCTTTCCCAAGGGAGGGGAGATGATGCGAAGCATCCTTCGATCATCCCCATGTACACTACGACTATTCCCCAAGCCCCAAGTGGACATACGATGAGACCTCCAACTTGTGCCATTGGACATAAGGTGAACTCTCTCCTTGTTCAATTTCCCTTGGACCCACATGAGACATGGCTACTACCTCAAACAAAGACACTTCGTGTGCCTAGGTACCAAGGAACCAACAAGGAGAAGGAAGGGCGCAAGATGGACCCCAAACACATGGACAAGGATTTTCCCAACGCAAAGAAAGAGGTACTACCGGTCTACTACCGCCCAACTACCGGTCAACTACCGGTCAAGCTTCTGTGATCGACCAGTGCAAGGCCGGTGCAGCGCCGGAACAACCGCTAATTCCGCTAAAACTGGTACTACCGGTCCCGGGACCGGTACTACCGCCCTGCCTGCGCGCAGATGAAGGGGTTTCACCCCATGTATCCCCCAACTTACCCCTTGGACTATATATACTTGTCCCCTAGCTCCGTACTAGGGTTAGCTTAGTGATAGCTCATTTGATACCTAGAGCTTTGCTCATCTAGTGGTTCATCTCCTCGAGAGTGACTGCGGCACCTCTTCGGAGAAGATCCACACGGATTCAAGACCTCCTTCACGGAGAAGATCCCGCGGGATACCCCAAGACCTCCTCACGGAGAAGAACCGGTTACCCAATGTATCGTCCCTTGTTGATCTTGGATCTTGTATCACTTTGTGTTTCGAGGATCTAGCATATGTGTGACTTGTTCATGTTGGTTTGAGTGATTCTCTCGTGTTTCCCCTCGTGTTCCCCTCTCATGTTCTTCGTGTTCATCATGGGATCCCCTCCATTTCGTGAAGGATCGGCCATCTAGGGTTCCACCCTACATCATAAAGCTTTCCTCTTAAATTCGCAATATCCAGATTGCAATCTCAGTTTCTTGCTTGTTCTTCGTTTGCCTACAGGAAACAGACCTTCGTGGTCAGGTTGATCATGCTCCGGGGTGGTAAATAACCTCTCGGAGTTGGTTTAGCGATTGCTAAGGCATGACGTCCTCGCACGTTCGTAGTCAGATCGTCAAAGTCGACTTCCTCCAAAACGATAACCACCATCTCATCGAAAGACGGGACACCTTTGCCTCTATCAAGTGGTATCAAATTTCCAGGTTGCTCGGTGAGATTTTACAGTTTTTTGTAGTTTAGATCGAGTCTGTTCTTCATATCTATAGTCCATGAAAAAGCCAAAAAAAAAATTAGGGTTAGTTCATCCCATTCGAACCAATCTGAGCCTTTGCATAATCTTTTCTGTATTTGCTTTGTTCAATTTGCGGTTGCATCGTCGTGTCAAGTTGCTGGTCTTAGCGTCTAGTCCTTTAGAGTTTCGAGTTCTGTTCACAGGTTGTCACGTCGCCGTTGCCATATATCACCACCGCATCATCATCATCGCTGCTGCCATATACCACCACCGCACCAACTTCATCACCGCTGCCATATACCACCACCACATATTCACCGCCAATCCGAGTCCACATAGGCCACCACATATCCGCCGCCATCACGCTAATCTGAGTCCACCTGCAACATATATCCGCCACCAGTCCGAGTTCCACCAGATTCATCTCCGCCACCAGTCCGAGTTCCACCAGATTCATCTCCGCCACCAGTCCTATTCCGAGTCCAGTATTTTGTTACTCTGTTTTGGATTTCCAGATCACGCCATACTCCGAGTCGTGACAGAGAAGGACTCCCAAACATCCGTGCTACCCGCAGTAGAAAATAGTTCCAAACTCAAAAAAAAAACTCAGTCTGGAAAATTCTGGCTAGGTAGTTTTTAGACCATTTGTAGACTTTTTCGAAAAAAATTGTTGCGGAGCAAAAAAAAAGAGGAAAAAAGTGCAAAAAAAGAGAAAAAAAGAGAAAAAAATTCAGAGTGTGCTCCTCCCTTGTTTACGTGATGTGCCGTGATTTTGTTAGTGTTCTAGGCTCGCGTCTCTAGCACGGTCTAGCCTAGGACCAGCACAGTACCGTCGTTGAGCGTTTACTCAACTTTGCATCTCTGAATTGATTATTGCTGACCCTTTTTCCTACCATCTTATAAGCCTTTCCAGCTCCACATACATCTACGTCGTGCGTTTTGACTCTCCCTGGTAATCGCTTTATTCAACCTTTGAGAGTTTTGACTACCACAGTTGCCGATCACCACCTGCTGCTGGGTAAGAACTGGTAAGAATTTGAGATTTGCTTGACGGATTTGTGACGCTCCACCACCACCATTTTCTAGTAGTCTGTAGGATCATATTCTTGTGTGTTTCTATTGCCGGTAACCATGCCGGGATCACAAGCCGACGAGACTGACTGGGAGAACTTGACAAACAAGGAGCTTCATGATAAGTTTCAGCAAATGATCAGTGGACAGGTGCAAGATGTGCTAAACAGATTTGAAAAGGCCATGGAGAAGATAGATGGCATGGAGAAGACGTTTGAAACAAAGCTCGAGAACAAGTTTGCTGAATTGCTTTCGCATTTTCCACCACCACCGGCTGCTGCAGCTGTCGCACCTCTACAACAACAACAACAACAACAACAACAACAACAACATCGCCTTCCAAATCAAGTGGGACGAGCACAACGCGTTCCCCTTGAGCCCGGTCAAATTCTGGTGCCGCTGTTGATGTTTCTGTAGCTCCTGCTGCTACTGCAGAGGTGGAGGACCATTACGAGGATGAGGTTGACCAAAATCAGAACTACGTGCAACCACCAGCACCACCACCACCAGGTCGTCCTCATGCATATCATCGCAACGGTAGGGCTGCACCACCACCTGAGGTACATGACCATCTTCCTAAACTGAAACTGAATATTCCACCATTTGAGGGTAGATATGTTCCTGATATATATCTTACTTGGGAGTTAGAAATTGAACAACGTTTTACATGTTTACACTATCCCGAGGAGAGACGTGTTCCTGCTGCTGTTTGTGCTTTCACTAGTTTTGCATGTGTTTGGTCGTCTGAACATTATAGATTATATCCTATTCCAGCTACTTGGGCTGCTTTGAAAACTGCTATGCGTACTCGTTGGGTTCCACCATATTATAAACGTGAATTACTTCAAAAATTGCAGCGCTTAAGACAAGGAAAAAATTATGTAGAAGAATATTATCAGCAATTACAAACTGGCCTGATTAGATGTGGTATTGTTGAGGAGAATGAAGTTATGCTTGCACGTTTTATGGGTGGATTAAATAGAGAGATTCAGACCATTCTATAGTATAAGGATTATAATAATATCACTCGTTTATTCCATCTTGCTTGTAAAGCTGAACGTGAAGTGCAGGATCGACAGGCATTGGTGCGAACTAACTTTTCTGCAGGTCGACCTTCATCATGGACACCGCGTGCATCCTCTACTTCCACACATCCTACTGCACCGACACCTCCATCAGCTGTTACCTCCAGCCGTGATACAAGGAAGCAGGCACAACCACCATTATCTGCCAAGAGCACACCTATTGGGCCTGCACAGAGTTCTTCTTCTTCCATGGCATCAACAGGGCACACCAGTGATATTATTTGTCGTCGTTGTAAGGGAAGAGGACATTTTGCGAGAGAATGCAAATCTCAGCATGTGATGATTGCTACTGAGGATGGTGGATATGAGTCCGCTAGTGACTATGATGAGGAGACTTTCGCTCTTCTTACACGTGAAGAACACGGCGGGGACGATTCTGATCATGAGACGCAATACATGGCTCTAAAGATGCTCACAGGTATGAATGTTTAGTTGCTCAACGTGTTTTGAGTGTGCAGGTTACACAAGTTGAGCAAAATCAGAGGCATAATTTGTTCCATACAAAGGGAGTTGTGAAGGAACGTTCTGTTCGCGTGATCATAGATGGAGGGAGTTGCAACAACTTGGCTAGCATGGAGATGGTGGAGAAGCTATCTCTCACCACAAGACCACATCCACATCCTTACTACATCCAATGGTTCAACAACAGCGGCAAGGTTAAGGTAACACGTACTGTTCGTATGTTGATTATGATGCGGTACCTATGTAAGCATGTTCCTTATTACTTGGTAGACCATGGCAATTTGATAAAAATTCTGTACACCATGGTAGAAACAATAAGTATACTCTTGTTCATAAGCATAAAAATAGTACTTTACTTCCTATGACTCCTGATTCCATTTTGAAAGATGATATTAATAGAGCTAATAAATCAAAACAGGAGAAAAATAAGAGTGAAAATCAGATTGTGGCAAAAGAATATGAGCAACAAATGAAGCCTAATAATAAACCATCTACTGTTGCTTCTGAAATTAAATTGAAAAGTGCATGTTTACTTGCCACCAAATCTGATATTGATGAGCTAGATTTTAGCAAATCAGTTTGCTATGCTTTTGTGTGCAAAGAGGCATTATTTTCATTCGAGGACGTGCCTTCCTCTTTGCCTCCTGCTGTCACTAACATTTTGCAGGAGTTCGCCGACGTTTTTCCACAAGACGTGCCACTGGGATTACCACCTATTCGAGGGATTGAGCATCAGATTGACTTAATTCCCGGTGCATCGCTACCCAACCGCGCACCATACCGTACCAATCCAGAAGAGACGAAGGAGATTATGCGTCAAGTACAGGAGCTACTCGACAAAGGTTATATACGCGAATCCCTTAGTCCTTGTGCTGTTCCTATTATTCTAGTGCCGAAAAAGGATGGTACATCGCGTATGTGTGTTGATTGTAGAGGCATTAATAATATTACTATTCGTTATTGTCATCCTATTCCTAGGCTAGATGATATGCTTGATGAATTGAGTGGCTCTACAATATTCTCCCAAGTTGATTCGCGTAGTGGATACCATCAAATTCGTATGAAATTGGGAGATGAATGGAAAACAGCATTTAAAACTAAGTTTGGATTATATGAGTGGTTAGTCGTGCCTTTTGGGTTAACTAATGCACCTAGTACTTTCATGAGATTACTGAATGAAGTTTTACGAGCTTTCATTGGACGATTTGTGGTAGTATACTTTGATGATATATCGATTTATAGCAGATCTTTGGAGGAACATTTGGAACATTTACGTGCTATTTTTATTGCTCTACGTGATGCATGTTTGTTTGGTAACCTTGGAAAGTGCACCTTTTGCACCGACCGAGTCTCCTTTCTTGGCTATGTTGTTACTCCATAGGGTATTGAGGTTGATACAGCCAAGATTGAAGCTATTAAGAGTTGGCCGCAGCCCAAAATGGTCACACACGTGAGGAGTTTCCTTGGCCTCGATGGATTCTATCGATGTTTTGTGAGAGATTTTAGCACCATTGCTGCACCTCTCAATGAGCTTACAAAGAAGGATGTGCCTTTTGTTTGGGGTACTGCATAGGAAGAAGCATTCACGGTATTGAAAGATAAGTTGACACATGCTCCTTTACTCCAACTTCCTGATTTTAATAAGACTTTTGACCTTGAATGTGATGCTAGTGGAATTGGGTTAGGAGGTGTGTTATTGCAAGATGGTAAACCCGTTGCATACTTTTCTGAAAAATTGAGTGGGCCTAGTCTGAATTATTCTACTTATGATAAGGAATTATATGCTCTTGTTCGGACTTCGGAAACATGGCAACATTATTTATGGCCCAAAGAATTTGTTATACATTCCGATCATGAATCTTTGAAGCACATTAAAAGTCAAGCAAAACTGAACCGTAGACATGCTAAATGGGTTGAATTCTTATATACTTTCCCTTATGTTATTAAACACAAGAAGGGAAAAGAAAATGTTATTGCTGATGCATTGTCTCGTCGTTATACTATGCTTTCACAACTTGACTTTAAAATATTTGGTTTCGAGACCATCAAAGATCAATATGTGCATGATGCTAAATTTAAAGATGTATTGCAGAATTGTAAAGAAGGGAGAACGTGGAACAAGTTCGTCATTAATGATGGATTTCTGTTTCGTGCTAACAAGCTATGCATTCCAGCTAGCTCTGTTCGTCTTTTGTTGTTGCAGGAGGCGCATGGAGGAGGATTAATGGGACACTTTGGCGTGAAGAAGACGGAGGACGTACTTGCTACACATTTCTTTTGGCCAAAGATGCGACTGGATGTTGAGCGTTTTGTTGCTCGCTGCACTACATGTCAAAAAGCTAAGTCACGACTCAATCCTCATGGTTTATATATGCCTTTGCCTGTTCCTAGTGTTCCTTGGGAAGATATATCTATGGACTTTGTTTTGGGTTTACCTCGAACAAAGAAGGGGAGGGATAGAATATTTGTTGTCGTGGATAGGTTCTCGAAGATGGCACACATTATACCATGTCATAAAAGTGATGATGCTGCTAATGTTGCTGACTTGTTCTTTCGTGAAATTATTCGCTTGCATGGTGTACCAAATACTATTGTTTCAGATCGTGATACTAAATTTCGTAGCCACTTTTGGAGATGTTTATGGGCTAAGTTGGGGACTAAACTGCTTTTTAGTACTACTTGTCACCCCCAAACTGATGGTCAAACTGAAGTAGTCAACAGAACTTTGTCTACTATGCTTAGGGCTGTTTTGAAGAATAATAAGAAAATGTGGGAAGAATGCTTGCCTCATATTGAATTTGCTTATAATCGTTTGTTGCATTCTACTACTAAGATGTGCCCTTTTGAAATTGTCTATGGTTTCCTACCTCGTGCACCTATTGATTTGTTGCCTCTTCTATCTTCGGAGAAGGTTAATTTTGTTGCTAAACAACGTGCTGAATTGATCTTAAAAATGCATGAGTTAACTAAGGAAAATATTGAGCGCATGAATGCTAAATATAAACTTGTTGGAGATAAGGGTAGAAAACGTGTTTTCTTTGCACCTGGAGATCTTGTTTGGTTACATTTGCGTAAGGATAGGTTTCCTAATCTGCGCAAGTCAAAGCTAATGCCACGTGCTGATGGTCCTTTCAAGGTGTTAGAGAAAATAAATGATAATGCATATAAACTTGAGTTGCCTGCAAATTTTGGGGTTAGTCTCACATTTAACATTGCAGATTTGAAGCCTTACTTGGGTGAGGAGGATGAGCTTCCGTCGAGGACGACTTCAATTCAAGAAGGGGAGGATGATGAGGACATCACTAACAAGGTTACACCCACAGCTCCAAATGACACATATACATGACCAATTACTAGAGCTCGCACACGCCAATTAAATTACCAGGTACTTTCGTTTCTTGGTAATGAATCTAATGTTCATGAGAATATGATGCTGCCTAAATTGGATACATTTGTCTTTCTTACAAATGAAGGGCCTAGCTTGGACAAGAAGGATGAACATTGGAGCAAGATCAAGCATGGAGATGATGGCATGCGCAAGGGGAACAAGAATGAAGTTACAAGTGATGATTTCAGGACTTTGAATTCACCATAATGTGTGCGTGAAGCCTTGGACGAAATATACAAGATGCCACTTCATATATTTCGTCCAGAGGCTATTATAGGTTCTGCATCACCTTATTATTGGGCCAGGCCCATGTAATTTCGAAGTACTTGAGTATAGGCTGTTTTTAGAGTCCGTATGTGTGGGGAAACAAGAGTTAGGGTTGGTTTCGGACCCCTCCACCAAGGGCCACAAAATTCCCCCTCTTTCCCCCATATATACAGCCCTTAGGGCGTCGTTTAGACTTTGGATTTTGTTTAGATTAAAGTTCGCCATAGCTACAACTTCACGTACTTTGTTTGTGTTCAACGACCAGACAAAGACGTCACAGAACCCCACTTGATCAATAAAGCTTTCCTCTTAAATTCACAATATCCAGATTGCAATCTTAGTTTCTTGCTTGTTCTTCGTTTGCCTGCAGGAAACAGACCTTCGTGGTCAGGTTGATCGTGCTCCGGCGTGGTCAATAACCTCTCGGAGTTGGTTTAGCGATTGCTAAGGCGCGACGTCCTCGCACGTTCGTAGTCGGATCGTCAAAGTCGACTTCCTCCAAAACGATAGCCACCATCTCATCGAAATACAGGACACCTTTGCCTCTATCACTAATCCATTATGGTGTGGTGGATTACCTTGGTGGCTGAGGAAGAACTAGTACATGGATGAACTGCCTCCCGAGGAGAGGAGTTCTTGTGCTCGAGTGAGCTGGTGGTGTGTGGCCTTCTATCTGATCCACTCTAAATGGGATCAACTCCCTCTCTGATGAGATGATCCCAATGGTGGTGACTAGTCCTATATATAGTGGCTCGGGTCCTCTTCCCAAATATTGAGCGGGAAGGGTTCCCACAACAGCCAAATTTGAAGGGGGACAGCTAGTACAAGCTATCCTGACAAAAGGTGGTCTTCGCCGGCCAAAGGCTCTGGTGGTGACGCCGCCGTGGGCTCCATGATGACCTCCGTCCTGCTGTCCTGCTTGTCTTGGTCTCGCTGCACCGATATGGAAACCTTTGCCTGACGCCTCGGGACTCTTCGTCTGCACCCGCTCCTTTAGCACCAAAGGGGAAACTGGCACTCTACGCCTGCTGGCGCCCGCCTGGCCTTGGTCGTCACTGCTCATGTCACGAGGACCTCCCGAGGTGTCCCTCGCCTCGATATCTCCGATGCTCACGAGTCGGCCTGGCGAGGCCGCCCTAGGGGATGCCTTGTGTCATCCGCTTTGCGAGGCTTGGCCCCTCGCGAGGGTCTTGAGTGGTCGCTGAAGATGCCGGGCCATACCAGGCCGCCTGGTAAGCCGCGCCCTGGGCCGCAGGTAGGCAAGTCTGGGTACCCCTATTCCCAGAACGCCGACAATATTGTTGATTGGAAATGATGTAGAATTTTTGGATAGTATGAAAGGATACAAGAATAAGAATTTTTCATTGAAAGACCTCGGTGAAGCTGCTTATATATTGGGCATCAAGATCTACAGAGATAGATCAAGACGCTTAATAGGACTTTCACAAAGCACATACTTTGACAAAGTTTTGAAGAAGTTCAAAATGGACCAGTCAAAGAAAGGGTTCTTGCCTGTATTACAAGGTGTGAAATTGAGTCACACTCAATGCCCGACTACTATAGAAGATAGAGAGAAAATGAAAGTCATTCCCTATGCCTCATCCATAGGTTCTATCATGTATGCTATGCTGTGTGGCGGACCTAATATGTGTCTGGCCATAAGTTTGGCAGGGAGGTGCCAAAGTAATCTAGGGGTGGATCACTGGATAGCGGTCAAGAACATCCTGAAGTACTTGAATAGAACGACGGATATGTTTCTCGTTAATGGAGGTGACGAAGAGCTCGTCGTAAAGGGCTACGTCGATGTCAGCTTCGACACAGACCCGGATGACTCTAAGTCATTGGCCGGATACATATTTACATTGAATGCTGGAGCTGTCAGTTGGTGCAGTTCCAAGCAGAGCATCGTGGCGGGAACTACGTGTGAAATGGAGTACATAGTTGCTTCCAAAGCAGCACATGAAAGAGTCTGGATGAAGGAGTTCATATCCGATCTAGGTGTGATACCTAGTGCATCGGGTCCAATGATAATCTTTTGTGACAACACTGTAGCAATAGCCTTGGCGAAGGAATCCAGGTTTCACAAGAGAACGAAACACATCAAGAGATGCTTCAACTCCATTCGTGAAAAGGTCAAGGTTGGAGTGATAGAATTTTGCAAATTACATACGGATCTAAATGTTGCAAACCCATTGACTAAGCCTCTTCCACGGGTAAAACTTGATTAGCACCAAGACTCCATGGGTGTTAGATTTATTACAATCTAATCTAGATTATTGACTCTAGTGCAAGTGGGAGACTAATGGAAATATGCCCTAGAGGCAATGAAAAAGTTTTTATTATTTTATATTTTCCTATTCATGATAAAGGTTTATTATTCGTGCTAGAATTGTATTGACTGGAAACCTAAATAGATGTGTGAATACATAAACAAAAGTCGTGTCCCTAGTAAGCTTCTACCAGACTAGCTCGTTAACCAAAGATGGTTAAGGTTCATAACCATGGACATGAGTTGTAATTTGATAACGGGATCACATCATTATGAGAATGATGTGATGGACAAGACCCATCTGTTAGCTCAGAATTTGATCATATAGTTTATTGCTACTGCTTTCATGTATGTCAAATACATATTCCTTTGACTATGAGATCATCTAACTCCCGGATACCGGAGAAATACCTTGTGTGCTATCAAACATCACAACGTAACTGGGTGATTATAAAGATGCTCTATAGGTATCTCTGAAGGTGTTCTGTTGGGTTGGCGTGAATCAAGATTAGGATTTGTCACTGCAATTATTGGAGAGGTATCTCTATGCCCTCTCGGTAATGCACATCATAATAAGACTTGCATGAAAATGACTAATGAGTTAGTCATGGGATGATGTATTACGGAACAAGTAAAGAGACTTGCCGGTAACGAGATTGAACTAGGTATAGACATACCGACGATCGAATCGCGGGCAAGTAACATACTGACGTACAAAGGGAATTGCGTATGTTGTCATAATGGTTCTACCGATAAAGATCTTCGTAGAATATGTAAGAGCCAATATGGGCATCCAGGTTCCGCTATTGGTTATTGACCGGAGAGGTGTATCGGTCATGTCTACCTAATTCTCGAACCCGTAGGGTCCGCACGCTTAACGTTCATTGACGATATAGTATTATATGAGTTATGTGATTTGGTGACCGAATGTTGTTCGGAGTCCCGGATGAGATCACAGACATGACGAGGAGTCTCGAAATGGTCTAGAGGTGAAGATTGATATATAGGACGATGGTATTCGGACACCAGAAGTGTTCCGGAGGGTATCGGGTACTTATCGGGTCACTCGAAGGAGTTCTAGGCACGCCCGGCAAAAGATATAGGCCTTATGGGCCAAGAGGGGAAATGCACCAGCCACAAGGGGCTGGTGCGCCCCCCATATGGGCCGACCTAAAGAGGAGAAAGAAAGGGGCGAAGGGAAAGGAAAGTGTGGAATAGGATTCACACTTCCTTCCCTCGACCCCCTCTTTCCTTCCCTCTTAGATAAACATGGCAGGGGGACGCAGGGCAAGGCAGGCCCCTAGGGGGCTGGCGGCCAGCCCTAGGGCGCGCCATGGACTCTCCCCTCCCCCTCTCACCTATATATATGATGGAGAGGGGGCGCCTAGAACACACAACATCAATTGTGAGCCACGTGCGGCGCCCCCTTCCATCGTTTACACCCCGATCATATTTTCGTAGTGCTTAGGCGAATCCCTCCGTAGATTACTTCACCATCAACTTCACCACGCCGTCGTGCTAACGGAACTCATCTACTACCTCAACGTCTTGCTGGATCAAGAAGGTGAGGGACGTGTCCAAGCTGAATGTGTGGAGAACGCGGAGGTGTCGTGCGTTCGGTACTTGATCGGTTGAAGCGTGAAGAAGTTCAACTTCATCAACCGAGTTGTGCAACGCTTCCATCAACGGTCTACGAGGGTACGTAGACAGACTCTCCCTCTCATTGCTATGCATCTCCATGGATAGATCACTGCGTGTGCGTAGAATTGTTTTTGTTTTCCATGCAACGTTTCCCAACAGGAATGGTGCCAACATGTTGTGGAATTATTTTGTCCCATTTGGGGTATGTTGTTGTGTAAACTTCCCACAAACCAGAGCTTCTCACAGGAAGCCTCATGGTTCCGTTAGGGAACGTGTCACCTTTGTAGATGAAACGATATTCGTTGCCTCTTCTTTCTTTCAAATTGTTTCTAGTGGCAACATAGACCAACACGAGTGTCGTGTTAAAACTTCGATTTTTTGGGGGATCGTTTGGAATTTTTATACACTAATTGAATTTTATGTGGATAATTCAAATTTGAACTACATGCACATGCTCCAGTGATGAAAATGGGATGAAAAACCAAATGTGTGTCCTTGGGTGCATGCTTAGGTCCCATGCAACACCTCGGCACCATCGGTCGGCCGCAAACATTGAGATACTTTGTCGGTGTAATAAACCCTGGGTCCATTGCCCCAGACTGTGCACAAGCCCAAGGATAAGTTTGCAGCACCCGCATCGATCATGGCTCGAAGAGGCCAGCCCTTTGAGGAATCAGAGAGTTGGTCGAGGAAATCAAGACAACCAAGACTAGCTGAAGAGGCAAGATACCAACGGAAGAAGAGCCTTCCTTGCCGGGCATGCGAGCATGGCGGGGTAGGATCGCTTTGGAAGCAAGCCTCCAACATCGCCCCGGCAGGCCTGCCGGGGCTCGCGGAGGCAAACCACCATCTCACAATGATGCTCGTCGTCAATCAGTGCGGTGTCAAGCTCCTAAGTGGCTCAGTGGCAGCTCCCTGCCACATGGGATCCACTTCCTACAGAAAGAACAACCAAACGACACCCGTCCTGAGACGTGTCAAGCAATCAGGCGCAAAGCTGGAAAAACAGCCCGCAGGGCTTGCCGGGCGAGCCATCATGTGACACAGAGCGGCACATTTAATGTGCTCTATTAACCTGCAGAGTTAGGTATGATAGCACTGTTTGCTATCTAATCATCATATAACTGATTTGCGAATGTAGTGACCCCTTAACCTATCAAAGGAGGCCCATGGAACTGTAGAAAGGATTTGGCCATTTGAACCCACACACACAAATACGTGCACGACCACTCTCGCCCCAAGGCAACCTTGCCGAGCAAGAGTGGTGTGCTCTTTTCCACCATTCCACCATCAATCCACCAAAGCAGGAGTAGGGTTTCACGCCTCGCAGCGGCCCGAACCTGGGTAAAAACTGCCAATGTGATCTTTGTCGTGCTGCGCTACACTTCTCCGCTCTTTGTGCAATGTGACCATCCCCCGCCGAACCAAAAGGGACTCCTATCCCATAGGTGGCCATGGTTTTCCCGTGACATCTTTGGCGCGCCAGGTAGGGGGATCACTTGCACGAACCTGAGCATGAGCAGCGCATCATCTTCATCACTAGCTTCATCATCTTCGGCTCCATTGACCATGGCACCCAAGAAGAAGTCCGGTGCTGCAGCTCACGCGTCCACTTTGAGGGCCTCGCTACCCGCAGCCACCGGCGCAGCAGGGAATGCAGGGACGCAAGAGATTGCAGACGTTGTGGGAGACGCGGTCGGCGCAGGTGTCATTGTCACCACACCCCCACAGCTGAAGCAGGAGCGGGGGGCACCGAAGAAGGAAAACATCAATAGCATCCCAGTGGCGGCGTCCCGTGAGGTACGAGCAGAGAGATTATTCCTTCTATACCTCCTCGCCCAACTGACAAGCATAGTCTTGGCGGTGTCGCTCGTTTTGGGGCGAATTGCAACCCTCCGGCCGCTCCCATTGAGGGCACGACCGCAGGGCATGCACCACCCCAGAAGGAGCTCACCTAACCACTGTGCCCAACGGAGCCGCCAACCCTCAAGCGCCTCCACCTCGTCACCACATCGTCCAAGCGGCTGGCTCCCGGTGATGAGAACATAGTGCGGTCATCACCAGCACCATCCGAAGCCGGGCGACAATGCGGTCCACATCATCATCACCTATACCAAGCACCGCCTCGAAGGCTATGACGCGGGCCCAACTTCTGCTGAGATTCCCGTCGGCGGACGATCAGATGGATGAATGGTGAGTCACCGTCCAAAGTCTGATTGGTTTCGCCAAGGCAGGAGGATCACACTAAGCTGGCTCGGCACGGCCTCCCCAGGCAACAGCGACGACCCATGCTGCTGGCCGTACTGAAGGGGCCACCCCCACAGTACAGTCCCCGCCACATCAGCCAGCGCGTGAGCCACGCAACCAGGAGCATAACAATGGCTCGATGGCCTCATCGGACCCTCGAGCGCATCAAGACCAACAGCGAGCCCCGGAGGGTGGGCAGAGGGAGCACACACGCATCACCATCGAGCAATGCCAGGGCAACCACTGCCAGCCCGACGGACATGATGGCCCCAACGTCAACGAGCCTACGCTCGACGGGGGCGGGTACCTGCCTTTGCAGGCAGGGTGCCCTGCCTTCACCCGTGAGCTGCGGCAAGTCCGTTGGCTGTCCGCTCACATGTTCAAGCCAGAGATTCTGGAGGAGTATGATGGAAGACTGAACCCGGTAGAGTTCTTGAGGATCTACACCATCGTTGTTCAAGCAGCCAGGGGAAGAGATGAGAAGGTATTCGCCAACTACTTCCCGTTGGCACTCAAGACAAATGTGAGGTCTTGGCTGATGCATCTGCTGGAGAACTCCATTTCGACTTGGGCTGACCTGTGCCATGAGTTCGTTGGCACATTTACAGGTGGCCACTGATGGCTTCTCGCCCCTCGTTGGTTACCCCAAGTGGAAGGTTTGAGATGCAGTGTAGCGGAAGTTTTCCCTTGGCAAAGATACCAAGGATCGATTTCCCTGAGACTCCCAGTTTCAACAAGAAGGTGTCAACTGCTAACGGCGCCAGATATTAGCAATCAACGTGGACCTGCACACAGATACAAATAACTTTGCTCCCAACGAGTACAGAGAGGTTGTCAATCTCTCCGGCCTTGTAGTTTACAAAGGATCAAACACAAGTGATAATAGTGATAGGTATTGCTGCAATAGTAAGTAAAAAGCGGAAAGTAAATAGCGGATGTGATCAATGATGGTAATATGGACCGGGGTCCCATGATGTTCACTAGTGATGTCTCTCTCCCAAAAGATGATAAAACAGCTATGTGAGGTAAACGAATTACAGCTGGGCAATTGACAGAATTATGTGCGCAAACCAATGCTAACTGTGTTACAAGAAAGGTAGAGGTTCAAAGCATGGGCGGTACGCCAAGGCAAGTAGACCGAAATCCATCTGCATCTACTACTAATCATCCACCTTGAGATATCTATCCAGAACATCTCGCTGGTATTAAGTTAAGAGTCCCACCCATAGTGTAAACTCAAAGCAACAGACAACTGCATTAAAAGAACTTTGCGTAAAGTAAACAATCCTTGCACCCGCGGGCACAAGCACCGTTGTTTTCCCCCTTGTGGCAACAGCACATCCCCTAGACTCATGTTTCTGTCACTCAAGCTAGTCATCGAGGGGCATGAACCCACAATCAAGCATAGCGTTCCCTCTTGGAGTCACTACCTACTACTTGGCCAAAGCAATAAATAACAACGGAGAACATGCAAGAATTACTTACGAACATAAATATAAAAGAGGTAGATCAAATATATTACTCAAACACAATTTGAACATAATCTCACAATCCATCGGATCCCAGCAAACTCATCATAGCAACAGCATAAGGATTACATATGTTCCTCGATCATGTAGGGCAGCTCACGAGGACTAATTAGTGAAGCACAAGAAGGGGAGGAGAACATCACATAGCTACTGTTCATGGACCCATGGTCCAAGGGAGACTACTCACAACTCATCCGGGAGGCGTCCATGGTGGTGGAGAAGCTCCCGGTGGTGATCCTCCCCTCCGGCAGGGTGCCGGGAAGAGTTCTCCTGGTGCTCCCGATCTTGGAAGCGGCGGCGGCGGCGGAACAGAGATGAGATCGCGAAAAAAGGTTCCCGTCTCGAGGGTTTCGGGACACGATATAAATATATGCCAAAGGGGGGCATCAGCGGAGGCTCGGGGGGCCCAGGCGCCCCCCCGGCGCGGCCAGGGGGGCGCGCTACCAGGGCGCCTGGAGCCCTGGTGACCCCCCTCCGGCTGTACTTTGGCTGCTGGGAAGCTTCTGGAACGCTGATTTTTTATATAATTTTTCCGGGATATTTCTAGCAGTTCTCGTAATGGGAAAACCTGAAATACAAAAACAGCAGAAAACAGAAACTGGCACTGGGGTGCACTAAGTTAATAGGTTAGTCCAAATATGATCAAAAGTGTATGGAAGTGTATAAATATCATAGCAATATCACCCAAAAGAGGCATGGAGCAAGCAGAAATTATAGATACGTTTTGGACGTATCAGCCACCAAGAACCAGGGAGGCCCAGCGATTTGCAGTTTCTCCCGCAGAAGGAAGGAGAGACTCTACGGAAGTACATGCAGAAGTTCAGCCGAGTCCATAGAAATATTTCGGACATCCACCCAGCTGTAGTGATAAGAGCATTAAAGTCCAACATGCGTAATCGTCGGATACGTTCCAAGAAGAACGTTCGATTGCCCAAGATTATGAAGGAGCTTTACACCTTGGTGGACAAGTGTGCTCGGTGGAGGAGGGGAAGAAACTCCATGGAGAAGAGAATGGCGTCAACATCGACTCAGGGGATGATGACGACACCACCAGTCAGAAGAAGAAGAAGAACAAGAAGCGCAGCAAGAAGCACAAGGATAAGGTAGTGATGACAGTTGAGGGATCGAGCACACCTAGTACCGGCAATAAGGCTAAAGTTGAAGCCCCCGGCAAGGAGGTTGCCGTGTGCAACGATTGCCAGGAGGCTACAACTGCCGAGAAGGCTGGGAAAAGTGATGGCCCGTACTGCAAGATCCATCGGAACAAGGGCCATGATTTCCAGGAATATCATCAGGTTGAGCAGCTTGTCAAGAAGTAGAGGGCTGAATATGAGAAGCAGGATAAGGAAAAAGGTCAGAATGGCACTGGCGGAAAGGGTCGGGGCGGTGAAGCAAATCGCCTCCGCAAGGCTCCTATGAACCAAGGGAAAACCGCGAGGGGCCGTGAAAAGGAGGATTGCCATGAAGAGAGTGATGGAGGGGATGAAGAGGAAACCAGTGAGCAGGAGTTCCAAAAGGCGACTGAGGCCATGTGCATTGACTGGGGTGCCTCTCTACATTCCTCTCACCGCCAACTTAAACAGTGGGCGCATGAGGTCAATGTCGTAGAGCAGCAGCAGAATTTCGGAAGCCGCTCAAGTGGTCTCGCATACCCATCATCTTTGACGAACAAGACCACCCTAGCCGCACTACCGCGGTAGGGTGCTTGCCGTTGTTGGTCTCACCAACAATCTGCAACCTCAAGGTCACAAAGATGTTGGTTGATGGCGGGGCTGGTGTCGGTGTTAAAACCGATAGATATCGGGTAGGGGGGCCCAACCTATGCGTCTAAGGACCGATGGTAACAGGAGATTGGGGACATGATGTTTACCCAAGTTTAGGCCCTCTCAGTCGAGGTAATACCCTACTTCCTGCTTGATTGATCTTGATGAATATGTGTTAAAAGAGTTGATCTACCTCGAGATCGTAATGGCTAAACCGTAAAGCCTATCCTATGAGGATGTTATGATTTTGTCGTTAGCCTCGACAGACTAACCCCTCCGGCTTATATACACGCCGGAGGGGGCCTAGGGTTACAAAGGTGACTTGGGGAGGAAGTAATAGCTACATCCAAACATCATGCCTACCTTGCTACAAAATAGGAGTCCTGACCGAATACGGGGGAGGGTCTTATACTTCCATCTTCGTGACGCATCAATACGGCCCAGCTTCATTGACCCGGACGCCAAAGGACCCCTGAATCTAGGACTCCCTCACTAGCCCCTGAACTTGCCTTCAAGGACGAGATTGTGTCCGGCTTCATGTCTTCGGTCTTGCAAGGTGAGTCCTTCTGGATGATAGTTCGGCTTCATTTAATATTATATTCTGTCAATTCCTCGCCGCCGTCGCCTTTGCCTCCATGTGTCCAACGAATGCGAACCGTCTGGGTATTTTTTCAATTACCCCCTTGACTGTGTTGGGAAGGCGCCTATATAAGGAGACTAGATCTCAGATGTCGTTCAACTCCATTCCACGCGGAAAATCCCCAGTACCTGCCACGAAAAATCTTCAAACATGGTCGGCGTTCCCAGCTCTTCTTCATGCCCTCATGGCCCTCGAGTGGGCGATTGGGTAAGTTGCTTGGTATCCCATGCGCATCTGAGAAAGCTTCAAGCATAGGGATATCTTCCTCACGAGGATCTAGTCCCCGTTTGGGCCGGATTAACTTCCGTCGACAATCATGCCCTGGCAGAGAGTTTTCCCAACCCCTCCAATGGAGAGCGGGTATGCTTTGTCTCCTTCCTTCTAAGAGGCGTAGGATTTCCCATCCACCCCTTCCTTAGGGGGCTCCTGGAGTTCTATGGTCTTCAACTGCATGATCTCACGCCGGGGTCTATTCTGCACATTGCGGGATTCGTCGCTTTATGCGAACTATTTCTGGGCTGCGAGCCTCATTTTGAGCTATGGCGGAAGTTCTTCTGCCTTGTCCCTCGCTCCGAGGAGGAATCCTTATTTGAGGTTGGCGGCGCCGAAGTATGGCGCATGCAGGGACACGCTATCTGTCATGCACTCCGAAAAAGGCATCAAAAGAGTGGCCCTCGGAGTGGTTTTATATCGAGGACATTGCCCTGCCGGATCTAGTTCGGCAAGGTCTCCCCAAATATTCCAACGCTCCTCTAAAGAAGCTTTTCAACTGGTGTCCCCACAGTCCCATAGAGGAAGAGAGTGCGGAGGTCAAAAGACTGGCCAGCAAGATCAGATTGCTTGCCAGTTCAGGGCTGTCAATAATTGAAGTGATGGCGATCTCAATAAAGCGATGCGTGCAGCCGCCCTATAAGTGCATCTAGTGCCACCCCTAGTTGGTTTTGGAGTATTGAGGAGAAACCTGGTTGAGGGACTAATGTGTTTGTGAGAATTACAGGATAACCTGGTTTACCTACCGGAGATGACCCCTAAAAATGTATGAAGACATTGACGACAATGGTGGTATATGAAGATATTCATATTGAAGACTATGATGAGAGAAGACATTGTGTGAAGACTATGGAGCGCAAAGACTTAGACATTTCGTTGTTTCCTTTTCTTCTTTGTTGAGTCACAGGAACCACCGTACTGTTAAGTGGGGTCCAAGTGAACAAAGTCAGAGTGACTGAAGTGATGCTCAACCAAATCCTATGTCTTCGAGCGAAGACAATGAGAGCAAATCTTATCCAGAGCTGGATGAGTCAGCTTTACTTGTAGCCCAAGTAAAGTTGTCGTGTGTGTTTGAAATCTGACCATTGGAACACGTGTCAGTTCCTTAGTGACCTAGGGTCACTTCAGACAAATCAGGTCGGGTTGCCTAGTGGCTCTAAATAGCCCACCCCCTACACCATAAATTGGTGGCTGCTCAGAGTTAGTAAACAGCTTTTGTCGTTTGAGAGCAACCCACCTCCGAAGCATTTGAGAGAGAGATCCTTGCGAGGACAAAGCCCAAACACCCAGAGCCAAAGAGTGTTAGGCATCACTGAAGTCTTTCTGTCTGCGTGATCTAAAGACTTGTTACACTTGAGGACTGTGAATCCTCCAGCCTGTTAGGCGTCGCGTTCTGAGCATCCAAGAGTCATTGTGGATCGCCGGTGAATGAAGTCTGTGAAGGTTTGGAAGTCTACCTTGAAGACTTACCAGAGTGATTGGGTGAGTACTAGGTGTCGTTAGCTCAAGGGGAATAAGGTGAAGACGCGGTCTTCTGAGTTAAATCTTAGCCTCCCTAATCAGACGTACAGTTGTCACAGCAATTGGAACTGGTCTAACAAATCACTGTCTTCCCCAAGCTACTGGTTCTATCCTTTCCTTCTCTTTACTTACTGTCTGTCTTTGTGAAGTCATTGCCTGCTTGCCTTATCTGTTTGACTTCACTGTGTGACTACTTGTTCTGACTAGCTTTATACAATCTTCCATCCTTATCCATACTGCCTAGCTGCTATTAGTCATCGTGCTTTCACTTCATTGAATACTTGACTATGGCTTGTCTAGTGTAGTCTACCTTCCACTGCATATAAATAGGATCGGTTCTATCGTTTGTCTTTGAAACTTCCATGTTTTGAAGACTTTCAGAAAAATCGCCTATTCACCCCCCCTCTAGTCGATATACAGCTCTTTCAATTGGTATCAGAGCAAGGTACTCCCTTGTTCTGTGTGATTTGGTTTAACCACCTGGAGTTTTAGCTATGTTGACTGCAGGGATAATCAAATTCTCCGCTGCGTGCCCCGTCTTCGATGGCACAGAATACCCCTATTGGAAGAACAAGATGTGCATGCATCTTGAAGCCATTGATGTGTACCTGTGGTATTTCGTCAAGAACGGTGTTCCCAAGACTGGTGAAGGTCTCACCCCTGCTGATGTCAAGAAGCTCGTTCAACTAGATTTCATGTCCAAGAACATCATTTGTTGTCATCTGACCACAGGACAGTATGATCATGTGAGTGCTCTGGAAACGTCGAAGCAAGTCTGGGACTAGCTCTCTAAGGTTAACGAAGGCGTCTCAACCCAGAGAGATCAAATGATCAGTGTCCTTCGCAACCTATTCAATCGCTTCAAGAGACACGACAATGAGAATGTCTAGCTCACATTCGATCGCCTCACTGACATCACAAATGAGCTTCAGGCACTTGGCACCACTGAGATCACCAAGCGTGAAATCATCCAGACACTCCTGAGATCACTTGACAGCTCATTTGACATCCTTGCCCTGATGATTCAAGAACGCCCTGACTTCAAGACTCTCGATCCGTCTGACATACTTGAGAGGCTCAACACACATGAGTTCCAGCTATCTGAGAAACGTGACATCTATGGTCCCAACTATGGCCGAACTCGCGCTTTGAAGGCAAAGGTTGTTTCCTCATCTGAGGAAGAATCTGACTGCAGTTCTGGTGATCCTGAAGACATTGGAAAGGATCTTGCCATGCTTCTGAAGAAGTTCCAGAAATTCACTAAGAAGAAAGGCTTCAGAAAGTCTTCACGATCCAGCTCAAGAAATGATGAAGCTTCCACCCAGGACCACAAGAAGAGAACATGTCATAACTGCAAGAAACCTGGTCACTACATCTCTGAGTGTCCTCAATGGGACAATGAGAAGAAGAAGAAGAAGAGCAAGGAATATGATTCCGATGAAAAGAAAAAGAAGAAGTACTCAAAGTCTTCTTCCAAGTCTTCATCGAAGTATTCATCACACATGAAGAATTCATCTGGCAAGGCTCGTGCGTTTGTTGGCAAGGAGATGGATTCAGAGGAGGAGTCTGCTTCAGAAGAAGCGGAGGTGGAGTCTGAGGAGGAGTCCGATTCTGGTGTTGCAAGTCTGGCTCTAGCCACAGCCTACGTTGCTAAGTCCATCTTCAACACTGAAGACAATGGCTCCGTCACCAACACCGATGATGATGAGAACGACGACTCTGCTCCCACCTACTACTTCATGGCACACGGCGCCAAGGTAAAATCACGCGATGCTTACTTTCAAACATCCAGTGAAGATGACTCATATTGTGAATCCAAACCTAGCTACAAAACACTTGCTAAAATTGCCACTGAACAACAGAAAGCTATGGAACATAATCAAAAATGGTTAGACAAAAGCGATGACCTGTTGGACGCGGAAATGACCCATTCTCAGTCCTTAACTGAAAACATAAAAAATCTTCATGTTAAGTACGAGGAACTTGAGAGTCTTCATGAATCGCTCTCAGAAACTCATGAAAAGCTTTCCTATGGTTATCTTCAAAGGAAGCAAGAACTTGAGAAATTGGAAGCGGCTCATGAAGATCTTCAAAAAGAAAATGAGTCACTCCGCGGTCAATAGATCAATTCCGCTCAGGAAGGATTTGAACCACCATGTCTAAAATGCATTGAGCGTGATAACGATACATCTGTTGCTGAATGTTCTACTACTGCTACTGTTGCAATATCTTCAACTGCTGATGTGGTAACTAACCCCTCTGCTGAGGATACCACTACTATTGCTGATGAAAATGCTAGGTTGAAGACTTTGCTTGAAACAGAGATGTACAAAATCCTCAAAGGGCATCAGACGTTATGTGATGTCCTCAAAAAGCAGATTCTGAACCGAAACCCTAGGAAAGAGGGTGTAGGGTTCGAGAGGAAAATGAATGTTGATGGTTCATACTGGAAGCCTGAGCAGTACCCCAAAACCACGTGGGTTGCTGCAAAGGAACCTACAGTGGATCCGTCTACCTTATCTGGCTTCACTTGTGCTAATTCTATTATCATTGATGAATCCTTTGATGCAAACTATAAACTGTTTAAGAATCAGAATGGTGAAGTGTTTGCCAGGTATATTGGTACTAACTGCAGGAACGTGCCACCTATGAAGAAGATCTGGCTTCCCAAAGGTTGTCTTGAGAAGCTTCTAGTAAATGTCATCATGACACCACCTGGGAAGAAGACAAACCCCAGACCAAAGGCTTCATACGGCCCTAAGCTTCATACAGACAGAGGACTCACCTGAGTCACCCTAACGCCAATGTTTTGCAGGGAAATTGTACTCAAACCCATGAATATGAGCGAGGTTCCTCAAACCGCTATGTTCGCAAAACGAAGAACTTTTCTGCTTATTCTTATGAGTATTATTCTCCTCCTGCAAGGCTATTTGCTAGGGCTCCAAAGCCAAAATTCTCAGCTGCTGCACTTAGACTCATTGCTTCTAAGCCACCCCTAAAGATGTGGGTGGTTAAGAAGAATTAACTTTCTCTTGTAGGGAAAGGTCTCCAGCCGAAAATCAAATGAGTCTGATGCTATTGTTGGGGACCTAAAACATCTTGTAGGGCGCAAGATCAAATGCCCAAATGGTCTTACTATGTATTTTGTTCCTGAATCGCTTGCCAATCATCCTATTAGTCCTAACTTGGATCTATGCTTTCATAATCCGCTTGCTCGTCAAATGTTTATGCTTCACATACTCTTCGTGAAGCCTATCCCCCTAACTGCACTGTAGGGTATGACACCAAAGACTTTAGAATGGATTATGGACAGCGGATGCACTAATCATATGACTGGTGATCGAAGTCTTCTTATGGACCCAACCTTACGTCCATCTGACAAGAGTCACATCACATTTGCTAACACTGGTAAAAGCAAGATATTGGGTCTAGGTAGAGTTGCAATCTCAAAGGATCAGCACATGGATAAAGTCATGCTTGTTGAATCCCTTGGTTTCAACTTAATGTCTGTCTCAATGCTTTGTGACTTAAACATGATTGTGATATTTGGACAATATCGTTGCCTTGTAGTAATGGAATCTGACAAGTCTCTAGTCTTTGAAGGATATCGGAAAGATGATCTATATATGGTAGATTACTCAGCAGGACCACAGATGGTCGTATGTCTTCTAGCAAAAGCTTCAGTGTGCTGGCTCTGGCATCGGAGGCTAGGACATGCCGGCATGAGGAACTTGCACACCCTCGCGAAGAAGTAGCACGTCGTAGGCATCGAGGGCATCAAGTTCAAGAAAGATCATCTGTGCGGCGCCTGCGAAGCTGGGAAGATGACTAGGGCCAAGCATCCCTCGAAGACAATCATGACGACATCCCAACCCTTCGAGCTGCTTCACATGGACTTATTTGGCCCTACTCACTACTCCACGTTCACTACTATAGCTTGTCTCTATGGCTTCGTCATTGTTGATGATTATTCAAGATACACATGGGTGCACATAATTCTCTACAAGACTGAAGTGCAGGATGTCTTCAGACGCTTCGCCAACTGTGCCATGAACAACTATGGCGTCAAGATCAAGCACATCAGAAGTGACAATGGCACTGAGTTCATTAATACCGGCCTTGATCTTTATCTGGATTCAATGGGAATCACTCATGAGTTCTCAGCTCCGTACACACCTCAGCAGAATGGCATCGTGGAGCGCAAGAACAGAACCCTAATTGAGATGGCTCGAACGATGCTCAATGAATACAAGACACCAAGAAGGTTCTGGCCCGAAGCTATTGATACAGCATGCCATGTCATCAATCGTGTTTATCTTCACAAGCTTCTGAAGAAAACTTCCTATGAACTCCTTACTGGCAAGAAGCCAAATGTCAGTTACTTTAGGGTATTTGGAGCTAGGTGCTGGATCAAGGATCCACGTCACAAATCAAAATTTGCACCAAAAGCACATGAAGTTTTCATGCTCGGCTACGGAAAGGACTCGCACTCCTACAGAGTCTTCAACCTCTTTCTCTATAAAGTAGTTGAAACTGTGGATGTGCGGTTTGATGAAACGAATGGCTCACAAAGAGAGTTCCCGCCAAATGTGTTGGATGAAGCTCCACCTAGTGAAGCTATCAAGCTAATGGGAACAGGTGAAATCATGCCTTCTGAAGCATAGCCTGAAGAGGAACTCATCATTTCTGCTCCCAATCAACCTGAAGACAATGCTCAGCCGGAAGACAATCCTCCTGATGATGAAAATGTCCAGCAAGAGCAAAATCTTCGTCCAGTTCATTCTCATGTTGCAAATGAAGTACAAGTTGAGAAGATAATTGACAGCATCAATGCACCTGGTCCACTCACTCGTTCAAGAGCAACACAACTAGTAAATTTCTGTGGGCACTTTGCATTTGTCTCGATATCTGAACCCAAGAAAGTTGCTGAAGCCTTCGTGGAACCTGAATGGATTCAAGCTATGCAAGAAGAGCTTCAATAGTTTGAGCTGAACAATGTATGGGAACTTGTCAAGCGTCCTGACCCCCGCAAGCACAACATAATAGGCACAAAATGGATATATCGCAACAAGCAAGATGAGCATGGTCAAGTTGTCAGAAACAAAGCTCGTCTCGTTGCTCAAGGATACACTCAGATTGAAGGGATTGACTTCGATGAAACATTTGCTCCTGCGGCTAGGCTTGAAGCTATTCGCATACTGCTAGCCTATGCAAACCATCACAACATCCTACTATATCAAATGGATGTGAAGAGTGCCTTTCTCAATGGCAAGATTGAAGAAGAAGTGTATGTTGCACAACTACCTAGCTTTGAAGATCCAAAACATCCTGATATGGTATACAAGCTCAACAAGGCACTGTATGGCCTCAAACAAGCTCCCCGTGCTTGGTATGACACTCTCAAAGACTTCCTGAAGAGCAATGGCTTCAAACCTGGTTCCCTGGATCCCACACTCTTCACGAAGACATATGATGGTGAACTGTTCATTTGCCAAATCTATGTGGATGACATTATCTTTGGCTGCACTGACAAAAGATACAGTGATGAGTTCGCTCACATGATGCAAGAGCAATATCAGATGTCCATGATGGGTGAGTTGAAGTTCTTCCTTGGTCTTCAAATTCGTCAGCAAAGCAATGGCATCTTCATATCTCAAGAGAAATACCTCAAAGATTGCCTGAAGATGTTTGGAATGCAAGACTGCAAAGGATACATGACGCCTATGCCAACTAAAAGTCATCTGAGTCCCGATGCCAATGGTAAAGATTTCGATCAAAAGGTATACCGCTCCATGATTGGTTCTTTACTTTATTTATGTGCATCTAGGCCAGATATTATGCTTAGTGTTTGCATGTGTGCTCGATTCCAAGCGGCACCAAAGGAATCGCATCACTTAGCTGTGAAGCGAATTCTTCGATATTTGGCTTACACCCCAACACTAGGATTATGGTATCCAAAGGGCTCAGAGTTTGATCTAGTTGGATTCTCAGATGCTGATTATGCTGGTGACAAAGTTGATCGCAAGTCTACATCTGGCACATGTCACTTTCTGGGACGATCACTTGTCTGTTGGTCTTCAAAGAAGCAGAACTATGTATCACTCTCCACTGCTGAATCTGAATACATTGCTGCTGGATCTTGCTGCGCTCAGCTTCTCTGGATGAAGCAAACTCTCAAGGACTATGGTGTCCATCTGAAGCATGTGCCACTCTATTGTGACAATAAAAGTGTGATCAAGATTGCCAACAACCCAATTCAGCACTCGAAGACAAAGCACATTGAAATTCGTCATCAATTTCTCAGAGATCATGTCATGAAGGAAGATATTGATATCATACATGTCAACACTGAAGAGCAGCTGGCAGATATCTTCACAAAGCCCTTGGATGAGAAAAGGTTTTGCAAGTTGCGGTGTGAGCTAAATATCTTAGAATCCTCAAATGTCATGTAATCAGGCACACATCCTAACACTTAGGCATGTTGATGACTTAGATGTGCAACACACGAAGTAAAGTATATCTTCAATCAATGAAGACTTACATTCTGAGTGTGAATACATTAACGCAGAATTTGACTTCGAAGCGCCACGATAATTGTGCGCCATGTCTGGGTCTAATACTTCCTATACGGTGGGTAACGCCACCACCAAATCTTTGCTTGAAGTGTTTCTCTTGGCGTTACATTTGCAAAATCTTCGCATTTGATTTATCCTCATATATGTCTTCTCTTTGTCAAATTGATCTTACTCATATATATACATATATAGACTTGTGTTATGTCCTCTACAGCATTCACTTATAGCTATGTCTTCTTATTTGAATTTTTTGAACTAAGTGAATGTGATCGGACCCTAACCTCTCTATGCTTTCTACCTCAAACTCTATCTATCCAAATCATATGCATTCTGTTGGAACCGTCGAATGTCTTCTCTGCGTCCTTGTCAGCAGAAGATACAGAGACAAACATTAAATATGTTTTAATGCTCAATCCTTATTGCCTGAAACCCGGAGAAGCCGGAACGACCACCCCAATAGTCCAGGCGTGCGTGGGAACATGGAACAACTCCCTATGTGTTACATGTCCGCCACGTGTCCCTCAGATGTGAACTGCCAGGGGCACCTGCGTAATTGCGTTGTGCCGTCTCCCATCCTTATAAATGCCCGTCCCATCACGGTCAAAACTCTTCTACCACCTCGACAAACCCTAGCGCCACCGCTAGCTCTGGACGACGCCGGCAACGAAGCGCTTAGCTGCCACAACCTCGTCGATGCCGTCTTCACGCCGACCGCGGACATCGTCTTCTCCGCCGCCGCCGTATGTGTCCTCCATCGCCAAGTTAGGGCATGGAAGATAGAACTGCTCAGCCTCCACTTCGTCTCCGTCTAGCAGTTCATCGTGTGGTAAATTAAAACCCTCCTTTTACCGTCTTTTTGATCCGATAGATTCATCCTTTCTACCAAAAGAAGTGTCTGCCTCCACATATTTGGATCTATCCTGTCTGCATCTCATACTTTGCCTAGTATATTCACTTATGCTTCACATGTAGTTAGATTCCTCACTTGTACCTATTCTTGGATTCGTACAAATCTGGAACCAACTCTCAACATATAAGTGAATGTCTTCGCGCTATGAGGTCAATGTCTTCTAAACTGATTTATCTTCAAAATCTTCTGAGAATGCATATGACCTCTTCCCCTTCCCTCGCATCTTTAATGCAATCACAGGTACATGTCCGTGGGAGAATACCTTGGTTCTCATAGTCTGCATTCATTTGCAGAATTCTTACAGCGTCACATTCACTCTCCTGAAGCCAGTTCCTGTCTGACCAGCAGACGGAAGCCTTTTACAGCGTTGAAGCCTTTCAGTTTGAACCTCATGGCAACTGAGAAATCTGTTAGGAAGGGTTGCAGACAGCGCTGTGGAAACACCTCCAGAGATTTGCCTCCTGACCTCTATGAAATGTACAAGACTGATCCAGAGGAGGACTACAATCAGAGAAAAACTCGAATCCAATGGATTCAAAGATATTGGGCGGAACAGTGGTTCAAGTACAGGTTTGTGACCCAGGAGTATGCTGAGAAGAATGCCATCAAGCGACCATGGGGAGACATTTTGTACAAAAATCTTCCACCCAGGTTCAGAGCTAAAGCCATTATGGAAGGCTTCTATCCTTGCATGGTCTGAGGGCCACAACCAGCTGATGCCGACCCCTCATCATTGATATGGTGTCGTGACGACAATCTGTTCAAGCGCAACCTCCAGTATGCCAAGAACTCGGCCAAGGAGAACAAGAAAACTTGGGGATTGGACTTCAACCCTGGCCCCTCTGCGCCTCATGCCGATGGCACACGCGAAGCTGAACCAAATCTGGTTGGGCCCTTCTACAACTTAGAAGGTCTCATCACTCACATAAGGGTTCCAGGGGCGGATGTGGATCAACCTGTAGACGACGCTGACTCTGATGAAGCGCCTGCACCTCCGAAGCTGAAGAAGAAGAAGAAGAAACCCAAGGCTTCGAAGCCTTCCACTCCACCAACAGCTTCGAGTGTGAAGCCTTTGGCCACTGCTCCACCTGCACCAAGTGTGCAGTCTGAAGATCACTCTCGCATCTCCAAGCCGAAGAAGCTAAAGAAGAAGCCCATGCACAACCCCAGTTCTACTCTGACTCCTGTTGCAGTTCTGAGGAACGAGAATGACGCCATTGATCTGTCAAGTGACGACGATCTTGCTAATGACGCTCTTGAGCAATTGATAAAGATCAAGCAAGATGCAGAAATCTTCAATGACTTGCCTCTCTTTGATGTGGCAGTCATCAACAAATTCATTGATGAGTGGTTTGACACCCCCAATCTCAGCTTCGATGATCTGCAACTTCCAATTGGCCTGAGCGTCTCATTCAACGGCGTCATTGCTTTTGAGCTAACTCTTGCTCAGAACATTGTTGAGCTGAAGCACAAGATTGATTATGAAAAGGCTCAGCTCAAGAAGCATATGGCCAAGCTCAGCGTCAAAGATGTCCAGAATTTCAAAGTCATGATGCATGAGCTCAAGGAAGCCTTTCACAAGAAGCGTGAAGAAGCTAAAGGTTCTCGTGAGCGCATAAAGGCTTTGGCTGCCAAGTGTGTTCAAGCATACAATGAAGCTGAGAAGCGCAAGGCACTTGGGCGTCCTGGCATCGACCCCAGGATGGCTGCCAAGAAGAAGAAGCCAACTGTGGCCCCAGTTGAAGCATCAAGGCAGGAAGAACCTCGCATTGTCTTCCCTGGCAGCATCACAAGCTCGAAGCTTAAGGTCCCCACAGTTGCTTCAGAACTCAAGAAGACAAAGGTGGCTAAAGCTGAAGCCCGCAAACGCAAGATCACGAAGGTCTAGGCTGCTCCCACAGAGCCCCTTGTCGTCAAGCCGATCTCTGTTAATCGTCCTGCATCTGCACAACAAGAACGTCGCCTAACTGTTCATGAGCCTGCTACCACAGAGGCTCCTGAAGACATTCCAGCTGTTGACCCCACCGCAGCTAAAGACATTGGTCATCACGACAATGTTGAAGATGATGAAGTCCTTCCTCAGATTGAATACAATGTGGTATCATCGCCTGTTCTCTTGAACAACGAACGCATCAGCATTGGTCGTCCATTGGCGCCAATTGCTCAGGATGACTCATGGGCTAATCACCCACAGGAATCCCCACGTGATACAGACACACCAGTATCTCCCCCAACTCAAGTCACTAGTTCGGTGCTTGAAGACGAAGACTTTGAGACCTAACCAACTCCATCTCCACAAGCGTCGCCCGCATTCCGCAGGCTTCGCAAAAGACCAAGGCCTCAAGTCGATCCATCAAGTGTTCCAGAAGGATATGAGCGCTAATATGTTTCACGCCAAGTGTTTCCTGAAGCCTCTCTTACTGTGAACATCCCTGAGTCTGAAGCCAAAGCGGCTGAAGATATTCCGGCTGCATCAGCCGATGAAGAAGCAACAAGAGAAGAAGAAGCACGTGTTGCCACACCCCCTCCCGACCAAGTTGTTCTCGAGGAGAACGTGTCCGACCCTCCAGCTCCTGAAGTGGAGGTTACACATTCTGAGGCGGCCACAAACACCACCACTGAAACCAATGACGTTGTCGTGGCTGAAGCTAATGTGGCGCCTGAATTCAATGTGGTGCCTGAAGTGATAGCACCTGAAGCCAATGCTGCACCTGACGCAAATCAGCAGCCTGAAGTCAATGCCACTACCCCTGTTCTGCCTCCAAGGCCACATACTATCGAGCAAGCATACTACAACGATGACCAGCTCATCTCTGTCAAATGGCCTCTTTTGGTTCCTTCGCCTGCTGCTGGTCCTCAATTTGATCACCACGTCGAGCATAGGCCTCAGGTTCAGAAGCCAAAGCCAAGACTGCCTAGGTTTCCAGGTACTTCCACTTTGCCAGGGTCCTTCAATGCTAATGGCTTCATTACGCACAACACTTTCTTTGATATCGTCAAGAACCCCTATTCCAAACCAAGGATTTCATCAGATAGGTTCTGGAGCTATCAAGAGCGCAACTATTATTCACGTGTTCTCTATGATCAAGGGCGCATCTTCCCACATATGCGCCTTGACACTGAAGCCATTACTGGGTTGCCTTGCCTTGAAGAAGCCCTTGATTGCTTCCGTGATGCTGGATTACTAAACTTCATGACTGATAAAGAGCATGATAGAGGCAAAGGTGTCCCGTCTTTCGATGAGATGGTGGCTATCGTTTTTTAGGAAGTCGACTTTGACGATCCGACTACGAACGTGCGAGGACGTCGCGCCTTAGCAATCGCTAAACCAACTCCGAGAGGTTGTTGACCACGCCGGAGCACGATCAACCTGACCACGAAGGTCTGTTTCCTGCAGGCAAACGAAGAACAAGCAAGAAACTAAGATTGCAATCTGGATATTGCGAATATAAGAGGAAAGCTTTATTGATCAAGGTGGGGTTCTGAGACGCCTTGGTCTGGTCGTTGAACACAAACGAAGTACGCGAAGTTGCAGCTATGGCGAACTTTTAATCTAAACAAAACCCAAAGTCTAAACGACGCCCTAAGGGCTGTATATATGAGGGAAAGAGGGGGGGAATTTCGTGGCCCTTGGTGGAGGGGTCCGAAACCAACCCTAACTCTTGTTTCCCCACACATACGGACTCTAAAAACAGCCTATACTCAAGTATTTCGAAATTACATGGGCCTGGCCCAATAATAAGGTGACGCAGCACCTAAAATAGCCTCTGGACGAAATTTATGAAGTGGCATCTTGTATATTTCGTCCAAGGCTTCTCGCACTCATTATGGTGGCTTCAAAGTCCTGAAATCATCCATTGTAACTCCATTCTTGTCCCCCTTGCGCATGCCATCATCTCCATGCTTGATCTTGCTCCAATGTTCATCCTTCTTGTCCAAGCTAGGCCCTTCATTTGTAAGCAAGACAAATGTATCCAATTTAGGCAGCATCATATTCTCATGAACATTAGATTCATTACCAAGAAACTAAAGTACCTGGTAATTTAATTGGCGTGCGCGAGCTCTAGTAATTGGTCCTGTATATATGTCAGTTGGAGCTGTGGGTGTAACCTTGTTAGTGATGTCCTCATCAGTTTGAACAACGTTTTACATGTTTAAACTATCCCGAGGAGAGACGTGTTCCTGCTGCTGTTTGTGCTTTCACTGGTTTTGCATGTGTTTGGTGGTCTGAACATTGTAGATTATATCCTATTCCAGCTACTTGGACTGCTTTGAAAACTGCTATGCGTACTCGTTGGGTTCCACCATATTATCAACGTGAATTACTTCAAAAACTGCAGCGCTTAAGACAAGGAAAAAATTCTGTAGAAGAATATTATCAGCAATTACAAACTGGCCTGATTAGATGTGGTATTGTTGAGGAGAATGAAGCTATGCTTGCACGTTTTATGGGTGGATTAAATAGAGAGATTCAGACCATTCTAGAGTATAAGGATTATACTACTATCACTCGTTTATTCCATCTTGCTTGTAAAGCTGAACGTGAAGTGCAGGATCGACAGGCATTGGCGCGGACTAACTTTTCTGCAGGACGACCTTCATCATGGACACCGCGTGCATCCTCTACTTCCTCCCATTCTACTGCACCGACACCTCCATCAGCTGTTACCTCCAGCCATGATACAAGGAAGCAGGCACAACCACCATTATCTGCCAAGAGCACACCTATTGGGCCTGCACAGAGTTCTTCTTCTTCCATGGCATCGACAGGGCACACCAGTGATATTATTTGTCGTCGTTGTAAGGGAAGAGGACATTTTGCGAGAGATTGCAAATCTCAGCGTGTGATGATTGCTACTGAGGATGGTGGATATGAATCCGCTAGTGACTATGATGAGGAGACTTTGGCTCTTATTACACGTGAAGAACACGGCGGAGACGATTCTGATCATGAGACGCAATACATGGCTCCTGAAGATGCTGATAGGTATGAATGTTTAGTTGCTCAACGTGTTTTGAGTGTGCAGGTTACACAAGCTGAGCAAAATCAGAGGCATAATTTGTTCCATACAAAGGGAGTTGTGAAGGAACGTTCTGTTTGCGTGATCATAGATGGAGGGAGTTGCAACAACTTGGCTAGCATGGAGATGGTGGAGAAGCTATCTCTCACCACAAGACCACATCCACATCCTTACTACATCCAATGGTTCAACAACAGCGGCAAGGTTAAGGTAACACGTACTGTTCGTGTACATTTTAGTATCTCTACATATGCTGATTATGTTGATTGTGATGTGGTACCTATGCAAGCATGTTCCTTATTACTTGGTAGACCATGGCAATTTGATAAAAATTCTGTACACCATGGTAGAAACAATCAGTATACTCTTGTTCATAAGGATAAAAATATTACTTTGCTTCCTATGACTCCTGATTCCATTTTGAAAGATGATATTAATAGAGCTAATAAAGCAAAACAGGAGAAAAATAAGAGTGAAAATCAGATTGTGGCAAAAGAATTTGAGCAACAAATGAAGCCTACTAATAAACCATCTACTGTTGCTTCTGAAATTAAATTGAAAAGTGCATGTTTATTTGCCACCAAATCTGATATTGATGAGCTAGATTTTAGCAAATATGTTTGCTATGCTGTTGTATGCAAAGAGGCATTATTTTCATTCGAAGACGTGCCTTCCTCTTTGCCTCCTGCTGTCACTAACATTTTGCAGGAGTTCGCCGACGTCTTTCCACAAGACGTGCCACCGGGATTACCACCTATTCGAGGGATTGAGCATCAGATTGACTTAATTCCCGGTGCATCGCTACCCAACCGTGCACCATACCGTACCAATCCAGAAGAGACGAAGGAGATTATGCGTCAAGTACAGGAGCTACTCGACAAAGGTTATATACGCGAATCCCTTAGTCCTTGTGCTGTTCCTATTATTCTAGTGCCAAAAAAGGATGGTACATCACGTATGTGTGTTGATTGTAGAGCCATTAATAATATTACTATTCGTTATCGTCATCCTATTCCTAGGCTAGATGATATGCTTGATGAATTGAGTGGCTCTACAATATTCTCCAAAGTTGATTTGCGTAGTGGATACCATCAAATTCGTATGAAATTGGGAGATGAATGGAAAACAGCATTTAAAACTAAGTTTGGATTATATGAGTGGTTAGTCATGCCTTTTGGGTTAACTAATGCACCTAGTACTTTCATGAGATTAATGAATGAAGTTTTACGTGCTTTCATTGTACGATTTGTGGTAGTATACTTTGATGATATATTGATTTTTAGCAGATCTTTGGAGGAACATTTGGAACATTTACGTGCTGTTTTTATTGCTCTACGTGATGCACGTTTATTTGGTAACCTTGGAAAGTGCACCTTTTGCACCGACCGAGTATCTTTTCTTGGCTATGTTGTTACTCCACAGGGAATTGAGGTTGATAAAGCCAAGATTGAAGCTATTGAGAGTTGGCCGCAGCCCAAAACGGTCACACACGTGAGGAGTTTCCTTGGCCTCGCTGGATTCTATCGGCGTTTTGTGAGAGATTTCAGCACCATTGCTGCACCTCTCAATGAGCTTACAAAGAAGGATGTGCCTTTTGTTTGGGGTACTTCACAGGAAGAAGCATTCACGGTATTGAAAGATAAGTTGACACATGCTCCTTTACTCCAACTTCCTGATTTTAATAAGACTTTTGAGCTTGAATGTGATGCTAGTGGAATTGGGTTAGGAGGTGTGTTATTACAAGATGGTAAACCTGTTGCATATTTTTCTGAAAAATTGAGTGGGTGATACGGTGTATCCTATGGACATCACCATGTCAAGAGTCTGCTTGGGAAGTGACACGTGTGACCTCTATTTCTCATACATAAAGGTGAATCATCTCCTTTACACGTGTTCACTTGACCCCTTCGAGGATGGTATACTACTTGACACTCCTCTCGTGTGCATGCATAGGTATTGTCGGAGCTTCACGGATGGCGAGGAGGAGTGCAAGCGCCAAGGATCACCTACACCATCTGCGAGGGAAGCTTGGAAGAGAAGACGGAAGAAGACGGAGCTGCTGATACTACAGCGGCCGGACATCCGGGCCAAAGGCCGGACATCCGGCGCTTCAGCAACGGCCGGACATCCGGCACTCCTCCCGGAAATCCGGGCCCTCCTTCACAGAAGCTGGACCGAGCCAGCCCGGACATCCGGCCGTAACCCCGGACATCCGGCTCGCCCCGAAGCCCCGGACATCCGGCTGCCAGCCCGGACATCCGGCCGTGCCTGCGTGCATGTATCCGGGCCGATGCCCATGTACCCGTTTCGCCCCTCACTTACCCCTTCATGACCCTAGACTATATATACTCCTCCACCTCCACCATTTTAGGGTTAGCAAATGTGATAGCTCATTTTAGACTAGAGCTTTGCTCATCTATGTGGTTCTACTCCTACGAGTGACCGCGGCCCCTCTACGGAGAAGATCCACACCGGATTCAAGACCCCTAACGGGAAGATCCTTCACGGATTCAAGGCCTCCTCTTGGAGATGAACTCTACCCATGTATCTTTCCCTTTGTTGTTCATGTATCTTGTGATCTTGTGTGTTTGATTGTCTAGTGGATGTGTGATTGGACTTGTTCTTGTGTGTTTCCTCTCGTGTTTTCCCCCGTTTCCCTTTGTGTTCTTCGTGTTCATCGTGGGATCCCCTCCATTTCGTGAAAGATCTGCTGATTAGGGTTCCACCCTGTATCAGGAAGGCACGTCTTCGAATGAAAATAATGCCTCTTTGCATACAACAGCATAGCAAACAGATTTGCTAAAATCTAGCTCATCAATATCAGATTTGGTGGCAAATAAACATGCACTTTTCAATTTAATTTCAGAAGCAACAGTAGATGGTTTATTAGTAGGCTTCATTTGTTGCTCAAATTCTTTTGCCACAATCTGATTTTCACTCTTATTTTTCTCCTGTTTTGCTTTATTAGCTCTATTAATATCATCTTTCAAAATGGAATCAGGAGTCATAGGAAGCAAAGTAATATTTTTATCCTTATGAACAAGAGTATACTGATTGTTTCTACCATGGTGTACAGAATTTTTATCAAATTGCCATGGTCTACCAAGTAATAAGGAACATGCTTGCATAGGTACCACATCACAATCAACATAATCAGCATATGTAGAGATACTAAAATGCACACGAACAGTACGTGTTACCTTAACCTTGCCGCTGTTGTTGAACCATTGGACGTAGTAAGGATGTGGATGTGGTCTTGTGGTGAGAGATAGCTTCTCCACCATCTCCATGCTAGCCAAGTTGTTGCAACTCCCTCCATCTATGATCACGCGAACAGAACGTTCCTTCACAACTCCCTTTGTATGGAACAAATTATGCCTCTGATTTTGCTCAGCTTGTGTAACCTGCACACTCAAAACACGTTGAGCAACTAAACATTCATACCTGTCAGCATCTTCAGGAGCCATGTATTGCGTCTCATGATCAGAATCGTCTCCGCCGTGTTCTTCACGTGTAATAAGAGCCAAAGTCTCCTCATCATAGTCACTAGCGGATTCATATCCACCATCCTCAGTAGCAATCATCACACGCTGAGATTTGCAATCTCTCGCAAAATGTCCTCTTCCCTTACAACGACGACAAATAATATCACTGGTGTGCCCTGTCGATGCCATGGAAGAAGAAGAACTCTGTGCAGGCCCAATAGGTGTGCTCTTGGCAGATAATGGTGGTTGTGCCTGCTTCCTTGTATCATGGCTGGAGGTAACAGCTGATGGAGGTGTCGGTGCAGTAGAATGTGAGGAAGTAGAGGATGCACGCGGTGTCCATGATGAAGGTCGTCCTGCAGAAAAGTTAGTCCGCGCCAATGCCTGTCGATCCTGCACTTCACGTTCAGCTTTACAAGAACTCGAAACTCTAAAGAACTAGACGCTAAGACCAGCAACTTGACACGACGATGCAACCGTAAATTCAACAAAGCAAATACAGAAAAGATTATGCAAAGGTTCAGATTGGTTCGGATGGGATGAACTAACCCTAATTTTTTTTTTGCCTTTTTCGTGGACTGTAGGTATGAAGAACAGACTCGATCTAATCTACGAAAAACTGTAAAATCTCACCGAGCAACCTGGAAATCTGATACCACTTGATAGAGGCAAAGGTGTCCCGTCTTTCGATGAGATGGTGGCTATCGTTTTTTAGGAAGTCGACTTTGACGATCCGACTACGAACGTGCGAGGACGTCGCGCCTTAGCAATCGCTAAACCAACTCCGAGAGGTTGTTGACCACGCCGGAGCACGATCAACCTGACCACGAAGGTCTGTTTCCTGCAGGCAAACGAAGAACAAGCAAGAAACTAAGATTGCAATCTGGATATTGCGAATATAAGAGGAAAGCTTTATTGATCAAGGTGGGGTTCTGAGACGCCTTGGTCTGGTCGTTGAACACAAACGAAGTACGCGAAGTTGCAGCTATGGCGAACTTTTAATCTAAACAAAACCCAAAGTCTAAACGACGCCCTAAGGGCTGTATATATGAGGGAAAGAGGGGGGAATTTCGTGGCCCTTGGTGGAGGGGTCCGAAACCAACCCTAACTCTTGTTTCCCCACACATACGGACTCTAAAAACAGCCTATACTCAAGTATTTCGAAATTACATGGGCCTGGCACAATAATAAGGTGACGCAGCACCTATAATAGCCTCTGGACGAAATTTATGAAGTGGCATCTTGTATATTTCGTCCAAGGCTTCCCGCACTCATTATGGTGGCTTCAAAGTCCTGAAATCATCAATTGAAACTCCATTCTTGTTCCCCTTGCGCACGCCATCATCTCCATGCTTGATCTTGCTCCAATGTTCATCCTTCTTGTCCAAGCTAGGCCCTTCATTTGTAAGCAAGACAAATGTATCCAATTTAGGCAGCATCATATTCTCATGAACATTAGATTCACTACCAAGAAACGAAAGTACCTGGTAATTTAATTGGCGTGCGCGAGCTCTAGTAATTGGTCCTGTATATGTGTCAGTTGGAGCTGTGGGTGTAACCTTGTTAGTGATGTCCTCATCATCCTCCCCTTCTTGAATTGAAGTCGTCCTCGACGGAAGCTCATCTTCCTCACCCAAGTAAGGCTTCAAATCTGCAATGTTAAATGTGGGACTAACCCCAAAATCTGCAGGCAGCTCAAGTTTATATGCATTATCATTTATTTTCTCTAACACCATGAAAGGACCATCAGCACGTGGCATTAGCTTTGACTTGCGCAAATTAGGAAACCTATCCTTACGCAAATGTAACCAAACAAGATCTCCAGGTGCAAAGACAACACGTTTTCTACCCTTATCTCCAACAAGTTTATATTTAGCATTCATGCGCTCAATATTTTCCTTAGTTAACTCATGCATTTTTAAGATCAATTCAGCACGTTGTTTAGCATCAAAATTAACCTTCTCCGAAGATGGAAGAGGCAACAAATCAATAGGTGCACGAGGTAGGAAACCATAGACAATTTCATAAGGGCACATCTTAGTAGTAGAATGCAACGAACGATTATAAGCAAATTCAATATGAGGCAAGCATTCTTCCCACATTTTCTTATTATTCTTCAAAACAGCCCTAAGCATAGTAGACAAAGTTCTGTTGACTACTTTAGTTTGTCCATCAGTTTGGGGGTGACAAGTAGTACTAAAAAGCAGTTTAGTCCCCAACTTAGCCCATAAACATCTCCAAAAGTGGCTAAGAAATTTAGTATCACGATATGAAACAATAGTATTTGGCACACCATGCAAGCGAATAATTTGACGAAAGAACAAATCAGCAACATTAGCAGCATCATCGCTTTTATGACATGGTATAAAGTGTGGCATCTTCGAGAACCTATCCACGACAACAAATATGCTATCCCTCCCCTTCTTTGTTCGAGGTAAACCCAAAACAAAGTCCATAGTTATATCTTCCCAAGGAACACTAGGGACAGGCAAAGGCATATATAAACCATGAGGATTGAGTCGTGACTTAGCTTTTTGACATGTAGTGCAGCGAGCAACAAAACGCTCAACATCCCGTCGCATCTTTGGCCAAAAGAAATGTGTAGCAAGTACGTCCTCCGTCTTCTTCACGCCAAAGTGTCCCATTAATCCTCCTCCATGCGCCTCCTGCAACAACAAAAGACGAACAAAGCTAGCTGGAATGCATAGCTTGTTAGCTCGAAACACAAATCCATCACTAACGACGAACTTGTTCCATGTTCTCCCTTCTTTACAATTCTGCAATACATCTTTAAATTCAGCATCATGCACATATTGATCTTTGATGGTCTCCAAACCAAATATTTTAAAGTCAAGTTGTGAAAGCATAGTATAACGACGAGACAATGCATCAGCAATAACATTTTCTTTTCTCTTCTTGTGTTTAATAACATAAGGGAAAGTCTCTATGAATTCAACCCATTTAGCATGTCTACGGTTCAGTTTTGCTTGACTTTTAATGTGCTTTAAAGATTCATGATCAGAATGTATAACAAATTCTTTGGGCCATAAATAATGTTGCCATGTCTCCAAAGTCCGAACAAGAGCATATAATTCCTTATCATAAGTAGAATAATTCAGACTAGGCCCACTCAATTTTTCAGAAAAGTATGCAACAGGTTTACCATCTTGTAATAACACACCTCCTAACCCAATTCCACTAGCATCGCATTCAAGCTCAAAAGTCTTATTAAAATCAGGAAGTTGGAGTAAAGGAGCATGTGTCAACTTATCTTTCAATACCGTGAATGCTTCTTCCTGTGCAGTACCCCAAACAAAAGGCACATCCTTCTTTGTAAGCTCATTGAGGGGTGCAGCAATGGTGCTGAAATCTCTCACAAAATGCCGATAGAATCCAGCGAGGCCAAGGAAACTCCTCATGATAGAGGCAAAGGTGTCCCGTCTTTCGATGAGATGGTGGTTATCGTTTTGGAGGAAGTCGACTTTGACGATCCGACTACGAACGTGCGAGGACGTCGCGCCTTAGCAATCGCTAAACCAACTCCGAGAGGTTGTTGACCACGCCGGAGCACGATCAACCTGACCACGAAGGTCTGTTTCCTGCAGGCAAACGAAGAACAAGCAAGAAACTAAGATTGCAATCTGGATATTGCGAATATAAGAGGAAAGCTTTATTGATCAAGGTGGGGTTCTGAGACGCCTTGGTCTGGTCGTTGAACACAAACGAAGTACGCGAAGTTGCAGCTATGGCGAACTTTTAATCTAAACAAAACCCAAAGTCTAAACGACGCCCTAAGGGCTGTATATATGAGGGAAAGAGGGGGGAATTTCGTGGCCCTTGGTGGAGGGGTCTGAAACCAACCCTAACTCTTGTTTCCCCACACATACGGACTCTAAAAACAGCCTATACTCAAGTATTTCGAAATTACATGGGCCTGGCCCAATAATAAGGTGACGCAGCACCTATAATAGCCTCTGGACGAAATTTATGAAGTGGCATCTTGTATATTTCGTCCAAGGCTTCCCGCACTCATTATGGTGGCTTCAAAGTCCTGAAATCATCAATTGAAACTCCATTCTTGTTCCCCTTGCGCACGCCATCATCTCCATGCTTGATCTTGCTCCAATGTTCATCCTTCTTGTCCAAGCTAGGCCCTTCATTTGTAAGCAAGACAAATGTATCCAATTTAGGCAGCATCATATTCTCATGAACATTAGATTCATTACCAAGAAACGAAAGTACCTGGTAATTTAACTGGCGTGCGCGAGCTCTAGTAATTGGTCCTGTATATGTGTCAGTTGGAGCTGTGGGTGTAACCTTGTTAGTGATGTCCTCATCAGAGCATTGGAATGAAGTGCTGCTTCTGCAATTCTATGCAACCCTCCACATTAGTGGCTACAATAGGGATCCGAAGACATGGGTCCTTGAGTGGATGACAGGAAATGTCCATCATGAAGCCAAAGCCTTTGACATCATTGAGCTAACTGGCCTGCCCACTCCAAGAAAACTATATGAACCTGGTTGTCAGCGACACTGCGAAGCTTTGGAGAGTATCTTTCAGAAGCCAAAGCCCAACATGAGCCAAATGCTGAGCATGATGAAGCCCTTGCCGCTCGATGCTGAGTACCCAAAGGAGTTCTTTGTTGAAGACCTTGAGTATCTGCCACGCACTATATATCATATCATCAGGCGAACTCTATGGCCTGTCAAAGGACACTCTTCATCTGCCAAACTTGAAGGAACAATGAAGACATTGGTCTTCTATATCTTCAATGGCATCAGCTTCAACGCTCAAGACTTCTTTATCAGGCAGTTGGTTGTATCAGGCTCTGATCTCTTTGGACTTAAGTTCTACGCTCCATGGGTCATGCGTCTCATCAAGCTTCATTCAGTCATCAACTATCAGCCTTCTGCTCGCAACCATCTCATATTCTTGCCAGAGGTTGATATGTCAGTTGAAGCCATATACCAAGAACCTGCCAAAGAGCCTGTTTGTCTTCACAATGCTGAACACCAAAGCTTCACTCAACCCATTGAAGGAGTTCCAGCAGTCACTCGTGTTTATCCTGTGGCTGGCCATACTCGCTTACCTCACCATGCAGAGACTGAAGCTACTGAGAGCACCATTGCCCAAAGGCCTCGGAAGCGATCTCGTGTTCTCAATGACCGAGAACTTCTCGTTGCGTTACATCAGAAACAAGATAAGCATCACTACTGGCTGAAGTGCTAGATGCAAAGCCTCTTGGTGGACGTCAATCGTATTCACAACCTTGCCACCAAGAATGCCTTTGTTGCTCATGAAACCTGTCAGAGGTCATGGAAGAGTTTGACATTGTTGACTGCTGAAGCAGATCTTCAAGACGATCGCTTCACTGAAAGATTCAAGTTTGGCAACACTCCCCCAAGGAATGCTATCTTGCATCGAACTCCATCTCTTGAAGACTCTGATTATTCCTCCTCCGCTACAACGGTGGATGCCGGAGTGATCGATGATCAAGATGATGCTACCTCACCTCCTCCTCCTCCTTCGGCGTGTGTCGACACTGCTCCAAGTTCTTTTGCATCGCCAAACACCAACGCCGACCCTGCATCTTCTCCTACTCCTACTGGGAACGAGTAGAGGCTCTGTGTCTTCAAACCTTTTTGGTCCTTACTGACAAAAGGGGGAGAAGCATATGAGTTGGTAGTCTTCAAGCGGGTCCATATGGACGGGTGCTTTATATTTTGCCTAGTGTTTACAACTCTCGCTTTTGTCACATTTGGTTCTTTGAGTTGTAACACTTGAACTTGATGGTTGTCTGCTACGTTTTCTGATACTCTGTAATACGATGATAAATTCCGCATGTGCAACGATAAATTCCGCACTTATTCATTCTGCACACGTCCATTTATCATTATGCATATCATTATATTCGACATATCAATTGGGCATGATGAATTGTGTTCATAAGTTGAAGAGGATCTCCACAAGTACAACCTGCCATGTGCATTTGCATTGAAAAGCAAATTAATTATATGCACATCTTCAGGGGGAGCCTTTTTCTACTTATGACGACAATACCTTTATCCTTTACAATTTCACATACTTTTATCCCCGTTGAAAACTTCAACCAGTTTGTCATCAATCGCCAAAAAGGGGGAGATTGTAAGTGCATCTGGTGCCACCCCTAGTTGGTTTTGGAGTATTGACGACAAACCAGGTTGAGGTACTAATGTGTTTGTGAGAATTGCAGGATAACATAGTGTCAGGCCCAAGATGCGATTCTATCCCGATCACGTGACACTTACGTGATTGGGGCACAACCGCATTTCGGGCGCTTAGCAAGATGGACATCATTACATCATACCATTACATACATACATGGGGGGTACAACAATACATACAAGTCACATGAATACAACAACATCAATACAAGTATCCGACTACGGATACAAACAATAAAAGCACAAAGACATCCATCTGCTATCCCAGGCTGCCGACCCGGAACCTAACCCAAGACTGAAGAAAACGAACTCCAACAACACAACAACGCTCTCACGTCAAGACATCTGAAACCTTCACCTGCAACTGTTGTGGTAGTATCTGTGAGCCACGAGGACTCAGCAATCCCATAACCATGGGTAACAAGACTATCAAAGCTTAATAGGTAGGAAGAGGTAAAGTGGTGAGGTTGCAGCAGGGGCTAAGCAATATATGGTGGCTAACTTACGAGTAGAAGAATAAGATGAGCATCTACGCAAAACGGTCGCAACTGGTAGTGCTCGCT
Organism: Secale cereale; assembly: GCA_902687465.1. Taxonomy (NCBI): domain Eukaryota; kingdom Viridiplantae; phylum Streptophyta; class Magnoliopsida; order Poales; family Poaceae; genus Secale; species Secale cereale. The sequence goes on along the minus strand of LR738713.1, from coordinate 267,229,742 downwards.
AAAGATCCTGAACTACATACGAGTCAAACATAACCCCACCGTGTTCTCTTGTCAAAATGAAAAGAGACAGTCACGGTTACTCACACAGTTGTGTGTTTTACTTCGGATCCTCTGACAAGTTTTCTACAACCGGACATTAACAAATTCAAATCTGCCACATAACAGCGGGCACGGCTTTCGAAAGATCATAACCCTGCAGGGGTGTCCCAACTTAGCCCATCACAAGCTCTCACGATCAGCTGAAGTGATAAATATAATATCATCACCCCTTATCTTAGGGAAATCCGATCAGGCTCGGCATCCCGGTGCACAAGACATTTCGACAATGGTAAAACAAGTCCAGCAAGACCTCCTGGTGTGTCGACACCCTGATAGTAGCCGCGCGTATCTCGTCTCAGGCCACGACCGGATGGGCGATAATACGAGTAAAACCAATCCTCGAGTTTCCCCGTGGTGGCCCCGCAGAACCCCCGTTTGGGACCAACACCATCAGCACTGGCCCCCTGCTATGTAGAAAGAATCCTCGGGTAGCGCTAACTCCCTATGCAATTTCATTAATTAATTAAGTTGTTATTATGAGCAAATTAAAAACAATGTTGGGCCTTGCTGGAGGAGTTTTATTCAAAGACGAACTGTCAAGGGGTCCCCATATACCCATCATGTAAGGAACACAAAATCAAGGAACATAATGCTGGTTTATCGGCGCCTAAGGTGGCATGAGTGGAACAAAACACCGAGCAAAAGGCCAAGCCTTCCACCCATGCCCAGTATATATGTGTGTTATTATGTATATAACATATTGTGATATACCAACAACAAGTTCCCTCCTGGAACGATCTTCATCTTCACCTGCAACTAACAACGCTATAAGAGGGGCTGAGCAAGCGGGTAACATAGCCAAACAATGGTTTTGCTAGGAAGGTTTCAAAGGTTAGAGGTTTCATGGCAACAAGGAGAGGCTGGCATAAAGGATGGGTAGCGCGACATGTAACGATAGCATCGAGACAACTAAGCAAAGGCAATGATAGTAAATGTATCCAAGGGTATGGTCATCTTGCCTGAGATCCTGCAAGTAAGAAGAACGGATCCATGAAGAAGACGAAGAAGAAGCCTTGGAGAAGAACCACGGGTAGACGAACGAATCCTCATGAATGCAACGGAACAAGCACTAACGAGAAGAAGCAAGCAATACGGTAAACACACTACACAAGAACATAACAATATGCTCAACCAAGTATGATGCAAAACAAGTCTACTTATGATGCACAGCAAGTCTACAAGGAAGCACAACATGGCAAGGTAGGAAGCACAGAAAAACAACACAAGTCTATATGATGCAATACATGGCAAGGTATGATGTATGACAAGTCTATACAGAAAGCACAACAAGTCTATACAGGAAGCATAACATGGCAAGGTAGGAAGCACAACATGGCAAGGTAGGATGCAATACATGGCAACGTATGATACATGACAAGTCTATACAGGAAGCACAACAAGTCTATAGAAGAAGCATAACATGGCAAGGTAGGAAGCACAGAAAAACAACACAAGTTTATATATGATGCAATACATGGCAAGGTATGATGCATGACAAGTCTTTACAGGAAGAACAGAAAGTCTATACATGAAGCATAACATGGCAAGGTATGATGCAATACATGGCAACGGTGCAAGATGCACCCAAACATCAAGCAAACATACTCCAAACATGTTAACAAGATGATATTATGATTCTACATGCAAAATTACACAAGTTTCATATAAGGAACACTCAAAACGGAGCAACGGCCTAAAAGATACACATGAAACAAGATATAACAACAAGCTGAAATTAACAGCCACATAGCAACTTTGGAGCAACATATATATACTCTACAGCACTCAAACATGGCAACAAGAAGCATGAACATGAAGTAGACATATCCTACAGCAAACAACTCCATTGGAGCATCTCCATAGGAGGCATGGATCAGTAGCAACAAGCTACAACATTTTGATCATGACAATAAAAACCTGACAGCAATATTTTATAGCAACTTGGGAGCAAGAATTAAATAAGCTACAGCAAGTCAAATGAGCAAGTAAGGGCATGAATGGATAGACAACAACATATACAACAAGGAATGATCAATGGCCACCCCAAAACTAACATGGATTTACCTAGGGCATCAAGCAAACATAACATCAGGATATTACAGATTCCAGACTTAGTGAAATTTCACTAAGTGTTAAAACAGTAACATTATCATGGCATGTTTGCAAGCATGTTTAAGTCACCTCAAAGCATATCATGGAAAGTTAAATGCACCACAGCAAAGAGCACATCATGGAGATTCTAAAACACCTAGGCATGTGACATGGGGACAAACACATCAATAACAACGAGCTCCTCAACTAGGCATCTCGTAACAAGTTTCAGAACATAAAAGCCAAATGCACTTTTGCAACAGAGATAAACATGTCAATATGAACTCAAACAAGCATGCTATAGCAACCAACATGTAGAGTATCTCATGATGAACATTTTGACATATCATTTGCATCATTTGGATAAACATGCACCAAGTTAACACATCTCAAACATGGCAACAAAAAAACAAGTAGCAGCAGTTTATAACAAGTAGCACCCTTGCAACAGATATTAGAGCATCTAGATGAACTCAAATGAGCATGGCACAATGGAACAAAGTGTAGAGCACATCACCACGATCATTTTGACATATCATACACTCAATTTGGATAAGTACACACAAAGTTATCACCAGACAAAGATGCAACAAAAAATGCTGACAGAATAAAAGACTTAGCAGTTTTCAGAGCAAAACGAGCAACAGATAGCCACACAGCGCACATGGGCGAGGGATAGAAGGGGCTCACCAGGTGGGCTCGGCCCATGGCAGAAGGAGGAGGAGGAGCTGGGCCGCGGGCTGGCAAGGAGGCACTGGAGCTGGGCCCGGTCGGTGGGATGTGGCCCAAGGGAGCGGCGGCTCGGCTGGTGGCGGAGCTGGGCCGGCTAGCAGGGGAGGAGCAGGCCGGCTGGGAGGAGGCCGGCCGGCGTGGGGCAGGTGGCAGCCCAGGCGAGGGGCTCTGGCCTCGCCGTTCTCGTGCGCCCGCACGAGCGAAGGAGGACGGCGGTCCTGGCGGCGCACACCGGCGGTGACGGAGCCTGGCAGCAGGTTCGGGAGGAGGTCGAGGGGCTCTGAAATGGGCAGATCTCACCGTGGCATGGCCGCGGCCGCCGGATCCGGCGAGGAGGAAGCCGGGGTGCGGAGGAGGCCGACGGCGGCGCACAGAGGCGGAGCCTGCTGTGGCCGCGGGGACGAGCGGGAGGGAGCCGGGTGCTGGCGAGCGCTGCGGGGCGCTCGGGAGGCGCGGCCGATCGGGCCCAGATCCGGCCCGGGGGCGGGCCTGGAGCGGGCTTCGCGGGCCAGGCGCGGTGGGAACCTGAGGGGGAGCCACGCGGCAGGCCAGGAGTGGTGGAGGGCGCTGCTGGCGGCTGTGGCAGCCAATGGGGCCGCGCCACTTGGCTGACTTGGCGGCGCCAAGTGGTGGCGGTGGAGAGGGGCTGTGCGGAAATTGATGCAAGGGAGGAGGCTGGAGGAAGGGGAAGGCCTAGGGGATGCCCAAAATGGCAAGGGGGGTTGTTTATATAGGGAAAAGCCTAGGGTTTGGGGGTTTGGAGGGGTTTTAGAGCCCTCCGATGGCGATCCGACGGATCCGATCGCGAGGGGAGTTAGGATGGGCCTAGGGGAGGTTAGCGCGCTGTGTAGAAGAGGTTTTGGGCTACGAGGAGGGAAGGGAAAAGAGGCCCGCGGGGTTTTCGGAGACCGAAAACGTCCGACGAAATAACCGGCGACTAATGCCACTATATATATCCGTTGGGCTATCAAACGAGCTCCGAATGCAATGAAATTTGGCAGGCGGCCTTTCTACACTATAATAAGACCACACGCCAAGTTTCATCCCATTCCGAGAACATTTTTCGGCCACTTATAAAATAAATATTCGGAGGCACCGCGGGCACGTGCAAGTGTGTCTGGGCTCAGAACGGACAACGGAGAGGACGAGGAAACTCAGACGGATGCGAGTTTGAAAACATGCTGATGCAAGCACACATGATGACATGGCAAGATGCAACACACAAGCTTATGACATGGCAACGACAATGAATAACCGGCTGACACCTGGCGCACCGGTCTCGGGGTGTCATAACACTCCCCTACTAACAAGAGATCTCGTCTCGAGATCTTAGGAACGAGACGGGAGAGAAAAAGGAAGAACAAAGTTCTTCGAGGACAAAAGGTTGAAACCAAAGAATGTTGAGAGGTTGAGCCACCCAAAAAGAAGAATGCAACGACGAAGAACGAAGTTGCAAGGACTTCATTAGACAAGAGGAAGAAGGAATTCGACGAGAATCCAAAAGGTTGAAGGAATAAGAATGAATTCAAAACCACTCCGGTTAAAAGAGATAGAAAAGGAATCTCCACGAAGGAATTCGTCCAGCAGTCCGGCTAAAATTGAAAGAAATAGCACACCGGTTGAACATGAATGGAATAGGACAAGAACTTGAGGGATGGAATAAAAACATGACGAAATGAACAAGACAATGCCTCCGGAATAATTGAAATGATGGAATATGAAGAAGAATATGACAACTTGAGCACAAGTGACATGAACGAGAATTAATAAGAGAATGACTTGATCGGAGTTGTTGAGAAAATCATCAATAAAAGAATAAGCTTGCTGTGGACTTATGAAAACATCTCAAAACTTGAGGTGAATTACCGCCGCAACGAAAAAATGAAGAGATGAGAATGAAGAAAGAAATGCAAAACTCCATTTCAAAAGAATACAGAGAATTATTTGCACTCGGGAGGCAAAAGAATAAAGCTTGAGCTGCTCCAGAAGAATTAGATGAATGTTTCAAGAATGAATTAAATGATGTAGAACCACCATGAAGAACTCCGGTAACGAAAGGATGATGAAGGATGAAAAAGAATAAGAATAAGCCTTGCGATGATTAGACGGGGTTCCGATGAGATAGCCGAGAAACTTGAACTCCGGGAAAGAAAAGATTAAGAACCTGGAACTAGAATTTATTCATGAAGAATAAACTCCGAAGGAAAGGATAAATCAAATTGATGAAAAGAATCATAATTATGTTATGCTTATCCTCCATCAATTAAATTGATGAACAATGGATTCACATACTACTTATTCTCAATGAAATTAATTAAAGAGGGATATATCGCGTACTTGCGAAATTCTTCATGAAACACCGGTAGGATTGGAATAAAAATAAATGGATTGATAAGATGACACCAGAAAAGAACTGTTGAGTGAACCACCGTAAAGAATTAAAGCCGAGTGAAGAAGGAGAATGACCACCGTAAGGAATAAAATTGAATGAATACAAGAGAATGAATCTTCGGGAAGAATAAGCACTTGAGGACAATTAGGATGACGAGAACGAAGAGATCGTGAACTGATTAAAGAACACTTGAACGAAGCACCGGACGAATGTGTGACGAACAAAGTGGCATCAATGAAGAATATTTGGAGGACGAAGTTGAAAACTGCGGACGAAGAAATCTTCTGAAATGATGGCCTTCGGAGGAACACAATGAAAAGAATTCAAGAACTACTCCGGATGAATGAAAAGAAGAAATGTTGAACCAACGATGAAAAGAATTAAAAGCGATCTTGAAGAAGGCATATGACTGATGGAATCTATACTTACGTCACACTAGAAAAGAATTTCGGAACACTCCGGGAAATAGAAGAGTCAGGTAAGATCCTGGGAAAAGACCTGTAGGTTATGAGCCCACCGAAAGGAGAACTCCGTTGAAATGGAATGCAAAGGAGATGATGCACCGGAACGGTTGAAAAACTCGAATGAGGTGACAACCTCGAATTAATTGGAACACAGACAAATCTCTTGAGATGTCTTCATAACTCCGGATAGTCAATGGCGAGAGGTAAACGAGCAAGGGGAAAACCACTTGAACCGATGAAAGAATAAGAACAACACCGATAACAAATCGAATTGGAACCACCGGAAAGAAAAGAGATGAAGAATGACGAACGAGAGGAGAATTCACCAGTTGAAATAACTGAGGAAAGAATGCAAAGGATTCAACCGAGTAGGATGGATACTTGATTAAGGACTCCGGTCCGAGAAGAAAAAGGGTGGGCGGGTGGGAAAAAGAAAGAACACAACAGACGAGGAAAACACCGTCGGTTGAAAAGAACCGAGGGTTGAACTTGCAAAGAAGAAGAGAGTTGGATCCACTTGACGAGAGATGCACCAGATGAAAGAACTAACAACGCGACGAACGAAAACTAACCACGCGGTCCTAAAAAAATTGAAGGGGAAGAGGGGTAATTCAAAACACCTACGTCAAGATTCCTCACCAGAGCGACGAAGGGGCAGGGGAGTAAAAAGAATTCCTACTCTCCGATATAACTAGACTCCAAAAAAGTTTTCTTCTAGACTCAACAACGTCCAAGCTACGATCAATCAAGGGGGCTCCTATGGTCGGTCGAGGCTCTGATACCAACTTGTCAGGCCCAAGATGCGATTCTATCCCGATCACGTGACACTTACGTGATTGGGGCACAACCGCATTTCGGGCGCTTAGCAAGATGGACATCATTACATCGTACCATTACATACATACATGTGGGGGGGGGGGGTACAACAATACATACAAGTCACATGAATACAACAACAACAATACAAGTATCCGACTACGGATACAAACAATAAAAGCACAAAGACATCCATCTGCTATCCCAGGCTGCCGACCCGGAACCTAACCCAAGACTGAAGAAGAACTCCAACAACACAACAACGCTCTCACGTCAAGACATCTAAAACCTGCACCTGCAACTGTTGTGGTAGTATCTGTGAGCCACGAGGACTCAGCAATCCCATAACCATGGGCAACAAGACTATCAAAGCTTAATAGGTAGGAAGAGGTAAAGTGGTGAGGTTGCAGCAGCGGCTAAGCAATATATGGTGGCTAACTTACGAGTACAAGAATAAGATGAGCATCTACGCAAAACGGTCGCAACTGGTAGTGATCGCTAAAGATCCTGAACTACATACGAGTCAAACATAACCCCACCGTGATCTCTTCTCAAAATGAAAAGAGACAGTCACGGTTACTCACACCGTTGTTGTAGGATCGAAAGTATGTCTAGAGGGGGGGTGATTAGACTACTTGACAATATAAAAAATCTACCTTTTGATCATGCAATGTTTTTGGCAGTTTCACAATTAAGATCAATTCAAGTATCACCCTACACATGCAATTCTAGAGTAATAGCAACGGAAAGTAAATTGCACATGTAAAAGAGAGGTGGAGAAGATCAAACGCAGTTTGGGGGACACGAAGATTTTTGTCGTGGTTCCGATAGGTGGTGCTATCGTACATCCACGTTGATGGAGACTTCAACCCACGGAGGGTAACGGCTGCGCGAGTCCACGGAGGGCTCCACCCACGAAGGGTCCACGAAGAAGCAACCTTGTCTATTCCATCACGGCCTACGCCCACAGAGGACTAGCCTTACTCGGGGTAGATCTTCACGAAGTAGGCGATCTCCTTGCCCTTACAAACTTCTTGGTTCAACTCCACATCTCAAAGACGGAGGCTCCCAAGCGACACCTAACCAATCTAGGAGGCACCACCCTCCAAAAGGTAATAGATGTGGTTGACGATGATGAACTCCTTGCTCTTGTGCTTCAGATGATAATCTCCCCAACACTCAACTCTCCTCACTGATATGGCTGTGGTGGAAGAAAGGTTTGAGTGGAAAGCAACTTGGGAAGGCTAGAAATCAAGTTTCATATGGTAGGAATGGAATAGCTTGATCTCAACACAAGGGTAGGTGGTTCTCTTCTCAGAAAGTGTATGGTAGGAGTGGTAGACTTTCTGATGGCTCTCTCCACGAATGAAGAGGGGGTGGAGGGGTATATATAGCCTCCACACAAAATCCAACCGTTACACACATAATTGAGCCATCTCGGTGAGACCGAAGTGAAAACTCGGTCAGACCGAAAGTTCAAACATAGTGAACGTTGGGATTTTCTGTGGATCGAAAATACCATCTCGGTGTGTCCGAAGTGAGTCAAAGGTAGGAGCTTGCCATCTCGGTGGGACCGAAATTAACAACTCGGATATTCCGAAGTGATGTCAATTGGTTACAGAAGGTTGGCAGTCCAGTTTCGGTGAGACGGAAACTCAAAATCGGATGGACCGAGAAATTAGGGTTTGGAAGAATAACTGAGGTGGTTCATCTCGGTGGGACTGAGTTTGCAGAATCGGTTTGTCCGAGATTACTTATGAGTGTGTTAAGTAGTGAAGAGTGCTGATAGTTGAGGGAGCTAGATCACTAAGCACTTGAGCAACCAGATCATTAACACAACCTCATCCCCTTTTAATAGTATTGGCTTTTCCTATGGACTCAATGTGATCTTTGATCACTAAACCAAAAATGGAGTCTTGAGCTTTTGCCAATGCTTGTCTTAGCATTTTGAGGGGTCCACTTCTTCAGACATTTCCATACCCATATCATCGAACTTCTCTGAAATGATTCTCAAGTAAATATTAGTTCAATGATATATATGTTGTTATTAATTACCAAAACCACCCAGGGATTAGTTGCACTTTCAATCTCCCCCTTTTTGGTAATTGATGACAACATATAGATCAAAGCTTCGACAAAAGATATAATCAATGAATAATATCGTCGCTTTGAGAAGTATGTGATAAACAAGAGCTCCCCCTAAATTTGTGCATTATTTAAAATTTGCGTTTGAATGCAAATGCACAATCGATTAGGATTATGGGTCACTCTTCCATGTCACATACATCTTGGTGGAGCGAACAAAATGATAAGAATGAATAACATGCACTCAATCACCAAGACAAGAGTAAATAGCCATACAATAAGAAATAGCATATGATAAACAATAAGCACACATTAAAGCATAGTATGACTAAGCACTCATTAAGGTAGCATCAAACGTAGTAGCAAGCACACTTAAAGTATCTGGAACCAAAAGAAACCAATGTATCTCAAGGAAAACGGCAAAAGAACGAAAAGACGAAAGAGCACTCTCTCTCTCGAAGCCCTATGATCTATAACAATTTCTCCCCCTTTGGCAACAAGTTACCAAAAAGTTCGAAAAGGTATAGAGCTAAACGTCACTGCGGGCTCGGCTGGCGGCTCCCGTCTGGGTCGATGTCGGTGTAGAGATAGCTGCATCGGCGAAGACTTCTGCGGATGTCTGCGCTGGAGGAGTGGATGCTGGAGCTGAAGGAACTGCTGGAGCTGTAGCTGGTGCTGAAGTGGTAGCCCTGGAGTCTGTCACTGGGATAGCTGCAGACCTGGATCCTCTGGGAACCGGAGCAGTCTGGCGATGAGAGTCCTGGACTATATCATCCTGCATAAGCTCTGCCCTCTCCTGCCTAGTCTCCTCCATGTCTGCCTCAAGCTTGTTGACAGACACCTGAATCTCAGTCAGCTTCACGTCTAGAGCGTGGATCTTGTCCTCGACGATCCTCTCAAGGCTCTCCTGAGATTGCTCAATGCTGGCCAGGCGTTGTTCAATTCTCCGGGTTGCTTCAAGAATCTGATCTCCGAAGCTCTTTGGCTTAGCTGCTGCTGCTGCTGCCTCTCTGTCAGCTTTGGCTTTCTTTGCAGCTTCGATCTTGGCTTGCCCTTCAACTGAGGTGGGATCCTCTTCATCCATCACAACTACGTTGTCCTCATACTCTGGCTGCAGTGGTAAGTGCTTCCTATCCAACATGAATTTGCCCGTGCCAAACTTGGCGTGGAACATTGTTAGTGGAATCAAGAGAACTACTAGAAGTAACAACATTGGATTTAACATTGTTATTGTTACTACTAGAGGAAGAATTTTTCTTATGCTTGTCATGCTTAGTCTTAATAGGTGGCAAGAAATTAGACAAGAGAAGTCGTTTGGCAAGATATGAAGAACTCTTCTTTCGAAGATCGTCATTGATCGCTTTTAGAAACTCATGTTCTTGCTCTAGAGTGAGCTTCTCGAAGCGTAGCTTCTCATGAGATCTTAGGAGCTCTCTATGATCTTCTTGAGTTGTTTCATGAGCTAACTTAAGAGTGTTTAGTTCTTTAGTTAGACGCTCAATCTCCTTCATAGCATTGTCATTCGACTCTTCTCGACTATAAAGACTACTAGCATTTTCATCATTACTAAGCTCACTAGATTTATCATGCAAGAGCTCATCTTCACCAAGCAAGTCATCCTCATCACTATCAAAGTCAATGAATTCAGGGTGTGTTACCTTGGGGCCTTTAGCCATGAAGCATCTTCCAATTCCCTCATTTGGTGAATCAAATAAGTCGTAGGAGTTGGAGTTGGAGGATACGAGTGCAAGTCCGGCAACACCTTCATCTTGACTATAGTCGGTGTCGGAGTGATAGCTTCCATCGGATTGATTGTCAGAGTCGGAGCCGGAGACCCATTCACCTACATGAGCTTGATGTCTTCTTCTTGTGTAGCTCCTTGATGACTTTTCTTTCCTCTCCGAATCCTTGCTTCTCCGAGAGGGTCTTCGTTCATAACGATCATCTCTGCTCCTTCTCTCTCTCCGAGGTGACTCATCTCTTGCTCTTCTTCTTGGAGATTCTTCTCTTCTCTTGTGGGGAGCCGTACACTCATTTGAGAAGTGTCCGGGTCTTCCACAATTGTAGCAGTTACGATCACGACTAGAAGATCTCTTTTCATCATATGATCTAGACTTTGAGCTTCTTTCTTTGCCTCTATTCTTGTAGAACTTGTTGAAATTCCTGACCATTAGGCTTATCTCTTCATTGGAAATTAGCTTGTCACTTGAGGTAGTAGGAGCATCACTTGTAGCTTTGTAAGCACCACTTGACTTGTTGTGAAGCTCTTCCTTATCCTTAAGTGTCATCTCATGAGCAACAATTCTTCCAATGACTTCAGTTGGCTTGAGAGTCTTGTAGTTTGGCATCATCTGGATCAAAGTGCACACGGTGTCATACTTTCCATCCAAAGCTCTGAGAATCTTCTTAATGATGAATCGGTTGGTCATTTCTTCGCTTCCTAAGCCGGCAATCTCATTTGTGATGAGAGCGAGCCTAGAGTACATTTCAGCGACTCCTTCACCATCCTTCATCTTGGACTTGTCAAGTTGACCTTGAAGAATATCTAGCTTTGATTCCTTCACAGATTCAGTACCTTCGTGCATTTCGACCAAAGTATCCCAAATCTCTTTAGCATTCTCAAGACGGCTGATTTTGTTGAACTCTTCGGGACACAAAGCATTGAAGAGAATGTCACAAGCTTGAGCATTGTTTTGCAACATCCGCAACTCTTCCGGTGTAGCTTCGCGATCCGGAACTTTTCCTTCCTCGAAGAATTCACCTTCCATACCAACACAAATAATGCCCCATGCGGCTGGGTTATGACCAAGAATATGCATTTTCATTTTATGCTTCCAACTAGCAAAATTTGTACCATCAAAGTAAGGACCTCTACGATAATTACCCTCACTAGACGCCATACTCTCCTAGGTTGTGAAACCAAGCTTATGGAGTCCAATGCAATGTAAACCAAAACAATGGAGACCAAAGCTCTGATACCACTTGTAGGATCGAAAGTAGGTCTAGAGGGGGGGTGATTAGACTACTTGACAATATAAAAAATTTGCCTTTAGATCATGCAATGTTTTTGGCAGTTTCACAATTAAGATCAATTCAAGTATCACCCTACACATGCAATTCTAGAGTATAAGCAGCGGAAAGTAAATTGCACATGTAAAAGAGAGGTGGAGAAGATCAAACACAGTTTGGTGACACGAAGATTTTTGTCGTGGTTCCGATAGGTGGTGCTATCGTACATCCACGTTGATGGAGACTTCAACCCACGGAGGGTAACGGCTGCGCGAGTCCACGGAGGGCTCCACCCACGAAGGGTCCACGAAGAAGCAACCTTGTCTATTCCATCATGGCCTACGCCCACGGAGGACTAGCCTTACTCGGGTAGATCTTCACGAAGTAGGCGATCTCCTTGCCCTTACAAACTTCTTGGTTCAACTCCACATCTCGAAGACGGAGGCTCCCAAGCGACACCTAACCAATCTAGGAGGCACCACCCTCCAAAAGGTAATAGACGGTGTTGATGATGATGAACTCCTTGCTCTTGTGCTTCAAATGATAATCTCCCCAACACTCAACTCTCCTCACTGATATGGCTGTGGTGGAATAAAGGTTTGAGTGGAAAGCAACTTGGGAAGGCTAGAAATCAAGTTTCATATGGTAGGAATGGAATGGCTTGATCTCAACACAAGGGTAGGTGGTTCACTTCTCAGAAAGTGTATGGTAGGAGTGGTAGACTTTCTGATGGCTCTCTCCACGAATGAAGAGGGGGTGGAGGGGTATATATAGCCTCCACATAAAATCCAACCGTTACACACACATTTGACCAATCTCGGTGAGACCGAAGTTAAAACTCGGTCAGACCGAAAGTTCAAATATAGTGAACGTTGGGATTTTCGGTGGGACCGAAAATACCATCTCGGTGAGTCCGAAGTGAGTCAAAGGTTGGAGCTTGCCATCTCGGTGAGACCGAAAGTAACAACTCGGATATTCCGAAGTGATGTCAATTGGTTACAGAAGGTTGGCAGTCCATTTTCGGTGAGACCGAAACTCAAAATCGGATGGACCGAGAAATTAGGGTTTGGAAGAATAACTGAGGTGGTTCATCTCGGTGGGACTGAGTTTGCAGAATCGGTTTGTCCGAGATTACTTATGAGTGTGTTAAGTAGTGAAGAGTGCTGATAGTTGAGGGAGCTAGATCACCAAGCACTTGAGCAACCAAATCATTAACACAACCTCATCCCCTTTTAATAGTATTGGCTTTTCCTATGGACTCAATGTGATCTTTGATCACTAAACCAAAAATAGAGTCTTGAGCTTTTGCCAATGCTTGTCTTAGCATTTTGAGGGGTCCACTTCTTCAGACATTTCCATACCCATATCATCGAACTTCTCTGAAATGATTCTCAAGAAAATATTAGTTCAATGATATATATGTTGTTATTAATTACCAAAACCACCCGGGGATTAGTTGCACTTTCAATCTCCCCCTTTTTGGTAATTGATGACAACATATAGATCAAAGCTTCGACAAAAGATATAATCAATGAATAATATCGTCGCTTTGAGAAGTATGTGATAAACAAGAGCTCCCCCTAAATTTGTGCATTATTTAAAATTTGCGTTTGAATGCAAATGCACAATCGATTAGGATTATGGGTCACTCTTCCATGTCACATACATCTTGGTGGAGCGCACAAAATGATAAGAATGAATAACATGCACTCAATCACCAAGACAGGAGTAAATAGCCATACAATAAGGAATAGCATATGATAAGCATTAAGCACACATTAAAGCATTGTATGACTAAGCACTCATTAAGGTAGCATCAAACGTAATAGCAAGCACACTTAAAGTTTCGAAAGACCAAAAGAAACCAATGTAACTCAAAGAAACCGGCAAAAGAACGAAAGAGCACTCTCTCTCTCGAAGCCCTATGATCTATACAATTTCTCCCCCTTTGGCAACCAGTTACCAAAAAGTTCGAAAAGGTATAGAGCTAAGCGTCACTGCGGGCTCTGCTGGCGGCTCCCGTCTGGGTAGATGTCGGTGTAGAGATAGCTGCATCGGCGAAGACTTCTGCTGATGTCCGCGCTGGAGGAGTGGATGCTGGAGTTGGAGTAACTGCTGGAGCTGTAGCTGGTGCTGAAGTGGTAGCCCTGGAGTCAGTCACTGGAATAGCTGCAGATCGTGATCCTCTGGGAACCTGAGCAGTCTGGCGATGAGAGTCCTGGACTAGATCATCCTGCATGAGCTCTGCTCTCTCCTGCCTTGTTTCTTCCATGTCTGCCTCAAGCTTGTTGACAGACACCTGAATCTCAGTCAGCTTCACGTCCAGAGCGTGGATCTTGTCCTCAACAATCCTTTCTAGGCTCTCCTGAGATTGCTCAATGCTGGCCAGGCGTTGTTCAATCCTCTGGGTAGCTTCAAGAATTTGTTCTCCAAAGCTCTTTGGCTTAGCTGCTGCTGCTGCTGCCTCTTTGTTAGCTTTAGCTTTCTTCGCAGCTTCGATTTTGGCCTGTCCTTCAACTGAGGTAGGATCCTCTTCATCCATCACAACTATGTTGTCCTCATGCTCTGGCTGCAGTGGCAAGTGCTTCCTATCCAACATGAATTTGCCCGTGCCAAACTTGGCATTGATGAGCATCTGAATCTGCGGGGCAAACCCACACGACCTCTTCTGGTCAGCTGCAATCCTCTTAATGGTCTCTACCATCAAGTCCATCACCTTGAAAGGTGCCTTCTCATCGAGAATGTGCAGCATGTTGATAGAATAGCCTCGAATCATGCGGTGGTCTCCAGACTTAGGCATCAATGTATGCCTCAGAATAGTGTTAGTGGTGGTCAGACCTGCCTGGAGATAGTACACTGAGCCAAGCTTCCACCCTTCCAAATCAGCAGCGGGGATCTCCTTGTACATGTTCTTCATGGAATCATGACTCTTCTTAGGAATCCCATAGACATCAATGTCGTCCTCTCTCTGCACTGGAGCGTTCAGAAGTTCTGCCCATTCTTCAACAGACGAAGAAAACCTTTGACCTTCAGTCATCCAGGTGATCTTGCCATCAGGATAGAAGTGGGCTGTGGCGTAGAACTGCATGATCATCTCGTCATTCCAAGCTATCAGCTCTTGACCCACAAAATCAGCAACTCCACATGCAGTAAAGCTCTCATGCACATGGGGAAAGAAGTCTCGGTGCTCTTCACTGTCAATGTACTTCCAGTCAACATACCTGGTGTCAGCAACAATGGGCTTCTTATCCATCAGCACGGTCTCATAGAAATCCTGCTGCTCTCTGGTGTGGAATCTGGGGTCCACAGCAGTCCTTCTCCTTACGGCATATGGATCAGACTGTCTCCATAGCCTGAGACCTTTATCCTTCCTTGCCTTCATGTCCTCAGCTTGAGGATGAGCATCATTGTGGAGTGGCAACTTGGGACGGAGCTTAAGCAACACATGCTCTTCATCTGATTCAGACGGTGGCATCTCACCTTTGTTCTTCTCAGAAGCTGGAATGCTCCTGGTTGTTCTCTTGGGCTTGGCTGGAGCTGCCTTGGCTTGAGCAGGCTTCTTGGGCTTAGAGGAGGCTTGAGCCCGAATAGCATCACCCATGAACTTAGCTTTCTGAGGACGAGGCTGGGGTGCATCTTCTTCTTCTTCTTCAGCAGCATCAACTTGAGGTTCAGCATATACTACCCTCTTCCTCTTGGAAGTCTTCTTCACCTTGCTTGGAGCTGGCTCTTCCAAGTTGAGCTTCTTTGCAACAGCTGACTGCTTTACTTTGCTTGTGCCTTTCCTTGTCTGCTGCCCTTGGTGCTCTTTGGCAACCACATTCCTCTTTGGCTTGGAGGTAACTTCCTCAGCAACGAAGTCAGAGTCCTCATCATCAGAATTTCTCTTCTTCCTGGTTCTGGTGGCTGCAGGAGGCAAACCACTAGGGGTGCTCCTCTCACCATCATCACTGGAGCTGCTAGCCTCAGGACTTGTATCTGCCTCTGGAATCTCAGCAAACGGTGACTCAGACCTGTTCTGGCTGTCACTGACATCTGACATGGCTGACAACCTGTGAAAAGATAAGGTATAGGCAGAGTAGAAGAGTTATCACAACTGCAGAGGTTTTTGCAAAAAAAAAATGAGTTTAAAACTTAGTTTTGAGTTTTCACAGAATGTATTTCGGTCAAACCGATTTTAAGTTTCGGTGAAACCGAAGTGTATACAGAGGCCTACACACCACTTTCGGTCAGACCGAAATGGGTTTCGGTCCTACCGATAACCTAGGGTTTCACTGAAACTAAGTTTCGGTCACACCGATTTGCACAACTCGGTTAGACCGAATGATGCAGTGCAATGGCCAGAGGCCAAATCGGTCATTCCGAGTTTCAAAATCGGCTTCACCGAGATGCGTTCCGTGGAAACCTAAACCTAAGAATTTCGCTCGAAACTAGAGGATCTGAACTAATGTATAGGGAATATCTCAAACGTGGACAGATTCATGGCAAACCATTCGTGCAAGAGTCAGATGGGGAGCACGAAAGGGATCGGGACACACCCTAACTTGGTGGAGTCCCACTACGGCGGCAACGGCGGAGAGGATTACCGTTGACGGCGGCGGAGACCTGCGGCGAGGGCGCACAGGTGACGACGGCGACGATCCGTAAACCAGGGCGACGACAGCAGGGGTCTTGGGGGCGAACGGTTTGAAGAGTTAAATCGCGCGCGGCCCTCAGGTATATATAACCCCATGCTGTCGGTGGGACCGAGTTGAAAAACTCGGTGTCACCGAGATGTATAACTGCTGTGCAGTTACGCATATCGGTCAGACCGAGATTTTGAACTCGGTTTCACCGAGATGAAACCTAGATCAGTCTAAGCGTTTCGGTTGGACCGAGATTGAGAAGCCGGTCAGACCGAAATGGACTTAGAAGGTTTTGGAAGTCAGCCTTAGACGAATCGGTGGCTCCGAGTGCTCCTCACTCGGAGAGTCCGAAAAAGACTTGTTCAAAGTTGTGATATGAGCATGAATAGAATTTGAGGCAAGAAAGCATAGATAGCTAGGGAAGGTGCTTAGGCATTCTTGTCCATCCATTTGGCCAGAAAAATCAAAACAATCAAAACAACAAATGGATGTCCTTGAATGGATAAAATCATGCATTCAACATGCTCACACAATAAGATAGCAACTGAAATATGTGTCAAACATGCACAACCAACACTCTAGCTACTAGCACACAATTTGTCGATGACTAGGTCATCTATATATGAGTATATTGACTTAGGAGCCAAATGAGAACATTTGATCATAGGTCATACTCATCGTTTAAGCACAAGTGGGGTTACCACTTTTACATAAAGCATTGATGTGTTCACATCATTTGGAGATGCTTTTAGCTCAATTTTTAGAGCAAAGCTCCCCCTAGATGTGAGAACCCCTTTTAAAGGGTCAAACTAACCTTGGGTTGTCGTAGAAGACTTCATGTAGATGTTGAAGATGTGGATGCTCAATGTTGATGTAGATCATCAAGAGTTGGGAGCTATCCTTTGGATTAGGGCACTTTCAATACCTACATGGGTTAGTCCCACAAGGAACAAACAAGAATATCCATAGACATAGATTGAAGTTCACAAAAAAAATGATGTCCATGAAAGCAATGATTACCTTGTCCCTTGACTTACCAACAAGAGGGTTTGTGACTCCATGAACTAGTGCATGATGTGGAAGTTGATTGCACAAGTTCTTGCCAAAATGAATATGAGTGAAGTTTGTTGGCGGAGTCACCCTCAAGAACCTTCTAGTACTTCTTCTTTGGGATCCACATCATCTTGATGGGAATCCTTGGAGTTGTAGTTGAGCTTGACGAAGTAGAACTTGATGTGTCCTTGGGAACCCACTTGACCATGGCTTGAGGTGCTTCAATGAATGCATCAATCTCCTCTTGAAGCTTGTCCTTGGCCTTTAGCTTGTGGTCTTGTGGTGGAAGGTCATCTTGAGCTTGTTCCACATTGGAAGAAGTAGGATCATACTTCTCCTTTTGTGAAACAAACTGTGGAGTAGGGTATTGACCTTCTTCCCACTCAACACCTTCGGCGTTGAACTTTCGCTCAAAACCAATCCCTTGATTCTTCCGGTGTCTTCCTTGTTTGCGAACAATCTCCTCAAAGTTCTTGCTTCCGGCAAGACTCTTGTAGACACCTTTCTCTATGATTTCCTTCAATAAGCTATTTTCTTGCTCAAGTGTAACTTGGCTTGAAACATTGTTAGTGGAATCAAGAGAACTACTAGAAGTAACAATATTGGATTTGACATTGTAATTGTTACTACTAGAGGAAGAATTTTTCTTATGCTTGTCATGCTTAGTCTTAATAGGTGGCAAGAAATTAGACAAGAGAAGTCGTTTGGCAAGATATGAAGAACTCTTCTTTCGAAGATCGTCATTGATCGCTTTTAGAAACTCATGTTCTTGCTCTAGAGTGAGCTTCTCGAAGCGTAGCTTCTCATGAGATCTTAGGAGCTCTCTATGATCTTCTTGAGTTGTTTCATGAGCTAACTTAAGAGTGTTTAGTTCTTTAGTTAGACGCTCAATCTCCTTCATAGCATTGTCATTCGACTCTTCTCGACTATAAAGACTACTAGCATTTTCATCATTACTAAGCTCACTAGATTTATCATGCAAGAGCTCATCTTCACCAAGCAAGTCATCCTCATCACTATCGAAGTCAATGAATTCAGGGTGTGTTACCTTGGGGCCTTTAGCCATGAAGCATCTTCCAATTCCCTCATTTGGTGAATCAAATAAGTCGTAGGAGTTGGAGTTGGAGGATACAAGTGCAAGTCCGGCAACACCTTCATCTTGACTGTAGTCGGAGTCGGAGTGATAGCTTCCATCGGATTGATTGTCGGAGTCGGAGCCGGAGACCCATTCACCTACATGAGCTTGATGTCTTCTTCTTGTGTAGCTCCTTGATGACTTGTCTTTCCTCTCCGAATCCTTGCTTCTCCGAGAGGGTCTTCTTTCATAACCATCATCTCTACTCCTTCTCTCTCTCCGAGGTGACTCATCTCTTGCTCTTCTTCTTGGAGATTCTTCTCTTCTCTTGTGGGGAGCCGTACACTCATTTGAGAAGTGTCCGGGTCTTCCACAATTGTAGCAGTTTCGATCACGACTAGAAGATCTCTTTTCATCATATGATCTAGACTTTGAGCTTCTTTCTTTGCTTCTATTCTTGTAGAACTTGTTGAAGTTCTTGACCATTAGGCTTATCTCTTCATTGGAAATTAGCTTGTCACTTGAGGTAGTAGGAGCATCACTTGTAGCTTTGTAAGCACCACTTGACTTATTGTGAAGCTCTTCCTTATCCTTAAGTGTCATCTCATGAGCAACAATTCTTCCAATGACTTCAGTTGGCTTGAGAGTCTTGTAGTTTGGCATCATTTGGATCAAAGTGCACACGGTGTCATACTTTCCATCCAAAGCTCTGAGAATCTTCTTAATGATGAATCGGTCGGTCATTTCTTCGCTTCCTAAGCCGGCAATCTCATTTGTGATGAGAGCAAGCCTAGAGTACATTTCAGCGACTCCTTCACCATCCTTCATCTTGAACTTGTCAAGTTGACCTTGAAGAATATCTAGCTTTGATTCCTTCACAGATTCAGTACCTTCGTGCATTTCAACCAAAGTATCCCAAATCTCTTTAGCATTCTCAAGACGGCTGACTTTGTTGAACTCTTCGGGACACAAAGCATTGAAGAGAATGTTTGCAACATCCGCAACTCTTCCGGTGTAGCTTCGCGATCCGGAACTTTTCCTTCTTCGAAGAAATCACCTTGCATACCAACACAAATAATGCCCCATGCGGCTGGGTTATGACCAAGAATATGCATTTTCATTTTATGCTTCCAACTAGCAAAATTTGTACCATCAAAGTAAGGACCTCTACGATAATTACCCTCACTAGACGCCATACTCTCCTAGGTTGTGAAACCAAGCTTATGGAGTCCAATGCAATGGAAACCAAAACAATGGAGACCAAAGCTCTGATACCACTTGTAGGATCGAAAGTATGTCTAGAGGGGGGGTGATTAGACTACTTGACAATATAAAAAATCTGCCTTTTGATCATGCAATGTTTTTGGCAGTTTCACAATTAAGATCAATTCAAGTATCACCCTACACATGCAATTCTAGAGTAATAGCAGCGGAAAGTAAATTGCACATGTAAAAGAGAGGTGGAGAAGATCAAACGCAGTTTGGGGGACACGAAGATTTTTGTCGTGGTTCCGATAGGTGGTGCTATCGTACATCCACGTTGATGGAGACTTCAACCCACGGAGGGTAACGGCTGCGCGAGTCCACGGAGGGCTCCACCCACGAAGGGTCCACGAAGAAGCAACCTTGTCTATTCCATCACGGCCTACGCCCACGGAGGACTAGCCTTACTCGGGGTAGATCTTCACGAAGTAGGCGATCTCCTTGCCCTTACAAACTTCTTGGTTCAACTCCACATCTCAAAGACGAAGGCTCCCAAGCAACACCTAACCAATCTAGGAGGCACCACCCTCCAAAAGGTAATAGATGTGGTTGACGATGATGAACTCCTTGCTCTTGTGCTTCAGATGATAATCTCCCCAACACTCAACTCTCCTCACTGATATGGCTGTGGTGGAAGAAAGGATTGAGTGGAAAGCAACTTGGGAAGGCTAGAAATCAAGTTTCATATGGTAGGAATGGAATAGCTTGATCTCAACACAAGGGTAGGTGGTTCTCTTCTCAGAAAATGTATGGTAGGAGTGGTAGACTTTCTGATGGCTCTCTCCACGAATGAAGAGGGGGTGGAGGGGTATATATAGCCTCCACACAAAATCCAACCGTTACACACATAATTGAGCCATCTCGGTGAGACCGAAGTGAAAACTCGGTCAGACCGAAAGTTCAAATATAGTGAACGTTGGGATTTTCGGTGGGACCGAAAATACCATCTCGGTGTGTCCGAAGTGAGTCAAAGGTAGGAGCTTGCCATCTCGGTGGGACCGAAATTAACAACTCGGATATTCCGAAGTGATGTCAATTGGTTACAGAAGGTTGGCAGTCCAGTTTCGGTGAGACCGAAACTCAAAATCGGATGGACCGAGAAATTAGGGTTTGGAAGAATAACTGAGGTGGTTCATCTCGGTGGGACTGAGTTTGCAGAATCGGTTTGTCCGAGATTACTTATGAGTGTGTTAAGTAGTGAAGAGTGCTGATAGTTGAGGGAGCTAGATCACTAAGCACTTGAGCAACCAGATCATTAACACAACCTCATCCCCTTTTAATAGTATTGGCTTTTCCTATGGACTCAATGTGATCTTTGATCACTAAACCAAAAATGGAGTCTTGAGCTTTTGCCAATGCTTGTCTTAGCATTTTGAGGGGTCCACTTCTTCAGACATTTCCATACCCATATCATCGAACTTCTCTGAAATGATTCTCAAGTAAATATTAGTTCAATGATATATATGTTGTTATTAATTACCAAAACCACCCGGGGATTAGTTGCACTTTCAGTTGTGTGTTTTACTTCGGATCCTCTTACAAGTTTTCTACAACCGGACATTAACAAATCCCAATCTGCCACATAACCGCGGGCACGGCTTTCGAAAGATCATAACCCTGCAGGAGTGTCCCAACTTAGCCCATCACAAGCTCTCACGATCAGCTCAAGTGATAAATATAATATCATCACCCCTTATCTTAGGGAAATCCGATCAGGCTCGGCATCCCGGTGCACAAGACATTTCGACAATGGTAAAACAAGTCCAGCAAGACCTCCCGGTGTGTCGACACCCTGATAGTAGCCGCGCGTATCTCGTCTCAGGCCACGACCGGATGGGCGATAGTACGAGTAAAACCAATCCGCGAGTTTCCCCGTGGTGGCCCCGCAGAACCCCCAACACCATCAGCACTGGCCCCCCTGCTATGTAGAAAGAATCCTCGGGTAGCGCTAACTCCCTATGCAATTTAATTAATTAATGAAGTTGTTATTATGAGCAAATTAAAACCAATGTTGGGCCTTGCTAGAGGAGTTTTATTCAAAGACGAACTGTCAAGGGGTCCCCATATACCCATCATGTAAGGAACGCAAAATCAAGGAACATAATGCCGGTTTATCGGCGCCAAAGGTGGCATGAGTGGAACAAAACACTCGAGCAAAAGGCCAAGCCTTCCACCCATGCCCAGTATATAGGTGTGTTATTATATATATATATATATAACATATTGTGATATACCAACAACAAGTTTCCTCCTGGAACGATCTTCATCTTCACCTGCAACTAACAACGCTATAAGAGGGGCTGAGCAAGCGGGTAACATAGCCAAACAATGGTTTTGCTAGGAAGGTTTCAAAGGTTAGAGGTTTCATGGCAACAAGGAGAGGCTGGCATAAATGATGGGTAGCGCGACATGTAACGATAGCATCAAGACAACTAAGCAAAGGCAATGATAGTAAGGTATCCAAGGGTATGGTCATCTTGCCTGAGATCCCGCAAGGAAGAAGAACGGATCCATGAAGAAGACGAAGAAGAAGCCTTGGAGAAGAACCACGGTTAGACGAACGAATCCTCACGAATGCAACGGAACAAGCACTAACGAGAAGAAGCAAGCAATACGGTAAACACAATACACAAGAACATAACAATATGCTCAACCAAGTATGATGCAAAACAAGTCTACTTATGATGCACAGCAAGTCTACATAGGAAGCACAACATGGCAAGGTAGGAAGCACAGAAAAACAACACAAGTCTATATGATGCAATACATGGCAAGGTATGATGCATGACAAGTCTATACAGGAAGCACAACAAGTCTATACAGGAAGCATAACATGGCAAGGTAGGAAGCACAACATGGCAAGGTAGGATGCAATACATGGCAATGTATGATGCATGACAAGTCTATACAGGAAGCACAACAAGTCTATACAGGAAGCATAACATGGCAAGGTAGGAAGCACAGAAAAACAACACAAGTTTATATATGATGCAATACATGGCAAGGTATGATGCATGACAAGTCTATACAGGAAGCACAGAAAGTCTATACAGGAAGCATAACATGGCAAGGTATGATGCAATACATGACAACGGTGCAAGATGCACCCAAACATCAAGCAAACATACTCCAAACATGTTAACAAGATGATATTATTATTCTACATGCAAAATCACACAAGTTTCATATAAGGAACACTCAAAACGGAGCAACGGGCTAAAAGATACACATGAAACAAGATATAATAACAAGCTGAAATTAACAGCCACATAGCAACTTTGGAGCAAGATATATATACTCTACAGCACTCAAACATGGCAACAAGAAGTATGAACATGAAGTAGACATATGCTACAGCAAACAACTCCATTGGAGCATCTCCATAGGAGGCATGGATCAATAGCAACAAGCTACACCATTTTGATCATGACAATAAAAACCTGACAACAATATTTTATAGCAACTTGGGAGCAAGAATTAAATAAGCTACACCAAGTCAAATGAGCAAGTAAGGGCATGAATGGATAGACAACAACATATACAACAAGGAATGATCAATGGCCACCCCAAAACTAACATGGATTTACCTAGGGCATCAAGCAAACATAGCATCAGGATATTACAGATTCCAGACTTGGTGAAATTTCACTAAGTGTTAAAACAGTAACATTATCATGGCATGTTTGCAAGCATGTTTAAGTCACCTCAAAGCATATCATGGAAAGTTAAATGCACCACAGCAAAGAACACATCATGGAGATTCTAAAACAGCTAGGCATGTGACATGGGGACAAACACATCAACAGCAACGAGCTCCTCAACTAGGCATCTCGTAACAAGTTTCAGAACATAACAGCCAAATGCACTTTTGCAACAGAGATAAACATGTCAATATGAACTCAAACAAGCATGCTATAGCAACCAACATGTAGAGCATCTCATGATGAACATTTTGACATATCATTTGCATCATTTGGATAAACATGCACCAAGTTATCACATCTCAAACATGGCAACAAAAAAACAAGTAGCAGCAGTTTATAACAAGTAGCACCCTTGCAACAGATATTAGAGCATCTAGATGAACTCAAATGAGCATGGCACAATGGAACAAAGTGTAGAGCACATCACCACGATCATTTTGACATATCATACACTCAATTTGGATAAGTACACATAAAGTTATCGCCAGACAAAGATGCAACAAAAAATGCTGACAGAATAAAAGACTTAGCAGTTTTCAGAGCAAAACGAGCGACAGATAGCCACACAACGCACATGGGCGAGGGATAGAACGGGCTCACCAGGTGGGCTCGGCCCATGGCAGAAGGAGGAGGAGGAGCTGGGCCGCGAGCTGGCAAGGAGGCACTGGAGCTGGGCCCGGTCGGTGGGAAGCAGCCCAGGGGAGCGGCGGCTCGGCTGGTGGCGGAGCTGGGCCGGCCCGCAGGGGAGGAGCATGCCGGCTGGGAGGAGGCCGGCCGGCGCGGGGCAGGTGCCGGCCCAGGAGAGGGGCTCTGGCCTCGCCGTTCTCGTGCGCCCGCACGAGCGGGAGGAGGACGGCGGCCCTGGCGGCGCACACCGGCGTCGACGGAGCCTGGCAGGAGGTTCGGGAGGAGGTCGAGGGGCTCTGAAACAGGCAGATTTCACCGGGGCGTGGCCACGGCCGCCGGATCCGGCAAGGAAGAAGCCGGGGTGCGGAGGAGGCCGACGGCGGCGCAAAGAGGCGGAGCGTGCTATGGCGGCAGGGACGAGCGGGAGGGAGCCGGGTGCTGGCGAGCGCTGCGGGGCGCTCGGGAGGCGCGGCCGATCGGGCCCAGATCCGGCCCGGGGCAGGCCTGGAGCGGGCTTCGTGGGCCAGGCGTGGTGGGAAGCTGAGGGGGAGCCACGCGGCAGGTCAGGAGTGGTGGAGGGCGCTGCTGGCAGCTGTGGCAGCCAATGGGGGCGCGCCACTTGGCAAATACGAGGTGGCTGGCTGACTTGGCGGCGCCAAGTGGCGGCGGTGGAGAGGGGCTGCGCGGAAATTGATGCAAGGGAGGAGGCTGGAGGAAGGGGAAGGCCTATGGGATGACCAAAATGGCAAGGGGGGTTGTTTATATAGGGAAAAGCCTAGGGTTTGGGGGTTTGGAGGGGTTTTAGAGCCCTCCGATCGCGATCCGACGGATCCGATCACGAGGGGAGTTAGGATGGGCCTAGGGGAGGTTAGCGGGCTGTGTAGAAGAGGTTTCGGGCTACGAGGAGGGAAGGGAAAAGAGGCCCGCGGGGTTTTCGGAGACCGAAAACGTCCGACGAAATAACCGGCGACTAATGCCACTATATATATCCGTTGGGCTATCAAACGAGCTCCGAATGCAATGAAATTTGGCAGGCGGCCTGTCTACACTATAATAAGACCACACGCCAAGTTTCATCCCATTCCGAGAACATTTTTCGGCCGCTTATAAAATAAATATTCGGAGGCACCGCGGGCACGTGCAAGTGAGTCTGGGCTCAGAACGGACAACGGAGAGGACGAGGAAACTCGGACGGATGCAAGTTTGAAAACATGCTGATGCAAGCACACATGATGACATGGCAAGATGCAACACGCAAGCAGATGACAGGGCAACGACAACGAATAACCGGCTGACACCTGGCAACCGGCTGACACCTGGCGCACCGGTCTCGTGGTGTCACACACAGGTAGTAGTCCCTCATTGAATTGGTTTACCTACCGGAGATGACCCCTAAAAATGTATGAAGACATTGACGACAATGGTGGTATATGAAGATATTCATATTGAAGACTATGACGAGAGAAGACATTGTGTGAAGACTATGGAGCGCGAAGACTTAGACGTTTCGTTGTTTCCTTTTCTTCTTTGTTGAGTCATAGGAACCACCGTACTGTTAAGTGGGGTCCAAGTGAACAAAGTCAGAGTGACTGAAGTGATGCTCAACCAAATCCTATGTCTTCGAGCGAAGACAATGAGAGCAAATCTTATACAGAGATGGATGAGTCAGCTTTACTTGTTGCCCAAGTAAAGTTGTCGCGTGTGTTTGAAATCTAACCATTGGAACACGTGTCGGTTCCTTAGTGACCCAGGGTCACTTCGGACAAATCAGGCCGGGTTGCCTAGTGGCTATAAATAGCCCACCCCCTACACCATAAATTGGTGGCTGCTTAGAGTTAGTACACGGCTTTTGTCGTTTGAGAGCAACCCACCTCCGAAGCATTTGAGAGGGAGATCCTTGCGAGGACAAAGCCCAAACACCCAGAGCCAAAGAGTGTTAGGCATCACTGAAGTCTTTTTGTTCTCGTGATCTAAAGACTTGCTACACTTGAGGACTGTGAATCCTCTAGCCGGTTAGGCGTCACGTTCTGAGCATCCAAGAGTCATTGTGGATCGCCGGTGAACGAAGTCTGTGAAGGTTTGGAAGTCTACCTTGAAGACTTACCAAAGTGATTGGGCGAGGACTAGGTGTCCTTAGCTCAAGGGGAATAAGGTGAAGACGCGGTCTTCTGAGTTAAATCTCAACCTCCCAGACGTACAGTTGTCACAGCAACTGGAACTGGTCTAACAAATCACTGTCTTCTCCAAGGTACTGGTTCTATCCTTTCCTTCTCTTTACTTACTGTCTGTCTTTGTGAAGTCATTGCCTGCTTGCCTTATCTGTTTGACTTCACTGTGTGACTACTTGTTCTGACTGGCTTCATACAATCTTCCATCCTGATCCATACTGCCTAGCTGCTATTAGTCATCGTGCTTTCACTTCATTGAATACTTGACTATGGCTTGTCTAGTGTAGTCTACCTTCCGCTGCATATAAATAGGATCGATTCTATCGTTAGTCTTTGAAACTTCCATGTTTTGAAGACTTTCATAAAAATCGCCTATTCACCCCCCCTCTAGTCGCTATACAGCTCTTTCACGCCCCAAGCTAGAGGATTTCCTATGTGGCATTATAATGGCCAGGATGATGCCTCACGCTGCTTAGGCCTGGGTCCGGACGACCCTGCCGCAATGGCCGCCATCCTAGCAGGTCTTTACAAGGGAGAGAAGTAATACTTCCTTCGCTTGAAGTGCCGGGAGGGTTTCTCTATGTACAATCCTCTTGACTGGGTAAGTCTTTCTCTTGACCGCTATTTTCGCCCGTTTTTCATTGTACCATGTATTGACCGAACTGAATTCGGTTATTCCCAATAGGAGTGGAGAAAGGTGGTCGAGGGGATCAATAGTCCCACCCCACAGCCAGAGGACCACTTCCGAAATGCGGGCCCTGGATACGATGAAGACCCGGACATAGGCATAGAGCTAGAAGATGGAGTCTTCTATCAAGCCAGTCATGACGGCGCCGTGGTGGCTATCGTAGCCGATTATCACGGCCTTATTCCTTCCTCTCACGTAAGTACCCAGGACATACCTCCTCAAAGAGAAGATTCCCAGCGCGCCTTACCCATTGCACTTCTTTATGCTCAAAAGGGGCGGCGCTCCTCACACCGAACTGTGCGAAGACATAATCCCAGAGGGCGACGCCTGCATCGGGTGAGGCCTTGAAGCAAAAGAGGACCGTGAACACCACCGAACCTTCGAAGAGATATGTTTGTTTTAACATATACTTGGTAGTGAAGACGGTATTACAACTTTCTGCCTTGTTTTCCTTTTTGGAGGAACATACACCGGACTGTGTCCGGAAATCCTGCAGATCAAGCTCCAACCAATCCGGCATCCGGCCCATCTACGAGGACAAGGGTTAATGTGGATACAACACCGGATTGTCCTCTTCAAGAGGATTCGGATGATATGCTTGTCACTAATTCTGAGGCGGAGGTCGCGATGGTTCATCGGCAGCGAAAAGCAGCCATGCGTGACCCAGCCTTTTCTGAGGAGGCGTTTAACGCCCTTAGTTATGATAGAGGCAAAGGTGTCCCGTCTTTCGATGAGAAGGTGGCTATCATTTTCGGTGGAGTAGACTTTGATGATCCGACTATGAACATGCGAGGACGTCGCGCCTTAGCAACCGCTAAACCAACTCTGAGAGGTTATTCACCACGCCGAAGCACGATCAACCTGACCACGAGTGTCTATTTCCTGCAAGCAAACGAAGAACAAGCAAGAAACTAAGATTGCAATCTGGATATTGCGAATATAAGAGGAAAGCTTTATTGATCAAGGTGGGGTTCTGTGACGTCTTTGTCTGGTCGTTGAACACAAACGAAGTACACGAAGTTGCAGCTATGGTGAACTTTAATCTAAACAAAACCCAAAGTCTAAACGACACCCTAAGGGCTGTATATATGGGGGAAGAGGGGGAATTTCGTGGCCCTTGGAGGAGGGGTCCGAAACCAACCCTAACTCTTGTTTCCCCACACATACGGACTCTCAAAACAGCCTATACTCAAGTATTTCGAAAATACATGGGCCTGGCCCAATAATAAAGTGACGCGGCACCTATAATAGACTCTGGACGAAATTTATGAAGTGGCATCTTGTATATTTCGTCCAAGGCTTCACGCACTCATTATGGTGGCTTCAAAGTCCTGAAATCATCACTTGTAACTCCGTTCTTGTTCCCCTTGCGCATGCCATCATCTCCATGCTTGATCTTGCTCCAATGTTCATCCTTCTTGTCCAAGCTAGGCCCTTCATTTGTAAGCAAGACAAATGTATCCATTTTAGGCAGCATCATATTCTCTTGAACATTAGAATCATTACCAAGAAATGAAAGTACCTGGTAATTTAATTGGCGTGCGCGAGCTCTAGTAATTGGTCATGTATATGTGTCAGTTGGGGCTGTGGGTGTAACCTTGTTAGTGATGTCCTCATCAAGTTCTGTGGATGCTTATATCCGAGCCGCTCTAGATGGACTCGCTGGAGCCACTCACCAGCTTTAAAAGGATATGCGGGGTATGTGGTAATTTAGTGTTCCCATGCCAGTAGCCGCCGAGACTTAAAGCAGTTGGTCCAATTGATTTGATGATCGTTGTGTTTTGAATGCGCTCCACGAGAAGAATAACATCTTATCCAAGGAGCTGGAAGAATGCCAGACCCAGCTGACGACTGTCACCACCGAGTTGGAAAATTCGAAGAAATCCAAGAAGGATACTAATGGTAAGAACAAGTGTACGGACAGTATGATATTTGTGCCGATCAATAGTCTTTAAGTACATATTGATTGAAATGCAGCAACAGGGCCGACCGATCAATGGGAGAAGAAGCTAAGGGCTGCTCTGGCCGATAAAAAAAATATGCCGAAGGGGAAACAGCTGCTGGTAAGCGTGTATTGACGCAAGACGTAGATAAAAGAAACCAAGCGCAGGATAAAAATGTCAGGCTAGAACAGGAGTTAAAGGACGTACGAGCCCAACTCTCAGCTGCCTTGGAAGAGAACCGGAAGCTTAAAGGCGGCATATTCAGTATCTCTTTAAACCTAGCTTTCTTTATAGTCCCTTGTTTTCAAAGTTTTTCATAAAATTGTGCCTGCAGGTTTGTTAACTAGGTGGCCCGAAGGGGAAATGTCCGGTTTTCAGGGCAACGTGCTGCATGAGCTTTCCAGAGTACACTAGCGAGCTCGGAAGACCATGAAGAATATGGCCAAGGCTTTATGGTCAGGCGATTCCCTTCCAGAAACGATGGAGGATTTGGCGGATTTGTTCAAAGGGGCTCGACGCCACTTTGAACTATGGAAAGTGTCAGCATGTCGCATGGGTGCTCGAGAAGCCTGGGCCATGGTGAAGACACGCTATACCAGCCTTGAACCGAATCATATGGCCCGCGTGGGGCCTCGAGAATCGGGTGGACAAGAAATTCCCGTGAGCTTGGTATATGACCAAGTGGAGGTAGCTGCCAAGTTTTCCCAATAGGACTGTAAACTAGACAGTCTTATAGAGGGAATAGAAAAAGAGTAGTCGTTCGATTCTATGTATCAATGTACTTTAACATCAAACTTATCTCCGGCCGAAATTATAGAAGGATTGTCATGGCCGACCTTCCGCTTTAACATCCATAAACACAAGGGATGGAGAGTTTTCGAATAATATACATGTGATAAACACGTGGTATGATACGGAGCATCCTTCGCTCATCCCCATGTACACCATTTGGACGCAAGGTGATCCCGTTCCTCGATGCTTTACCTTTCCTTTCTCGCGAGATATGGATGCTACTTTAAGCGCGGACCTTGTGCATGCTCAGGAACACCCATGGAGAGCCCAAGGACCAAGGCCAAGTGAGCGCGAGAGGGAGGGAAGAAGGACCAGCATCTACAGGCCCCGGACATCCGGCCCCCAAGCCCGGACATCCGGCGCCCCTTCACAGAAGCTAGCACCGCAAGCCCGGACATCCGGCCCCATGCCCCGGACATCCGGCTCCACTCGAAGCCCCGGACATCCGGCCCCTTCGCCGGAAATCCGGCCCCTCATCACAGAAGGCAACCGAAGCCGGCCACGCTCAGCCCGGACATCCGGCCAGAGGCCCGGACATCCGGCCCCCGGCCCGGACATCCGGCGCCTGCCTGCGCGCAGAGACGGGCCTGAGGCCCATGTATCCCTCTCCCACTTACCCCTTCGTGGACCTAGACTATATATACTCCTCCCCCTCCTCCATTTGAGGGTTAGCTTAGTGATAGCTCATTTGATACTATCTAGTGGTTCATCTCCTTGTGAGTGACTGCGGCCCCTCCACGGAGAAGATCCACTACGGATTCAGGACCTCCTTCATCGGAGAAGATCCCCAGGGATATCAAGACCTCCTCACGGAGAAGAACCGGTTACCCTTTGTATCGTCCCTTGTTGATCATGGATCTTGTATCTCTTTGTTTTTCGAGGATCTAGCATATGTGTGACTTGTTCTTGTTGGTTTGAGTGATTCTCTCGTGTTTCCCCTCGTGTTCCCTCTCGTGTTCTTCGTGTTCATCGTGGGATCCACTCCATTTCGTGAAAGATCTGCTGATTAGGGTTCCACCCTGTATCATATGGTATCATGAGCCACGGTTTCTCACGAATTTGGAGCCTCCCCACCGTTTTCTAGCCTTGTTTTGTTGTGTTCTTCCCCAAATTCGAAAATTCCCCACCAAAAATAGCCCCAAAAAATTTTGTGATCTGTTGGTTTGATGACATTTTGTTGATTTTGATCCGTGGATTTGCTTGGTTTCAAGTGGATCTAGCATTTCCTCAAGTTTCCCCATCTTTCCTCCACAAAATCCCTCAAATTTTGAGCCCCAAATCATCAATTTCCGCCCACAATTCGAAAAGTTCGTCCCGATTCAGATCTGGAAACTTCGGGCCGGACATCCGGGCCACTGGCCGGACATCCGGGCCATCGGGCCGGACATCCGGCTCCTGGAGGGCAAAATCGCGCAGGTTTCTGGACATCAGGCCCCGGAAATCCGGGCTCCTCCCCGGATGTCCGACCCCTGGGATTTCAGCCACCCGTGTTTCACCGTTTTGTCCATAACTAATTCATCCGAACTCCGATTTCGACGTTCTTGAGCTTGTTTTGAAGCTCTTGACATCCCCCATAACACAAAAATACCACCATAATCATTTGACTCCATCATATTTTGAGGATTTTGGCATCTTTGCCTAGGGCCTCCACCATATCATCCGCATAACCACCACCGACTTCCGCAACCTAACCATTTTGTCCCCCATAGCATTTGTGGTTGCTTGAGTAGTGATTTGAGTCTCCTAAGGTGTTTAGGCTACTTAGGGACCATTGCTTCTTCATCAACCACCACCACCACTTCCGCATACCCATTGCCATTATACATAGCCAACCTGATACGGAGTATCCCATGATCATCCCCATGTTCACTCGACGAGACCTCAACTACACACAATTGGACACAAGGTTCACTCGCTCCTCTCTGAACCTCCACTTTCTACATGTGAGACATGCCTACTACCTCAAATATATGTGCTATGCATGTTCAGGAACACCCAAGGAGACCATGGAGAACCCAAGGACCAAGGCCAAGTGCGCGCGGAAGAGAAGGAAGAAAAGCCAGCATCTACAGGCCCCGGACATCCGGCCCCCAAGCCCGGACATCCGGCGCCCCTTCACAGAAGCGAGCACCGCAAGCCCGGACATCCGGCCCCATGGCTCGGACATCCGGCTCCACTGGAAGCCCCGGACATCCGGCCCCTTCGCCGGAAATCCGGCCCCTCATCACAGAAGGCAACCGAAGCCGGCCACGCTCAGCCCGGACATCCGGCCAGAGGCCCGGACATCCGGCTCCTCGCGAGCCGCCGGACATCCGGCCCTCGGCCCGGACATCCGGCGCCTGCCTGCGCGCAGAGACGGGCCTGAGGCCCATGTATCCCTCTCCCACTTACCCCTTCGTGGACCTAGACTATATATACTCCTCCCCCTCCTCCATTTGAGGGTTAGCTTAGGTTTAGCTCATTTGATACTATCTAGTGGTTCATCTCCTTGTGAGTGACTGCGGCCCCTCCACGGAGAAGATCCACTACGGATTCAGGACCTCCTTCATCGGAGAAGATCCCCAGGGATATCAAGACCTCCTCACGGAGAAGAACCGGTTACCCTTTGTATCGTCCCTTGTTGATCATGGATCTTGTATCTCTTTGTGTTTCGAGGATCTAGCATATGTGTGACTTATTCTTGTTGGTTTGAGTGATTCTCTCGTGTTTTCCCTCGTGTTTCCTCTCGTGTTTCCCCCGTTTCCCTTTGTGTTCTTCGTGTTCATCGTGGGATCCCCTCCATTTCGTGAAAGATCTGCTGATTAGGGTTCCACCCTACATCATATGGTATCATGAGCCACGGTTTCTCACGAATTTGGAGCCTCCCCACCGTTTTCTAGCCTTGTTTTGTTGCGTTCTTCCCCAAATTCGAAAATTCCCCACCAAAAATAGCCCCAAAAAATTTTGTGATCTGTTGGTTTGATGACATTTTGTTGATTTTGATCCGTGGATTTGCTTGGTTTCAAGTGGATCTAGCATTTCCCCAAGTTTCCCCATCTTTCCTCCACAAAATCCCTCAAATTTTGAGCCCCAAATCATCAATTTCCGCCCACAATTCGAAAAGTTCGTCCCGATTCAGATCTGGAAACTTCGGGCCGGACATCCGGGCCACTGGCCGGACATCCGGGCTATCGGGCCGGACATCCGGCTCCTGGAGTGAAAAATCCCGCGCGGTTCTGGACATCAGGCCCCGGAAATCCGGCCCCGGCCCCGGATGTCCGACCCCTGGGAATTTCAGACTTTTTCATTTCACCGTTTTGTCCATAACTAATTCATACGAACTCCGATTTCGACGTTCTTGAGCTCGTTTTGAAGCTCTTGACATCCCCCATAACACAAAAATACCACCATCATCATTTGACTCCATCATATTTTGTGGATTTTGGCATCTTTGCCTAGGGCTTCCACCTTATCATCCGCATAACCACCATCGACTTCCGCAACCTAACCATTTTGTCCCCCCATAGCATTTGTGGTTGCTTGAGTAGTGATTTGAGTCTCCTAAGGTGTTTAGGCTACTTAGGGACCATTGCTTCTTCATCAACCACCACCACCACTTCCGCATACCCATTGCCCATTATACATAGCCAACCCAACTTAACCCAATTTTGTTGAGCTTGTTTGAGTTGTGGCTTGTGTCTCCTAAGGTGTTTCGGCTACTTAGGGACCGTGACTTCAACTCCAACATCATGTATAGCCCATCATTCCACTTCCGCAACCACCACGGCATGTCCGCTACCACCATTTGACATTTGTCCTTGAGATTTTGAGTTGTGGTTTTTCCGTTTCCTAAGGTGTTTCGGCTAATTAGGAACGGGTCTACATCAAGAGCACCACCTCTCATCATCGACACGGACGGTAACTTCGACGACATCATTGTATATTCCCTTGCAATTGCATTGTTAACCCCTAGCCCATTTTGCGTCACTTGCCTATCGAGACTAGCCTTTGAGTATTACCGGCAACGTTACTTGTGCACATTAGTGATCATCGATCCGCCAAAACATTGCATATATACCATATCATATTGGTATCATCATATCATCCCTTGTGTCACAAGATTGTTCCCGCATATACACAATTGCTATCTTGGTTTGTGCATCGTGGCCATATATAAAAAAATAAAAAGAGAATAAGCTTTTAAGCAAAAGAGCCACAAAGAAGCTTGTAAGCAAGAGCCATAGCATCGCATCATATGATATCATATCCGATCATTTTGGATCATACCACCGGAATACTATACACATAGCATACTTGGGATAGAAAGTTCATACATTTTGCATCTTATAGGTTGTGCACAAGTGTCGTATCCGCCTATAGAGCAATCGTGCTAGCGTCTCTCTTGAGTTGTGCAACACGAGCGTTTTCCGTGGATTCCACATTTTGGCTCATTCCTTGGTTGCACGACCCAATCTATCTATCCGTGTGTGTGTTTCCGTGTGCCACCCATATTGCTATTGGTCTACTTGTTTCACTTGCGAATTTGTGAATCTTTTTCAACTTTATTGACTCTTGCTAACATTTTGCATCAAATTTTTGTGCCACTATCCTCACCGAGCTCCACCATAACCTTTACTTGTGTAGGTGTGAGAAACCGACAAGAATTGGTACCAATTGTGCTATTTCCTTGTTCCACATTTGAGTGCTCATTGATCCATCTTCAACATCGGTCAAGGTACATTTGGTCTAGTTCTTCTCTTTCTCCCACTCATACTTGCTAGCGTCTTGTGATGGATAGGCAAGGCATTTCATCTCCGGTCTTCGACATCGACGACGCGAACAAGGACATCCACGCGAAAACCATCGGACTACAACGAGAAATGCAAGAGTGCTTGGGCAACATCGCCATCGAACAACGACACTTCCAGACAAGGACAATGGCTTCCTTCGACGACATGTGCGACTCCTTCAACAAACAAATGGCGGAGCTCCGACACTTGGTGGTCGATTACAAGTCTTCTTCCCCTTCGTCATCCTCTCGGCGGCAACGTTCCAGTCACAAGTCTTCGGAGCGCAAACATGATGCAAGTGCAAGTCTTCCACGTCCACACCGCCATGGCGACCATCGACATCGTCATGAAGGGCAAGTCACCTCCAAGCATCATGTGCACGACGACGACGAACGACATCTACCAAGAGCTCAAGCACGACAACGACATCATCATCATGAAGATGCTCGACAAGCGCATACCTACAAGTCCGAAGAAGCTCTACATCACGCCAAGGCCAAGCTTCAAGAGCATAAGAGAAGACCGCGAGACAAGCACACCCAAGACGGAGCTACGGCTACAACCACCACTTCGGCATCTTCGCCAAGTGCTATCAAGGCATCTTCGCCTTCGGACGTACGGCATCTTCGCCTACTTCCCATGAGTTCGCTTACATCGACATCTCCAACTACAAGGCGAGCACCTACGAGCGAGGGTGACACTTCCATCTTCGGAAGCTCCCCACATCAAGACGGCGACAAGACGGTCGATCAAGGGCCATCCCCTTCGACTACGGCATTCACCTTTGGAGGCGTTATGGATGAGGCGGCGAAAGGAGTTGAGTTTGGAGACGTTTGCACCTACATCTCTCCGACACCCATATATCATGAGATGCCCCAATTTTCATGTGAGGAGAGACACCACCATATGAGTAACATGAGTGACTCCACCATATGTGAGATTGAGAGCATTTCTTTTGAGACGACGAGAGTGATCACCACTATCCACACACATGAGAGCATGCCACACATCATATGTGAGGTTGAGAGCCATTTGAGTGACTCCACCAACCATACGAGTGAGAGCATCCATGAGGGAGTGAGTGAGCCACACCACTTAGTGAGTGAGGTAGTTGATAGGGCATGTGAGGCCACTATGATTTCGAACGACTTAACCTCTACTCCGAGTGTGTTTTCTTTGGTGCTAGGTCTCCTACAAGAGGACATGCCTACCCTCGACGAGTCCATCCCTCCAATGGACAACCCGATGGCCATGGTGGAAGAAGATGCACCACCCACATGGTTCCATCATGATGAAGATGAGAACGAGTGGATCTTCAACACCTCACCTACAATACATGAGCGATGCTCCAAAGGTAACATAGGTGATGGTGCTTCTTTCTGCCCACTTGTGGACTATACCATCAATGATTGCTTGCATGATGTTGATTCACCTATGACCATGCTTCATGCTAGTGCAACTTCCTCATGTCTTGACTTACCTATTTATGATGAATATGATGATGAGCATGTTGAGTTGCCTACTTGTGATGCTATTCTCCATAGGATATCATGTAAAAATTCTTTTGGTCACATCATGTTTGATAATCCTTTAAACTTGTCATATGCTATGAGTGAGATTTCTCATATTGTTTCATATCAATCTCAACATAGTAACTATGCATGCCCCATTAAAGTAAATCCTATTTGCACTTGTGGCATAGATGACAAGATGATGGTCATTGGCTTGTGTTTCTCTTGTGATGATATTGCCATGCTTCCTTTACATGATTTGCGCAATTCATCAACTATGCCATGCCATGAACACATTGTTCCAAATATGCTTTGCTTTGGATGTTATCAATATTCTCCATGTGATGTTCCCATGAATGCTATTGAGGAGACCCCCATAGTTTCCTCATACATACTAGGAGATCTTGATGCATTCCATACCTTGCATGATTACCATGATT
Organism: Secale cereale; assembly: GCA_902687465.1. Lineage (NCBI taxonomy): Eukaryota > Viridiplantae > Streptophyta > Magnoliopsida > Poales > Poaceae > Secale > Secale cereale. The sequence goes on along the minus strand of LR738713.1, from coordinate 267,193,396 downwards.
GTGTGCACCATATGCATTCCATGAATCACAATGATATTTCTCGTGATGCATCACACAACTTGAGTCTCCATTATGCCATACATAACAACAAACCTCTCATGATGGATGACATGTTTCTATACCACGCATCTCATTTATTTGAGCATTGGATATTATGTGCTAACCAACACTTACACGTGCGCATCATGATGGATGATGTGTACATATACCACGCACATACAATTTTTCCTTTGCCTTTGTCTTGTGTAGGTACTTTTGCAAACTCGTCAACCTCACAATCCCATGAGTTGATGAAAAGAGCTCTTGAGAGCAACGACGATTTGGAATTCCGTGGAATCTCCTTACCACCATTCTCTTCGCGCAAACACTACGCGCATGTCTTTTACTTGGCTCTCACACGACTATGGGCTATTTGTCACTTGTCACATTATGCCCATACTATCGTGTTCACTTCGCATGTTATGCCTCTTGCTATGATTTTGCCATGCAATTGTGACCCTTGCTTGCAATTACAAATGATAAACCATTATGATACTCCTATGTGTATTTGCATGCTTGGTGGAGACACTAGTAGCTATTGCCATGATTTCTTTGTGCCCCATGCTATTGTTGATTCTTGTGTTGAGAGAGTCATGATATCCCATTGCTATTTCCATATGGCCTCTCATCAACACATTGATGCTATTTTGCTCATATCTTGCTTTCATGCTTGTGCTATGCCATGTGCATCATGTATTCTCACTATTTGCACACATGCCATGATTGCCATGATTACTTCTAGTATGTTGCATCTTTGCACTACTAGCTTGCTTGACTTGATCACTATGCTTGCTTGCTATGTTGCATCACCCATGTTCCTCTCTTACTTGCTTTCTTGGGTTGATGACATATATGCTCATGCCACTCACATGATATACATTGATCATTGTCATTTGTCTCCACTAGTTGCATCTCTCATCACTTGTATTGAGTGCAACAATACTATGTTTGTTGATCTTGGAGACTTTGACACCTTTCTTGTGATGCATACTTGCTTGATTGAGCCTATTGCATTTGGTTGTTCTCGCATCTTATGCCTACATACTGATACGGTGTATCCTAGGGCCATCACCATGGACCCTCCTTCACCCCCTCAAGTGCCTCAAGGACCGATGACACGTGCTCGTGCTAGAGCTTTCGAGACCGAGGTGACGTCACTCCTAGCCCAACTTCCTTATGAATCTTGCGAGACATGGTTGCTACCTCAAGCGAGTGTGCTTTGTGTGCTCAGGTGTGAAGGAGACCGCTTCGGAGAAGAGCGTGAAGGTGAACAAGTCCCCAAGGCCACGGACGAACTGATGCATCGAGAAGGGCAGAAGGGAGCTCCAGGCCCCGGACATCCGGCTCCATGGCCCGGACATCCGGCACCTGGGCCATCAACTACAGAAGGCCAGCAGCAACTGAAGCTACAGGGCCCGGACATCCGGCCAGGGCCCGGACATCCGGCCAAGCATGGCCCGGACATCCGGCCCCGGGCCCGGAAATCCGGCGCCTCTGTCCAGAGAGCGCCCGAAACCTGACCGTTCAAGCCCGGACATCCAGCTCCTCGCCCCGGACGTCCGGCTCCCCTCGAAGACCCGGACATCCGGGCCGCCGCCCGGACATCCGGCCCCTGATCTGCCTGCGTGCAGCCCCCTGGGCCGAGGCCCATGTACCCGTTCGCCCCGAAGACTACATATACTCCTCTCCTCATTCCGTTTAGGGTTAGCTGTGGTTTTAGCTCATTTGACACTTGTGTGGATTTCTCCCACGAGACCGGTGCGCCTCTACGGAGAAGATCCACCTCTGGATTCAAGACCCCTAACGGGAAGATCCCACGGGATTCCAAGACCTCCTCCGGGAGAAGACTATCTGTATCACCGTTGTTGACTTTGGATCATGTATCTCGACCTTGTATCGCGAATCTAGCACTTGTGTGATTGCTTCCGTGTTGATTTGAGTGTTCTCTCTTGTGTTTTCCCCATCTTTCTCCGTGTTTTCCCCGTGTTCATCGTGTGCCAACCTCCAAACGTGAAAGATCCGCTGATTAGGGTTCCACCCTGTATCATAGTGGTTCATCTCCTTGTGAGTGACTGCGGCCCCTCCACGGAGAAGATCCACTACGGATTCAGGACCTCCTTCATCGGAGAAGATCCCCAGGGATATCAAGACCTCCTCACGGAGAAGAACCGGTTACCCTTTGTATCGTCCCTTGTTGATCATGGATCTTGTATCTCTTTGTGTTTCGAGGATCTAGCATATGTGTGACTTGTTCTTGTTGGTTTGAGTGATTCTCTCGTGTTTCCCCTCGTGTTCCCTCTCGTGTTCTTCGTGTTCATCGTGGGATCCACTCCATTTCGTGAAAGATCTGCTGATTAGGGTTCCACCCTGTATCATATGGTATCATGAGCCACGGTTTCTCACGAATTTGGAGCCTCCCCACCGTTTTCTAGCCTTGTTTTGTTGTGTTCTTCCCCAAATTCGAAAATTCCCCACCAAAAATAGCCCCAAAAAATTTTGTGATCTGTTGGTTTGATGACATTTTGTTGATTTTGATCCGTGGATTTGCTTGGTTTCAAGTGGATCTAGCATTTCCTCAAGTTTCCCCATCTTTCCTCCACAAAATCCCTCAAATTTTGAGCCCCAAATCATCAATTTCCGCCCACAATTCGAAAAGTTCGTCCCGATTCAGATCTGGAAACTTCGGGCCGGACATCCGGGCCACTGGCCGGACATCCGGGCCATCGGGCCGGACATCCGGCTCCTGGAGGGCAAAATCGCGCAGGTTTCTGGACATCAGGCCCCGGAAATCCGGGCTCCTCCCCGGATGTCCGACCCCTGGGATTTCAGCCACCCGTGTTTCACCGTTTTGTCCATAACTAATTCATCCGAACTCCGATTTCGACGTTCTTGAGCTTGTTTTGAAGCTCTTGACATCCCCCATAACACAAAAATACCACCATAATCATTTGACTCCATCATATTTTGAGGATTTTGGCATCTTTGCCTAGGGCCTCCACCATATCATCCGCATAACCACCACCGACTTCCGCAACCTAACCATTTTGTCCCCCATAGCATTTGTGGTTGCTTGAGTAGTGATTTGAGTCTCCTAAGGTGTTTAGGCTACTTAGGGACCATTGCTTCTTCATCAACCACCACCACCACTTCCGCATACCCATTGCCATTATACATAGCCAACCTGATACGGAGTATCCCATGATCATCCCCATGTTCACTCGACGAGACCTCAACTACACACAATTGGACACAAGGTTCACTCGCTCCTCTCTGAACCTCCACTTTCTACATGTGAGACATGCCTACTACCTCAAATATATGTGCTATGCATGTTCAGGAACACCCAAGGAGACCATGGAGAACCCAAGGACCAAGGCCAAGTGCGCGCGGAAGAGAAGGAAGAAAAGCCAGCATCTACAGGCCCCGGACATCCGGCCCCCAAGCCCGGACATCCGGCGCCCCTTCACAGAAGCGAGCACCGCAAGCCCGGACATCCGGCCCCATGGCTCGGACATCCGGCTCCACTGGAAGCCCCGGACATCCGGCCCCTTCGCCGGAAATCCGGCCCCTCATCACAGAAGGCAACCGAAGCCGGCCACGCTCAGCCCGGACATCCGGCCAGAGGCCCGGACATCCGGCTCCTCGCGAGCCGCCGGACATCCGGCCCTCGGCCCGGACATCCGGCGCCTGCCTGCGCGCAGAGACGGGCCTGAGGCCCATGTATCCCTCTCCCACTTACCCCTTCGTGGACCTAGACTATATATACTCCTCCCCCTCCTCCATTTGAGGGTTAGCTTAGGTTTAGCTCATTTGATACTATCTAGTGGTTCATCTCCTTGTGAGTGACTGCGGCCCCTCCACGGAGAAGATCCACTACGGATTCAGGACCTCCTTCATCGGAGAAGATCCCCAGGGATATCAAGACCTCCTCACGGAGAAGAACCGGTTACCCTTTGTATCGTCCCTTGTTGATCATGGATCTTGTATCTCTTTGTGTTTCGAGGATCTAGCATATGTGTGACTTATTCTTGTTGGTTTGAGTGATTCTCTCGTGTTTTCCCTCGTGTTTCCTCTCGTGTTTCCCCCGTTTCCCTTTGTGTTCTTCGTGTTCATCGTGGGATCCCCTCCATTTCGTGAAAGATCTGCTGATTAGGGTTCCACCCTGTATCATGGTATGTTCGGAAACCAGGCAATCCGGTCATAATTGCTGAAACAGACAAACTATGTTCAGGGAGTTATGTTATATTACTATTTAATGTAAGAAACATCTTCCAGAGAGAATAGTTCCGTTAAGGGTTCCTTTCCCTGGGTCAGCATGCGTACATATGCATGCCTAGGCTTTTGATCCTGTAAAAGGATTGTAGGATGCCATATCCTATGATAGTTTAAAATGTATGAATTAAAAGCAATATGTCGTGTATCCGCCGACCAATTATTCCCTTAAGAACGCTAGCTTTCGGCTTCACCCAGTCTGAGGTACAGGTCCGGATTACCCGGTTGTAACAATCGCAGAGGTGCTCCCTTTACACCCTAGCCGAACAATCGGGAATGTAGGGGTAAGCACAGGAGCCAAGCAACCCAGCTTGGCCAAAACTTAAGTCATATTGGTGCATATAATGGCAAGGAAGGACTGTGAAAACAGACGACATTATAAGCAAGAAGCTTTTTGATAACGGGCTTCGTCAAAAAAGCCCCCAAGTATATTTGAGGTAGATACATTCAAAGATGTACTATCCTGTGGAAGTTCGGGTGAGCCGAATACTTACCAATGAAAGCAAAAGTAAAAAAGGGAAGAGGAGAAAAAATAAAAAACAGAACCTAACTTAAAAGGAGGAAAAAATGCTAACAAACTATCCATAGAATCGTCGGAGCCTCGCATCGTTCCACGGGTTTGGCTCAAGGTGGTTATCTTGCGCATTCCGAAAGCGATGGGATCCACTAGTGAGTACTTCATCAATAATGAAGGGGCCCTCCCATTTTGGTTTGAGCTTGTCCTTTTTATTCTCTGGGAGGCGTAAAACGAGTTCGCCGACATTATATGTCTTAGCCCGCACTTCCCTGCTCTCGTACCGCTTCGCCTGTTGTTGATAAAATGCAGAACGGACATGCACTGTATCGCGCTCCTCTTCAAGTCCATCTAGGTCATGCTGTCGATCTAGCTTGGCTTCTCTCTCTTTGTACATGCACACTCGAGGTGAGTCATGAATAATGTCGCAGGGCAGAACAGCCTCTGCACCGTACACCATGAAAAAAGGTGTGTATCCGGTTGTCTGATTAGATGTGGTCCGCAGTCCCCAGAGTACGGAGTCAAGCTCCTCGACCCAGTGTTTATCAGACTCCCATAGGGAGTGCACTAGTCGGGGTTTAATGCCGCTCATTATCAGACCATTGGCTCTTTCGACTTGACCGTTTGTTTGAGGACGGTACACGGAAGCGTAATCAAGTTTAATGCCTAACTTTACGCACCAGTTTTTTACCTCATCAGTTGTAAAGTTGGTGCCATTATCTGTGATAATACTGTGCGGGACACCATAATGGTGTACTACACCAGATATAAAATCTGTCACTGGCCCTGCCTCAGCTGTTTTTACTGGCTTGGCTTCTATCGATTTAGTGAATTTATCTACCATCACCATCAAGTATTTGTTTTTATGGCTTCCCCCTTTAAGAGGTCCGACCATATCAATCCCCCAGGCCGCAAAAGGCCAAGTAATGGGGATTGTTCTCAAAGCGGTGGGAGGCATGTGACTTTGATTTGCAAAGAGCTGGCAGCCAGCGCAATGCTGGACTAAGGTCTGGGCTTCTGCTCGGGCAGTGGGCCAGAAAAAGCTTGCTCGAAAAGCTTTGCTCACGAGCGCCCGAGTTGCGGCTTGATGGCCGCCCATTCCAGTGTGTATTTTAGTGAGAATTTGCCTTCCCTCCTCTTCAGAGATGCACCTTTGGAGAACACCAGTAGTGCTTTTCTTATATAGTTCACCTTCGTGAACTTTGTAGGCTTTAGAGCGCCGAATTATGCGACGGGCGTCATTTTGGCCATTGGGGAGCTCCTGCCTATTAAGTAAGATAAGAAGGGATCTGTCCAAGGGGCGATGAAGGCCATGATCTCGTGAGCCGAAGAGGTTATCTCCACGTATGAGTCCCTGATGACGTCTGTGTTAAGTTCGGCTGGGGGTGTGTTCGGATCCAGATTATTGTCGCCGCTCTCGTCCTGCCATGTTATTGATGGCTTAAACAGCCTTTCCACGAAGGTGTTAGATGGGACTGTGTCGCGTTTAGCGCCCATACGAGCGACTATATCCGCCGCCTGGTTATTATCCCGGGCTACATGGTGGAATTCGAACCCCTCAAGTCGAGCCGATATTTTCAATATGGCGTTGCGATACGCTGCCATCTTTGAATAATTCACATCGAAATCTCCATTTATTTGAGAGATAGCAAGGTTTGAGTCTCCGCGTACCTCGAGGCGTTGTATGCCCATGGATACAGCTAGGCGGAGACCATGCAATAGTGCCTCCTATTCGGCTACATTGTTTGAGTCCATGTACATGATTTGTACTACGTACCGAACTGTATCCCCTATTGGAGATATAAGGCGACGCCGGCCCCCAATCCGGCTAGCATTTTGGAATAGTCAAAGTACATTGTCCAGTGGGAATATGAGTCGTACTCTTTTGGGAGTTCGGCTTCGATCCATTCTACGATGAAGTTAGACAAAACCTGGGATTTAATAGTCCGGCGTGGCTTATATGATATTTCGAACGTAAGAGCTCGATGGCCCATTTGGCTATGCGTCCAGTGGCATCTTTATTGTTCATGATATTGTTAAGTGGTACTTCGGATGCCACTGTGATTGAACACTCTAGAAAGTAGTGTCGGAGTTTCCGAGATGACATGAAGACCGCATAGGCAATTTTCTAATAGTGGGGGTACCATGATTTGCACGGTGTGATAACCTCGAATACGTAGTATATGGGCTTTTTAACGGGGAACTTATGTCCTCTTCGGCTCGTTCGACGACGAGAATGACACTCACTACCTGGCGAGTAACTGATATATAGAGCTGCATTGGTTCGCCAACACTTGCGGCGGCTAGGATTGGGTTGCTCGCTAGTAGAGTTTTTATTTCTTCCAATCCAGCTGTGGCCGCGTCCGTCAATTCGAAGTTGTCAGTGCGTCGTAGCAATCTATAAAGTGGCAACGCTTTCTCTCCTAACCTGGATATGAAGCGGCCCAAGGCCGCTACACAGGCTGCTAGTTTTTGCACTTGTTTGAGATCAGTTGGCGTTTTGATCTCGGACAAGGCCCGGATTTTAGCTGGGTTAGCTTCGATTCCTCTATGGGATACAATGAACCCTAGTAGCTTTCCGGTCGGGACGCCAAAGACACATTTTTCCTGATTGAGCCTTATGTCATATGCTCTAAGGTTATCAAACGTAAGGTGGAGATCGTCCACCAATGTGTCGACGTGTTTGGTCTTAAGAGCATCTCCAGCAGTTGCGCCCCCAAGACGCGCCGAAAACAGCCACTTGGGGGCGAGCCGGCGCTATTTTCGGCGTGGAGGTGAGCACGTCCCCAGCCGTCGCCCCTAGGTCGGGCCCAAGATGTCCCCATAGTTCGGCAAAATTTCAGCAAATACGGCCATATTTGAACAAACACGACATATTTCAGCGAAACTTAGAAGTTTTTTACACGAATAAAAGGGACGAAAAAAACCTAAACTACGGTCGATGCTTCTCCTCCTCCGCCCCGGCGCGCTGCTTCACTCGAGCCGCGGGTCGTTGCCGCCCTCGACGTGCGCGAGGACGCCGCTGAGCGTGCGGCTAGGGACGCCCCACCACAGGCGGCGGCCCTCACTGTTGTTACAGCCGCGTGGCATCGGCGCGTTGTTGGTGGAGGCAAGCCGCTCCTCCTGCCGGCGTTCAAAGTACATCGCCCATGCTACGTGGTTGTTGGCGGCGTACTCCGGGAGCGCCCTCTCTGCAACCGTCAGGGACTCCCGCGCACGCTCGATCTCGGCGTGGAAATAGGGCGTCCCGGGGACGGGCAGAAGGGGGACTGGGACCCCGCCGACGCTGAGCCTCCACCGCGCTGGAGCGCGTACGTCGGGGGGGGGGGGCGCGGGGTAGTTGGCCTCGTGGAGGAGGTTGGCCACCCACTCATTCAGCGAGCAGCGGCTTAAACCGTTGGCCACCGCCGCGTCGCCGGGGTACCTCGCACTCATGGTTGCCGGGGGGAGAGGCTCAAACGGCAGAGAGAGGGGAGGAAGTGCGGCGACGAGGAGGGGGAGGACTGCCGATGGATTGCTGCCTCACAGGTGCGGTTAGGGGCGCCTTTTATAGCGTCTCGGGGGCGGCCGCATGCGAACGCGTGGTGGAAGGCGGGGCGGCATAGCCACACTACGCCGCCCGTGAATCAATGGGCAGGCTGACAGGCGGCAGCCTTGGCATTGATTTCCCCGCGGGAAAACCGAGACAATGAGGACGACCAGCCTTCATCTCGTTGACGCGCCGGTCCCGCCACTCTTTTGCGCCAAAACGTTCGCGTCGGCGCCCCCGGGGGCCCCCCAGCGCCCCGGGTTCGGGTTGGGAGTGCTGGCGCCAATATCGGCCCAATCCGGCGAAAAACAGGATCGTGGGGGCGCGACTGGGCGATTTTTCATCATGGGCGCTAAAAACGGCCTTGGGGGGCCTGTTGGGGGCGCGGCTGGGGATGCTCCAACGACTACGTCGTCAACATATGCCTCCAATTTCTTGCCAATTTGTTTTTCTAAGCATGTTCGAATCGTGCGTTGATACGTGGCGCCAGCGTTTTTAAGTCCGAAGGGCATAGTGTTGAAACAAAAAGGACCGTACGGGGTGATAAATGTCGTTGCGGCCTGATCGGATTCCTTCATCTTTATCTGATGGTATCCGGAGTAAGCATCAAGGAAACACAAACGAGTTGTGTCCAGACGTTGCATCGATAATCTAATCAATGTGGGGCGGAGGAAAGGGATCCTTAGGGCAAGCCTTGTTTAGGTGTGTAAAGTCGGCACAAAGGCGCCATGATTTATCCTTCTTCGGTACCATGACTAAGTTGGCTAGCCAATCCGGATGTTTAATTTCTCTGATGAATGCGGCTTCCAATAGCTTGGCTAGCTCTTCTCCCATTGCTTGTCTTTTGGGTTCGGAAAGTTGTCGTAGTGACTGCTTGACTAGTTTGAACCCTTTGATAATATTGAGGCTGTGTTCGGCCAGCCTGCGTGGGATTCCTGGCATATCTGAAGGGTGCCAGGCGAATATATCCCAATTTTCGCGAAGGAAGGAGCGTAACGCGATGTCTACCACTGGATCCAGCTGTGCCCCGATAGACGCTGTCTTATTGGGGTCCATTTGGTGCACTTGGAATTTTATAATTTCATATGCTGGCTTAAAGGAGGTAGATTTCGATCTATTGACAAGGATTACATCATCCTTGCCCACTGTGGATCATAAGGTGGTTAATTCCTCGGCCGCGAGGGCTTCGGATAATGCCTCTAAGGCTAAAGATGTCGTTTTGTTCTCGGTGCGGAGTGCTCTGTCCGGATCACTTATTAATGTGATTACTCCATTGGGCCCTGGCATTTTAAGCTTCATGTACCCATAATGGGGTATGGCTTGAAAGCATAAAAAAGCATCCCGTCCTAAAAGGGCGTGCTATCCGCTATTGTAGGGTACAATGTGGAAGAGCAGTTCCTCCGACCAATAGTTATCGGATGTGCCGAATACTACATCAAACATAATGCTTTCCGGACACCAGGCCTCCCGGCTGGGAATAATTCCTCTGAAGGTTGTGTTAGTGTGCTCAATGCGGGATTTGTCAATCTGCATTTTTGCAAGCGTGTCCTTGTATATGAGGCTGAGTACGCTTCCTCTGTCCATAAGTAATTTAGTGAGGCGAAAGCGGTCTACTATTGGATCTAGTACAAGAGCTGTTGTTACTCAGACCGGTCGGACTCGAGGTGCGTCTTCGGCAGAAAAACTAATTGCCATGTCGCTCCATGGGCTTGCAGAGCTAATTAGATAGACCTCGGCAAGTTCGCGATTTGCTCTCTTGCAGCGGTTGTTTGAGGAGAATGTCTCAAAGACATTGAAGACACCGACATATTTCTCCTTTGATACTGTGGTGGCAAGGATTGCTGCACTGCTCTTTGCTACCTGCCGGAGTACCCAACATGCCCTAAGGCAGTGTTTTGGGAGATTGTCCAGGGCTGCATGTATTTGGCAAGGTTTATCAAGCAGTTCATCCAGTACGGACCTACGTCCTGTAGAAGGTTTGTTCTTCTTGCCAACAGGCATATTATCGGATGACCTGCTAGGGTATGTCCCTTTAGCCTTAACAGTGTGTTGTCCGAATACAGACTGATCTAGAGTTGTATTCTGGGATTTCCAAGTGTTTTCCATTGCGTAGTACTTTCGTGCTAAGTGCGACAGGTCTGTGAAACTTAGAACACGACGTCGGTTATGGGCGTTCAAAACTCCCTCATCCGTACAGTTGCGGTGAAATAAGTGGACCGCATCGTCGTCGTAGTAGTCCTTAATCTTGTTCGGGCTGCTGTTGTATGTTCGCGAGATCATTTATGTCCGGGAATCTGGATTTACTTGGAGAGTTTTTCCCAGGGTCGGTGGGTGTTCGTAATTTTACGTCCCGACCCAACGTGGTATTCGGGGTTTTGACAACCTCCGGTGTGGATGATCTGGGCTTGGCAGGATATGATCGTTTCATGGGCCCAGCGTCAATCCCAGAGCCCAAAAAACACAAAGTGCCACCTGACAGGGGCGTGTTCGGCTTGATGGGTTCGAAGAGCCGAACTATGACGGTCTTCGTCTCAAGACGGGGAGTATCTTTGGCTCCGTCCTCGACTGCCGCCGCTAGATGAGTGACCTAGGTGGGGTCAATCTCATCCTGACCGGATATAGGTCCGATCTAATCTCCTGGCGATGAAAGCCCCAGGGCGGCGATGCGATCCAGCAGCTCGTTTAAGGGCGAGGGATCTGCCGAGGTCGCGTCATCGGAGTGGCGGGAGTCAACATAAAGGTGATGCTCGATGACCGCGGGGAGTGCGGCGGCCCAGAGGCCACGCGGGCGCATACAGCGAACCCGTCGAGTTGGAGATCCTGGCCGATGGCCAAGTTGTTTCTGAGGGTGATCTCATCGTTGACAACGAGACGAGCCATCGATCGCTTATTGTGAGTGCACAACAGAGCTCTCAATGAAAGCACCATCGTCAGTGTCAAAACCGGCAGATCTCGGGTAGGTGTGCCCAAGCTATGCATCTAAGGACCGATGGTGACAGGAGACTAGGGACACGATGTTTACCTAGGTTCAGGCCCTCTCGATCGAGGTAATGCCCTACTTCCTGCTTGATAGATCCTGATGAATATGTGTTACAAGAGTTGATCTACCTCGAGATTGTAATGGCTAAACCCTAAAGCCTAGCCTATGAGGATGTTATGATTCTGTCATTAGCCTCTAGAGACTAACCCCTCCGGCTTATATACACGCCGTAGGGGGCCTAGGGTTACAAAGGTGACTTGGGGAGGAAGTAATATCTACATCCGGACATCATGCATGCCTTTCTACGTACACAGGAGTCCTGACCGAATACGGGGGAGAGTCTTCTGCTTCCATCTTCGCGGCCCATCAATACGGCCCAACTTCATTAACCCGAACGCCTGAGGACCCCTGAATCCAGGACTCCCTCAGCTGGGTTGAATCTGATTTCCCCAAAGGTCATCGGCAGACTCCAAATAGCAGAGGAAGAGCTTGAGGTTACCAGCACATTTCAAGGAGTTAATCCTGGCAGGAGTTGTCCTAAGGGAAAGATAACATTGTTGGCAATGTTCACGGGAGAGTTGAACTAGCAGACTCAGAAGGTTGTGTTTGATGTGGTTGATCTCCCCCCCTGCCTTACAATGGAATCCTTGGACGCCCAGCTCTGGACAAATTCATGACGGCATCCCACTATGCCTACAACACCTTGAAGATGCCAGGGCCAATGGGGGTCCTTTCCATTCCATCAAACGAGAAGGACGCAATCATTTGCGTGGATAAGATGTACAGGGATGCAGTTGCGGCAAAGGCCACGAAGATCACTAGTCCTGCCAAGGAGAGCAAGAAAAAGAAGAGAGCTGTTAAGGGCCCCGGTGAGGAGCCCGGAAAGCATGCCTCTCTCGAATGCACTATGCAAGTTGATTACTTGCCGGAGAGCTCCAACAACAGGAGATCCAAAGTTGATGCGCCTGCTGTGAAGATGGTCCCGGCAGGGCTGGATGGCACTGGTGGTACCTTTACTATTAGTGCTACCCTTGATAACAAATAGGAAAGTGCGCTTGTTGCCTTCCTGCGGGCGAATGTCGATGTGCTTTCCTGCCAACCATCTGACATCTTCGGTGTTCCCAGGGAGGTAATCGAGCACCACCTTGTTGTCTGCCCACATGTCCGTCCTGTCAAGCAGAAGGTCTGGAAGCAAGCTTTGGAGCGACATCAGTTCATTGCCGAGGAGATTAAGAAGCTTTAGGCAGCTGGTTTGGGCAGAGGAGTACTACATCCAACATGGTTAGCAAACCCAATGGTCATACGCAAGGCTAGTGGAAAATGGAGGCTATGCATAGGTTTCACTTATCTGAACAAGGCCTGCCCGAAAGACCCATTTCCCTTGTCGCGCATCGACCAGATCATGGACTCCACTTCAGGTTGCGGTCTACTCTCTTTCTTGGATGCATATTCTGGATATCATCAGATTTTTATGTCAAAGGAAGATGAAGAGAAGACCACATTTATCACCCCATGCATCACATACGGCTTCGTGCGTATGCCTTTCGGGTTGAAGAGTCCCAAGTCTACTTTTGCAGGAGCAGTCCAGGATTTAGAAGAGACATTTCCCAATATACGCAAGATCAACTTGAAGCTAAATACGGAGAAGTGTGTGTTTGGCATTCCCTCTGCCAAGCTACTGGGTTTCTTTGTGTCCCACCGCAGGATAGAGGCCAACCCCAACAAGATCAAGGCTATCGAGCAGATTCAGGCACCAAAGACAGTTAAGGATGTCAGGCGTTTGATAGGGTGCGTTGTCGCGCTTAGCAGATTCATTTCCAAGTCTGCCGAACGTGCCTTGCCATTCTTCATGATCTTGAAGTAGGCAGGGCCTGTGAAATGGACCCCGGAAGCAGATATGGCACAACAGGATTTGAAGACCTAGTTGTCCTATGTGCCTACCTTGGTTGTTCCCAAACCACAAGAGCCATTGCTGCTATACCTAGCAGCAATTAATCAAGTGGTTAGTGTAGCGTTGGTGGCACAACAAGAAGTAGAGGAAGAAATAGTTTCCCTTCCGGAGAGGAGAATGAGAACAACTCGGCAATGTTAGATATGGGTCAGGACAAGGAAGAGCATGGGAGCGGAAAAAGCCCAAGGACGCGGCAAGGAAGAAAGCGGTGCAACGCCCAGTATCTCACTGATGCAGGGGGCTAAATCCAGGTACTCTGGCGTGCAAAAGTTGATTTTTGGCCTAGTCATGGCCTCAAGGAAACTGCGCAACTACTTCCAAGCCCATGAGATCATGGTTGTTACACACTTCCCATTGCAAGGGATACTCCAGAACCCAGAGGCTACCGGCAGGATAGTAGAGCGGGCATTCGAGTTATCTAGCTTTGGCCTGAAGTTTGAAAGCACCTCAACAAAACAGAGTAGGGCATTGGCAGAGTTTATTACAGAATGGACGCCAACCCCTGATGAGGAAGTGCTAGAGATAGTTGTTCCCGGCAAGAAATCCCCCCAAGAATGGATCATGTATTTTGATGGTGACTCTTCCCTACAAGGTGCATGGGCTGGCATGATTATCGTTTCTCCCTCTAGGGAGCACTTGAGGTACGTTGTCCATATGCATTTTCCCTGGGAGGAGGCGACCAACAATACATCAGACTATGAAGGGCTCCTTGTCGGGCTCAGGATGGCCATAGAATTGGGAATCAAGAAGCTGATCATTAGAGGAGATTCACAAATTGTGGTGAGACAAGTCAACAAGGATTACCAAAGCCTATTGATGGAGGAATACGTCGAGGAAGTGAGAAGGTTGGAGGAAAACTTTGATGGATTGCAAACAGAGCACGTACCCCAGGCAGAAAATAGCATTGTTGATCATCTATTAAAGTGTGTTGCACATAAGCTTCATGTGGGACCAGGAACTTTTGTTCTCCGCCTTACTCAGCCCTCCATATCCCCGACAACAATGGCCCGAAAGAGGAGGAAACTGGGCTCCGGTAAGCCTCTCCCGGTAGAGCCCTCAAAGGCACCTGGTAGGGACCCTGTCGCAAACAACTCCCATTTGCTTGCCGGGTTGCACCCTCCTGCCGGGCCTCAGGTCCCCGCGGTCGAGGAACGCGCCCCCACGATTGAGGAGGTGCCGCTAGTCCTCATTGCCGAGCCCCAGACTCCAACTTGGGCAAGGCACATAGTCCACTTCCTCCAAACCAGAGAACTACCCAAAGAGCAAGAAGAAGCTGAAAGAGTAGCCCGGAGGGCCAGTATGTATCATTTTTTTGATGGCACTCTGTACATAAGAAGGCCCAATAGTGTGAAATTAAATTCCATTTGTCGGGAAGGAGGAAAGGAACTGCTGGCAGAAATACACAAAGGCATGTGCGGCTCCCACATTGGATCAAGGGCATTAGTTTGGAAAGCATTCCGGGAAGGATTATATTGGCCCATAGCCCTCTAAGATGCAGTCGAGCTAGTCAACAAGTGTGAAGCCAGCTAGTTCCATTCCAGGCATATCCATCTGCCTGCCCAAGCTCTTCAGACAATCCCTTTGTCATGGCCGTTTTCAGTCTGGGGGCTTGATATTCGCGACCCTTTCCCCCGAGCTGCCAGGGGCTTTGAATTCCTGTTCGTTGCCATTAAAAAGTTTACAAAGTGGCCGGAAGTAGATGTCGTGAGAAAGGTGACTGCCCAATCAGCTATTAAGTTCTTGAAAGGATTTGTGTGCCGCTTTGGGGTCCCTGCCCGGATCATCACTGAGAACGGCACCCAGTTCATGAGCCGTGCCTTCATGCAATATGTTCATGCCCTCAGAAGCAAGATCTCATTTTCCTCTTTGCAAATCCCATAAGCAATGGACAAGATAAGAGGGCGAATGCTGAAGTGTTGCGGGGCCTCAAGACAAGAATATTTGATAAGCCACAGAAGTGCGGCACGCGATGGATTGATGAGATCCCGGTGGATCTCTGGTCCCTAGGAACGGCACCAAACCGAGCTACCCGGCAGACTCCCTTCTCCCTTGTCAATGGGGCAGAAGCAGTTATCCCCACGGAACTCATTTATGGGTCTCCTCGAGTGCTTTCCTACGATGAAGTAGCGCAGGATCAGCATCGACGTGACGATGTTGTGCTTCTCGAGGAGAACCGTCTCTGGGCTGCTACGCGTGCCGCACGCTACCAGCAAGCCATGCGTCGCTATCACAGCCACGAGGTTCATGCCCGGTGTTTTGAGGAAGGCGACCTTGTCCTTAGGCGCATTCAGTCCGCCAAGGGTGCAAACAAGTTATCACCCAAGTGGGAAGGCCCTTACCAGGTGGTACGAGTCATCAGAGCTGGTGCAGTCTATCCTGAGACCGGAGATGGCATTCAATTACAAAACTCATGGAACATTGAGCATCTCCGAAACTACTACCCGTAAAGCGCAGCTGTCGGGCCCTGCCCGGCAGCCACCCTTTTGTACAGGCCTTGCCTCAGTTGCATGTAACCCTTTGTAAAAAGCCAGATGGAAACCCCGAGCAACAGATAAATAAATGAAGCGCTGAGAGAGGGCCCCCCGACAAGTTGCATGCATGCACAAGCATATCATGAGCATCTCATGTTCATGTAGATAAGATTGCATTTGGCATCATTTTCATCTTCATAAACCACAGGTTCCTGCCGTGGACTTAGTTCCCCAAGGAGAGATGAAAAGAGTAGCCAACATTGCAATCTCTGGCAAGCCAAACAAATAAGTCTTCTCCTTTTATCCATACATGTTCTGTAAGGACTTGTGAATAGGAAAACCCTGCTGCCTTTTGCAACTTAGGTGCTCCCATCCTTCAACCTGAACAATGCTTCGGTCAGGATGGTCGCAGTGGCCTTTTACGAAAAAAGTTTGCGGGGGGCTAGTCCCTCTTCACGTCTAATGCCCGGCAAGCCTAGCTCTACGACAACAAGACTGTGGGTACCGGCAAGGTAGCCTACCGGGGGAAACTTGTTTACTTGAAAGTATAGAGGCATCCCTCCTCTGCATGTACACGTTACATGCACGTGTTCCCGACAAGGTTGATCTTTAATATGCTGATCAACAAGTACAAATCTTGTACAACACAAGCATGGATAAAAGAGATCACATTTATTTGAATTAGAACTTGGCAATCGCCTACAAGGTTAAGATTAAAAAAAGATAAGTGCCCCATAATCCCTTTCTATGTCTCTCTTTTCCCCAGGCACTGTGGTGGGAGGAGAAGAAGGCGGAAGGAAGTCCCAGCTAGGATTCGGCGCCTCCCCAGGATCAGGGAGCACCATATCCCAGCTAGGAGGAAGGAACCAGAAGGCAGATGCGGATGGTGGCGCTGCCGGAAGCCCAGGCGGGAGCGGCAGAGTCACTGACAAACACGGCTCGTAGGAACGGTCGTCCCCGTTCTTGACGCATTATGGGTTGCTGCCGCCTTCAATACCTCAGACACCCGAAACCCCTTTTGCGGTAGCCGACTCAAGCGCCATGTTCTCTGGGCGATTCCACAAAGAGCATGGTCGTCCCCGACGGTCCGAACATCAAGAACGAGTGCACCTTGAAGGAACGTGTATAGGGACAAGAAATTCCCCTATACACCAAGCAAGTAGTGCCCAGGAAGGTCAATATCGCCCATGTCAACAACGGACCCGTTCTTCAACCTTCCATCGACGTTGTAAAAGGAAGAAGAATAGGCCATGATCGACTACCATGCCTTGCACCCGTTTAGAGCCTTGGCATGGTGTCGTTTGCATCGTCCCTCACTAAAACTAAAGCTACTGACAGCCCGGCGACAGGCACACCGGAGTCGCCGCCACCGGTGCTACCGCCGCGCCGTCCACGCGTCCTCCCAAGGCTTGCGGAAAGATGAGGAGGGAGACTCACTCCCCGAGCCTCGACACGAATATTCGACATCGCCAACCACAAGCTACAGCCTGAGGCCTAGCCCCAGGCTCTCTCCTTCAACATAACCATAGGAGAAGGAAATGGAGGAATAGACGGATATGGATGAGTGCCTCCACTCGTCCCCGCCCCTCCTTTTATAGGCGAGCTGAGGGTGGGGGCTGATTCCCCGGCGGGTAACCGCCACCCTTCTCCGCCAATCCAAGAAGGCCGGACCCCTGCCTTGACACTCTTCCTCACCACGCGCCTCCATTACCTACCCCACTAAATGCATGCAGCATACGTGGCCGAGGATAAGGGCGTGGTGGGAAGAGTGAATTGGCAGTTACTCCCATGTACATTAAAGTCATTCATGGGCCATTAGGAGAATTGTCCCACCAAGATTGGTGTTACGCGACACGCGGGAGATGTGGAAACTGGCCCGGGGTCAAGTTCATGAGGAAGCTAAGAATATCTCAAAGGGACCGAGCCACTCCTACACCTTTGCATGTGCACTGGTTAGAGCCTACCCCGACGACGCACAGCGGTGCGACCTTGCCAGGCTCGGGGGCTCCTGTCGGTGCAACAAACCCTGGGTCCATTTCCCCAGACTGTGCACAGGCCTAAGGACAAGTTTGCAACACCCGCATGAGATCAAGGCTCGAAGAGGCTAGCTCTTTGAGGAACCAGAGAGCTGGTTGAGGAAATCAAGATAACCAAGACTAGCCGAAGAGGCAAGATACCACCGAAAGAAGAGCCTTCCTTGCCAGGCATGCGAACCTGGCGGGGTTGGATCGCCTCAGAAGCAAGCCTCCAAGATCGCCCCGGCAGGCCTGCCGGGGCTCGCGGAGGCAAACCACCACCTCACAACAACGCCCGTCGTCAATCAGCGCGGTGTCAAGCTCCTAAGTGGCTCGGTGGTAGCTCCCTACCACATGGAAGCCACCTCCTATAGAAAGAACCACCAAATGACACCCGTCCTGAGACGTGTCAAGCAAGCTGGCGCAAAGATGGGAAAACAGCCCGGCAGGGCTTGCGAGGCGAGCCATGATGTGACACTGAGCGGCGCATTTAATGTGCTCTGTCAGCCTACAGAGTTAGGTATGATAGCACTGTTTTCTATCTAATCAACATAGAAAGACTAATTTGCCATTGTGGTGACCCCTTAACCTATAAAAGGAGGCCAATGGCAACCGTAGAAAGGATTCGGCCATTCGAACCCCCCCACACACACATACGCGCGTGACCACTCTCGCCCCGAGGCAACCTTGCCGGGAAAGAGTGTCGGGCTCTTTTCCCACCATTCCACCATCAATCCACCAAAGCAGGAGTAGGGTTTTACGCCTCATGATGGCCTAAACCTGGGTACAAACTGCCTGTGTGATCTTTGTCGTGCTACACTACACTTCTCCGCTCTTTGTGCAACGTGCCCATCCCCCCGCCGAACCAAAAGGGACTCTTGTCCCATATGTGGCCGTGGTTTTCCCGTGACATACTTGGTTTTTAAATTGTACTAAATCCAAAACTAGTCTGAAATTCATGAAACATTGGATGGTATCGTGGAATGGAGCCAATGTGTTGTGGTAGAAGTTTTGTCCTGTTTGGGGCAGGTTTTGGTACTAGCTTCTCACAATCCAGAACTTCTCACACGAAGCTTCATGGTTCGGGTAGGGAACATGTCACCTTTGTGGATGAAACATTATTCCTTGCTTGTTCCCGCCTTCATTTTTTTCCAGTGGCAACATTGACCAACATGCGTGTCATGTTAAAATTTGGAATTATTCTGGGATCTTTTGGACAATTTTATACATTAACTGACTTTATTGTGCATTTTATGTGCATAACTCAACTTGTACTACACGCACATGCTCTAGTGAACAAAATGGGTTGAAAAAACAAATGTTTGTCCTTGCGTGCATGCTTAAGGTCCCATGCAACAAATGGGAATGTTCAAACACCTCGGCACTATCGCTCGGCCCGCAAACATTGAGATACTTGGTATTTAAATTCTAGATAATAAAAAACTCACTAGGAATTCATGAAGGTTGGCATGCTATCATGGAATGGCACCAACATGTTGTCGTAAATTTTTTGTTCCTTTTGGGGTAGCTTTTGGTATAAACTTCTCTCAAACCACAGCTTCTCACAAGAAGCCTCATGGTTCTGATAGGGAACGTGCGACCTTTGTGAATGAAACTATATTCGTTGCCTCTTCTTGTTTTCAAACTTTTGTCAAGTGTCAACATAGACCAACATGAGGTTGTGTTAGAATTTGGAATTTTTTAGGGATCGTTCGGACATTTTTATATGTTAATTGAGTTTTCTATACATTTTATATGGATACTTAAAATTTGAACTACATGCACATGCTCCAGTGACCGAAATGGGTTGAAAAATCAAATGTGTGTCCTTGGGTGCATGCTTAGGTCCCATGCAACAAATGGGAATGAATTTCAAACACCTCTAAAGCATCGCACGACCGTGAACATTGAGATACTTGGTTTTTATATTGTAGTAAATACAAAACTTGGCATGCTATCAAAGAATGGCGCCAACATGCTATGGTAAAAGTTGTGTCCCCTTTGGGCCAGGTTTTGTTCTCACAAACCAAAGAATCTCACACGAAGCCTCATGGTTCTGGTAGGGAACATGTCACCTTAGTGGATGAAACAATATTCGTTGCCTCTTCTTGCTTTCAAATTGTTTTTCTAGTGGCAACACAGACCAACACGAGTGTCGAGTTAGATTTTTCGAATTTTGCGGGGATTTTGGACATTTTTATACATTAACTTAGTTTTCTATGCATTTCATGTGCATAATTCGAATTTGAAATAGTGGCACATGCTCGAGTGACCAGAATGGGTTAAAAAATCAAATGTGTGTCCTTGGGTGCATGCTTTGGTTCCATGCAACAGATGGCAATTAATTTCAAACACCTCGGCACTGTCGCTCGGCCGAAAACATTGAGATACTTGGTTTTTAATTGCTAGAAAATCCAAAACTCATTTGGAATTCATCAAGATTGGCATGTTATCATGGAATGGCGCCAACATGATGTGGATATTTTTTGTCCCATTTGAGGTATGTTGTGGTGTAAACTTCTCACAAACTAGAGCTTCTCACAGGAAGTGTTGTAGGGTGAAATCCTAGGGGGATCTTTTCACACTTGGAGGGGGAAAAGAGGAAGAACACACAAGAACACAAGACACAAATCTCTCAAAAAAAACCAAATATCACATCCACTAGAGTAGCATACAAGAGATCCGCAAGATTACAAGATCAATCCAAGGAAACAAGCACAAAGGTAAGGTTCTTCCCACTCGTAGAGGAGGTGAGGTCTTGATGATCTTCTCCCTTGGGAGGTCTTGCAATCCACAAGGATTCTTCTCCCTTGGGAGGTCTTGATCCCCTCGAGGAGGGGATACAAGGAGCAAAGCTCTCAAGGTCTCTCAATATCTTTGCTAACCCCCGAAAAGATGTGGAGGATGTCTACTTATAGTTCAAGCCACGAAGGGGTAAAAGGGAAAAAAGGGGTACATGGCCAAAGGCCGATGGCTGCGAGCAGGCAGGGCGGTAGTACCGGAACCTCGGGCGTTAGTACCACCTATAGGCGGTAGTACCACTCTGGAGTGGTAGTACCACTTATAGGCGGTACTACCGCCCGTTCCGGACTGGGCAGGTCTTCATTCGCTTCCACGTGATCTGGACTGGACAGGTTCTTCTTTGCTTCCACGTGATCATCTCCTCGGTAACTAAGAATGCACAACATCTCCTTGTAAGGTAGAACCCAATTCTCATGCAAATCCGAACGAAACTCGAAGAGGAAAGAATTCACCTCATTCTCGATAGCGAGTGCACGTGCTCTAGTCATTGGTCCCTTGAGTGCTTGTGCCAGTGAAGGAGTGTCCGAGGGGATGCTCGCCGGATGCTCCACATCATCTCCCCCCCTTGGGGGAGATCCGTCCATGGATCGTGCTCTTCATCACCATGGTATTTGGCCAAGTCTTTCATGTTGAAGATGTCGCTTACGTTGTACTTGTCACGTGGGATGCCGATCTTGTATGCGTTGTCGTTGTAGCGTGCTAGCACCTTGAATGGTCCACCGGCTCGTGGAAGAAGCTTCGATTTGCGTCCCTTGGGGAAGCGGTCTTTGTGAAGGTGTAGCCAAACGAGATCACCCGGATGGAACACCATTGGTGCCTTGTTGGTGTTGAGCTTGATGGCAAGGTGTTGGACTTGACGCTCGGTCGTGGAACGTGTTTCTTCATGCATCTTCTTGAGGTAGGCTGCTCTTGCACTTGCGTCCATGTCGGCTCTTTCTTGAAGCGGGAGAGGAAGGATGTCCAACGGTGACAATGGGTTGAAGCCGTAGACAACCTCGAAGGGGGACTTGCCGGTTATAGAGTGTCTCACGCGGTTGTAGGCGTACTCGGTGGTGGGTAGGCACTCCTCCCACTCCTTGATGTTCTTCTTGATCAACACACGTAGGAGAGTTGCAAGCATTCGGTTGGTTACTTCGGTTTGGCCATCGGTTTGAGGGTGGTATGCCGTGGAGAAGAGTAACTTGATGCCGAGCTTGGCGCATAGAGTCTTCCAAAAGTAGCTCAAAAACTTGACGTCACGGTCTGAGACAATCATCTTGGGCACTCCATGTAGGCGCAAGATTTCCCTGCAAAAGATATTCGCAATATGTGAAGCATCGTCTATCTTGTGACAAGGAATGAAGTGTGCCATCTTGGAAAATCTATCCGCGACAACGAATATGGAATCCTTTCCATTTTGAGTTCTAGGTAATCCAAGAATGAAATCCTTGCTAATGTCTTCCCATGGATGGAAAGGAATAGGAAGTGGCATGTGAAGACCATGGGATTGAGCTTTTGACTTAGCTTTGCGGCATGTAGAGCACCGGTTGGTGAAGCAAGAGACGTCACGGAACATCTAGGGCCAAAAGTAGTTCTTGGAGAGCATAGCAAATGTCTTGTCGCGTCCAAAGTGTCCCATGAGCCCTCCTCCATGAGATTCCTACAAAAGGAGCAAACAAAGCGAAGACTCGGGAATGCAAAGTTTGTTAGCTCTCATGAGATATCCATCCTTTATGTAGTATCGTTCCCAAGAAGTATGCGCTACACATTTGGCATAAGGATTTGCAAAGAAAACATCATGCTCATATAAGTCTTTTATGTGCTCAAAGCCAATAACATTCAACTCAAGTTTGGTAACAAGCATGCATTTGTGGGAAAGTGCATCCGCCACAACATTTTCTTTGCCATTGATGTATTTGATGACATAGGGAAAAGATTCAATGAATTCACTCCACTTAGCATGACACTTGTTTAACTTTGTTTGACCCTTGAGATACTTGAGCGTCTCATGGTCCGTGTGAATAATAAATTCATGGGGTCGAAGATAGTGTTCCCAAACACGCAAAACTCCCACCAAGGCATAGAGATCTTTATCATATATGGGGTAGTTAAGTTGCGCTCCAGATAGTTTTTCACTAAAATACGCAATCGGACGCTTTTCTTGCATTAACACGCCTCCTATACCAGTACCACTAGCGTCACAATGTATCTCAAAAGGTTTGGCAAAGTTCGGTAGGGCAAGAAGTGGTGCGTGTGTAAGCAAAATTTAAGTTCATTGAATGCGATGTCTTGCGAGGGACCCCAAATGAAGGGTGCGTTCTTCTTGCTCAAGGCGTGTAAGGGCATAGCAATTGTGCTAAAGTCCTTCACAAAGCGTCGATAGAAACCGGCTAAACCAAGAAAGCTACGCACTTGTTGGAGGTTCGTTGGTTGATGCCAAGTTTTAATTGCTTCAATTTTAGTTTCATCAACGTGAACACCTTGTGAAGACACGGCAAATCCTAGAAAAACAACTTTATCAACACCAAAAGTGCATTTCTCCATATTAGCATATAATTGTTGTTCCCGAAGGGTTTGCAAAACCATACGGATGTGGTTGACATGTTCCTCAAGCGATTTGCTAAAGACTAGGATGTAATCAAAGTAAACCACTACAAAGACGCCGATATAAGGTCGAAGAACGAAATGCATAAGATGCATGAAAGAGCTGGGCCCTTCCGATAAGCCCATCGGCATGACTAACCACTCATATAACCCAAACTTGGTTTTGAAAGCTGTTTTCCACTCATCACCCTCTTGAATGCGAATTTGGTAATAACCACTTTTAAGGTCAATTTTGGAAAAGATGGTGGCACCACATAATTCATCAAGCATGTCATCTAGGCGTGGAATAGGGTGACGGTATCTAACGGTGATAGCATTTATCGGACGACATTCGGAGCACATGCGAAAACTTCCATCTTTCTTAGGCACGAGAATAACTGGAATGGCACAACGGCTTAAGCTTTCACGTACATGACCTTTGTAGATGAGTTGTTGTACTTGACGTTGTATCTCCTTTGTTTCCTCCGGGTTGACGCGGTAAGGAGCCTTGTTCGGAAGTGGTGCGCCGGGTATGAGGTCGATGCGGTGTTCGATGCCGCGAAGTGGAGGTAGACCCGGTGGTAGCTCATCGGGACAGACGTCTGAAAATTCCTACAACAATTGAGACAACACAAAAGGTGGAGGTAGTGAAGTGTTAGTAGGTTTGGCTTCCCCTTTGCATAGAAGCACAAGGTGAAAGACACTCGAGGGGTTCTCACACACTTCTCTCATCTCACTTTTGGTGGCTAGGAGGACTAAGTTTTTCTCTCTTGGCGAAGAGGCGCTCAATTTTGGCGTGTGGCTCTCACTTTCTTTTTGTTGGATCACTCTTTGACTAGGATCTCCATGATGGGTGGATGCTTTCTTATCGACGATCACTTGGCTTGGTGACATTGGTCGAAGCACATATTCCTTGCCGTTCATCTTGAAGCTATAGTAGTTGGTTCGTTCGTTGTGGATGACTCCCCGGCCAAATTGCCAAGGTCCTCCCAAGAGAAGGTGGCACACCGTCATGGGAACTACATCACACTCCAAGGTGTCCTCGTAGGCGCCGATCTTGAAAGAAACCTGTACCATATGCTCCACTTGAATGGTGCTGGAGTCGCTCAACCCTTGTACCTTGTATGGACGAGGGTGCTTCTTCTTGACCAATTGGAGCTTGGAACATAGCTCGTCGCTTGCCAAGTTGTGACAACTTCCTCCGTCGATGATGACCTTCACGGAACGCCCGTTGATGCCGGCCTTTGTATGGAAGATATGGCATCATTGGTCTTCATCTTGATGGTGTTGGAGAGTCAAGACCTTGGATACCACGAGAGAGGGACTTGAGTCGTTGTCACAAAACACTTGATCACCTTCATCTTCGTTGACGCGCCGGTGCACGGCCACGTGCTCAATGGCTTCCACTCCGTCTTCACTCATCGAGTCATATGTGTCGTCGTCGTTGAAGATCATGGTTCTCTTGTTGGTACACTCGAAGGACTTGTGGCCTCACCCACCACATGTGAAGCACTTGAAGGAACTAGTCTTCACGGGGTCGTATGGTGGTGTTGAAGGTGAGGGAGTCTTGGGTTTGTAGTTGCTTGCCGGAGAACGAGTCGAGGAAGGTGTAGTTTGCTTGGAACTTGACTTGTCGCCGGTACTTGGTGATGCTCTAGTTGAGGTAGGAGGTGCCGGAGTCGCGGGAGCTTGAGAGTAGGAGCCGTAGGTCTTGGACGAGTATTTGGCGTATTTGAAGTCATCCTGGACTTGTCGCTCGGCCTTGGACGCTTGATGAACTAGCTCAAGAAGGTTGGAGAATGGTGGGAAGTCGGCAATCTGCTTGATTGGGTGATTGAGGCCATGCAAGAAGCGTGCCATTGTTTGCTCGTCATCTTCCCTGACGTTGGCTCGTATCATGGCAATCTCCATTTCTTGGTAGTATTCCTCCACCGTCTTCGTGCCTTGTTTGAGAAGTTGCAACTTCTTGAAGAGATCACAGGTGTAGTGTGTAGGCACGAAGCGAGCTCTCATGACATTCTTCATTTCCGTCCAAGTTGTGATTGGTGGTTTGATTCTTGTATTTCGTCGCTTGATCATTTGTTCCCACCAAATGAGGACATAGTCTTGAAACTCAAGAGAGGCCATGGCAATCTTCTTCTCTTCTTCGAAGTTGTGGAGGCGAAATATCTTGTCGACCTTCAATGCCCATGAGAGGTACTCCTCCGGATAGATGCTTCCGGAGAACTTGGGCATAGTGAACTTAAGCTTACCAAAGCGTTGTTCTTCGTCATGTTGATGATGGTGGTGTCGCTCACGACGATGTGGTCGCTCCTCAAAAGCATGCTCCTCATGATGGTCTTGTCAGTGGTGGCGCAGTACGTCGTTCCTGTTTCGTCGCTCTTGCTCCTCTTCGCAATGAGCGGCTTATTCTTGTCGTTCTTGATGAAGTGCTTCTTGTTGACGTAGTTGGCGGTTGCGGTCGGCGAAGATGCGCGCGGAGTCACGAAGATCTTGTTGTGCGTTGCGTGCTTGATCGTCACGCCGTTCTTGTGCTTGCCAAAATGCATCGTCATCTTCAGGTACTTGATGTGGGCGTTGTTGCTCTTGGCGGTGCCCTTGCTCACGTGCTCGAACTCGATCTGGTAACCCATTGCCATGGAATGGATTGTCCGGAGATTGTCGATCTTTATGATGAATTGTTGAGCTTGACGAGGCCATGGAGGACTTGCATCCTAGGAAGAGTAAGCCAAAGATTGGTCACTTGAGCGTCGACTTGAATGGTGCCATCTTGATGAAGAAGGCGGAGACGTGTGGTTCACCAAGATGTGGCAGAACTCTTGCATTTGTGAGCGAAAGTCGGAAGCGAGTTGCTCGATGCGGTTGCCCAAAGCTTCGCTTTCTTGGTGAAGAGCTCGTTGGACACCGAAAAGGTGATTCTTGGTGACATAGTTCGGTGCTTCCACTAGATGATCGTCGAACGGGTCGGTAGAAGAACTTGGCCTATCCATCATGTAAGTGGAGGTGAGTAGGAAAATGAGAAAACAATACCAAGGTTACCTCTTCCAAAGATTGAAAATGTAACAAGTTTCACTCAATGAAATGCCGCAATAGTAGAATTGGAACCAGGTTTGTTCCTCACACCTACAAGTAAAAAGGCTTATGGAGTAGCTTGGTTAGAGTGGTGGCAAAAATTTCAAACAAAGTGTTAGTCAAGATATCGCAAGTAAAGCAAATAGATCAAAGCCAAGAGTATCACTAGAAACACACGCACGGAAGATAGATGGTATCCGCACAACCAAGGGTGAGTGCAAAATGTGAGTGACCACGTAAAATGTTCTTGTTGTGCGAATGTTAGAGAGACGCTAGCTCGATTGCTCAAATGGGCGAGATACACTTTGTGCACCAACCTATGAGAGAAACGTGCCATCCTCGATCCCAACTATGCTATGTATGCGGTGACCAAGATGATATGAGTATGTAAAGTTGCTCAATGCTATTGCTTATAAGCTCATTGTTGCTCCTCTTTTGCTTAAAAGCTTTTCTTTCTTTCTCTTTTTTTAAAAGCTTGATGCTCGAGGCGAGGATAATATGAGACAAGTATGTAAGATATGCACGGGAGAGACTTATGGCACTAAGATGATAACATGATCACTACGGTGCACAATAGCGTGGCCCGGCAATTCTCAACTCGCTAGTCTCGATGGGTAAGCAACGCAAATGGCTCAGGCTATCAATGCAAAAGCAAAAGTAAGTGTCTTCGAGGTTACCGTCCTTGCTTACGGTTAGCGGCGAAGATGACTCCGAGGCGATGATGTTGATGTCACATGCTCCTAAGTAGCCGAAACACCTTAGGAAACGCCAAATCGCAACTCGAAACTGGTCAAAACGGTGAAACTCGGAAAGCTGAAACTGTGCGGGGCGGTAGTACCGCTTGTGGTGCTAAGCGGTAGTACCGCTTTGAGTGTGTAGTAGAAAAAAAAATCAGGATACCTAGTACTGCTTGTGGGGCGGTAGTACCACTCGTGGTGCTAAGCGGTAGTACCGCCAAGAGTGGGCGGTAGTACCGCTGGTGTCGGGAAAAATTCGAAGAACTGGGTCGGGCGAATATGGGGCAGAAATTGATGATTTCGGGGTCACAATTGGCTGGAGTTCATGGTGGGATGTGTGGGGATTGTTGTGGAGGGGCTAGATCCACTTGCCAAACATTAAATGCATGGACCAAAACAACCAAATCTCACAAGATCCAACAAATTGCAAGAAAAAAAATTGGGCTATTTTTGTGGGGATTTTCGAAATTGGGCAAGAGCACAACAAAATCAAGCTAGAAAGTGTGGGGACGGGACTCCTAGATGTGAATCAACCTTGCTCATGATACCAAGATGTTGTAGGGTGAAACCCTAGGGGGATTTTTTTCACACTTGGAGGGGGAAAAGAGGAAGAACACAGAAGAACACAAGACAAAAATCTCTCAAAACAAACCCAATATCACATCCACTAGAGTAGCATACAAGAGATCCGCAATATTACAAGATCAATCCAAGGAAACAAGAACAAAGGTAAGGTTCTTCCCACTCCTAGAGGAGGTGAGGTCTTGATGATCTTCTCCCTTGTGAGGTCTTGCAATCCACAAGGATTCTTCTCCCTTGGGAGGTCTTGATCTCCTCGAGGAGGGGATACAAGGAGAAAAGCTCTCAAGGTCTCTCTATATCTTTGCTAACCCCCAAAAAGATGTGGAGGAGGTCTACTTATATTTTAAGCCACGAAGGGGTAAGAGGGAAAAAGGGGTACATGGCCAAAGGCCGATGGCTGCGCGCAGGCAGGGCGGTAGTACCACTTAAAGGAGGTAGTACCGCTCTGGAGAGGTTGTACCGCTTATAGGTGGTAGTACCGCCCCTTCCGAACTGGGTAGGTCTTCATTATCTTCCACATGATCCGGACTAGACAGGTTCTTCTTTGCTTCCACGTGATCATCTCCTCGGTAACTAAGAAATCACAACATCTCCTTGTAAGGTAGAACCCAATTCTCATGCAAATCCAAACGAAACTCGAAGAGGAAAGAATTCACCTCGTCCTCAATAGCGCGTGCATGTGCTCTAGTCATTGGTCCCTTGAGTGCTTGTGCCGGTGATGGAGTATCCAAGGGGATGCTCGCCGGATGCTCCGCATCAGGAAGCCTCATGGTTCCGATTGGGAATGTGTCACCTTTGTGGATGAAACTATATCCGTTCCCTCTTCTTGCTTTCAAATTTTTTCTAGTGGCAACATAGAACAACACGAGTGTCGGGTTAAAATTTGGAATTTTGGGGGATCGTTTGGACATTTTTATACAATAATTGAATTATATACGCATTTTATGTACATAATTCAAATTTGAACTACATGCACATGCTCGAGTGACAAAATGGGGTGAAAAACCAAATGTATGTCCTTGGGTGCATGCTTAGGTCCGATGCAACAAATGGGAATGAATTTCAACCACCTCAGCACCGTCGCTCGGCGGCAGACATTGAGATACTTGTTTTTGAAACTGTAGTAAATCCAAAACTAGTCTGAAATTCATGACACTTTGGATGGTATCATGGAATGGAGCCAACATGCTGTGGTAAAAAAAATCCTATTTGGGGCAGGTTTTTGTATTAGCTTCCCACAAACCAGAACTTCTCATAGGAAGCTTCATGGTTCCGGTAGGGAACATGTCACCTTTGTGGATGAAACGTAATTCGTTGCCTGTTGCGTTCGATTTATTTCCAGTGGCAACATAGACCAACCGGAGTGTCATGTTAAATATGGAATTTTTCGAGGGTCGTTTGGACAATTTTATACATTAACTCAATTTGTTGTGCATTTTATGTACATAACTCAAACTTGTACTACGTGCACATGCTCCAGTGAACAAAATGGGTTGACAAATCAAATGTGTGTCCTTGGCTGCATGCTTAAGGTCCCATGCAACAAATGGGAATGTTCAAACACCTTGGCACTATCGCTCGGCCACAAACATTGAGATGCTTGGTATTTAAATTCTAGAAAATCCAAAACTCATTTGGAAGTCATTAAGGTTTGCATGCTATCATGGAATGGCACCAACATGTTGTGGTAAAAAATTGTCCCTTTTGGGGGTAGGTTTTGGTATAAACTTCTCACAGGAAGCCTCATGGTTCTGGTAGGGAATATGTCACCTTTGTGGATGAAATGATATTCGTTGCCTCTTCTTGCTTTCAAACTTTTTTCTAGTGGCAACATAGACCAACATGAGTGTCATGTTAGAATTTGGAGTTTTTTGGGGATCGTTTGGACATTTGATGCGGAGCATCCTATGGTCATTCCCATGGACCCATCTCCCCAAGTGCCAAGTGGACCGATGACACGATCTCGTGCAAGAGCACTCGGAACCAAGGTGACATCTCACCTTAATGAACTTCCATATGAATCATGTAAGACATGGCTACTGCCTCAAAAGGGAATGCTATGTGTGCTTAGGTACCTAGAAGATCCTCTCGGAGATGGCCGTGAAGATGGACAAGTCCGCAAGCGTGAACACCAAGAGAAGAAGCTGCCTAAAGTTGACAGCCTCCGGACGACCGAGCCGCATCGGACGTCCGACCCCTGGAGGCCACACTAGCTAGAAGGCCCAGCCGACGAACACTACAACGGTCGGACGACTGATAAGGACCGGACGTCCAACGACCCCCAGCGGCCGAACGACCGACCACCACCGGACGACCGACAATTCCATCACAGAACGAAAACATCAGAAGTCCGAACCTCCAGATGACCGACGACGGCTGACCAGAGCCAAAACACCGGACATCCGACAAGTAACGGACGTACGGTACCCATTGGACATCCGACGCGTGTCTGCGCATGGAGACTAGGCCAAGGCCCATGTACCCCTTCGTTTGCACTTTGGCTATATATAGACCCCTACCGCCTCCTAGCTAGGGTTAGCACTATGGTAGCTCATTTAGAGATAGAGCTTTGCTCATCCATTTGGTTCTACTCCTAGGAGAGACCGCAGCCTCTACGGATAAGATCGCCCGAGTGGATTCAAGACAACTCTATCGGAAGACCCCTCAAGACCTCCTCATGGAGAAGAACTATCGCCTCTTTTATCGTCCTTTGTTGCTTTGGATCTTGTGTCACTCTTTATGTTCATGGATCTAGCACATGTGTGATTGTTCTCGTTGATTTGAGTGTTTTCCCTCGTGTGTTCATCGTGTTCTTCATGGGATCCCCTCCAAATCATGAAAGATCGGCCCTAGGGTTTCCACTCTACATCATCTTGGTCTTACGAGCCTTGGTTGATCACGAATTTGGAGCCCCTACCCTTGTTTTCTAGCCATGTTTTGTTGATTTTGTCCCAATTTAAAAAAACACAAAAATAGCCCCAATTTTTTTGTGATTTGTTGGTATGATGAAGTTTTGTTGGATTTGATCCGTGGATTTAATGTGTTGCGGGTATATATAGCTTTCCCCCACCTTTTCCCCAATTTCCATTCACAAAATCGCTCAATTTTGACCAAATTTTGCCCCTTCTCCACGAACCCTAGAGTTCATCTCGTGCCTGAAATCGCACAGCCAGCGGACGACCGGCCAGTACCGGACATCCGAAGACCATCGGTCATCCGGCCCAGAACGGACGTCCGACGAACCCTGATGATCCATTACCAGCTTTCGCATTTGCACTCCCGTACCACCACAACCTCTGCGCCACCTCTCCAATAACCCAACATTGCACCTCCGAAAACCACCATTGATTTCCGCAACCAACATAGCTTACCCGTTAACAACTCCGACAATTTTGACATGCTTTGTTTTGAGAATTTGAGTTGTGGTTCCCATTTCCTATTGTGTTTCGGCTACATAGGGGTGGTTCGACTTCGACATCACCATCGCTCATCTTCGCCCTGGACTCGTCGTCAACAACGACAAGTTCATCGTTTTCACACCGTCAACCGTAAGCAAGGGCGGTAATCTCGACGACACTCTCGTTTCCCCTTCCTCACAATTGTATTGATAACCCCAATAGCCCTTTTTGCGTCACCTTCCTATCAAGACTAGCCTTTCAGTATTGCTGGCAATGTTACTTGTGCACATTGGTGATCATCGTTACCATTGCATAGAGACCATATCATCTTGGTACAAACATATTGATATCTCTTGTGTCACAAGGTTGTCATTGCATATACACAATACCTATCTTGGCTTGTCAAGTTTTGCATAAGTGGCCTAGCAAAAGAGCTCAAAGATAAAGAGCCAAACAAGCTTTTAAGCAAAAGAGAAAGATAAGCAAAGATCTTTTAAGAAAGAATCATAGCACTATACTACATTATTGTCATATTCGATCATCTTGGATCATATGACCGAAACACAAGACATATAGCATACTTGGGATATAAGTCGTTGCATTTTGCTTAGTAGGTTCACTACTGCAAGATACTGCTAATGCGACACTACGATCAGAGACCCTTTGCTGAAACTATGTGCGAAGCATTAATCGCAAACGGCGGTGTAAAAACATTAAAAAAGGTGCAAAACGTTTGTGATGGCGGAGCCATCAAACACGGTTCTGATTTTAGTTGCGTGTGCGATATACGGCATACCATTAATCCATTCAAACTGTTTGCGATGAGTCAGAACAACAGAAACGGGCAGCCATATCAATGTGTGTGCGATGCAGGGCACAGAGTTAATCCATTTGAAATGTTTTCAGGTATAACAACAGAAACGGGCAGCCATATCAATGTGTGTGTGCGATATACAGCATACGATTCACTCGGATGTAGTAGTTTCGATTAGGAAACGCAACAGCAACGGTTCAACTTAACAAGATGTGTGTGATATGGGGCATATAGTTCACATGGATGAACTGTTTGCGATGAGCCAAAAGAACACAAACGAGTCGTGTAAACAAGATGATAGAGGCAAAGGTGTCCCGTCTTTCGATGAGATGGTGGCTATCGTTTTGGAGGAAGTCGACTTTGACGATCCGACTATGAACGTGCGAGGACGTCGCGCCTTAGCAATCGCTAAACCAACTCCGAGAGGTTATTGACCACACCGGAGCACGATCAACCTGACCACGAAGGTCTGTTTCCTGCAGGCAAACGAAGAACAAGCAAGAAACTAAGATTGCAATCTGGATATTGCGAATATAAGAGGAAGGCTTTATTGATCAAGGTGAGGTTCTGTGATGCCGTCTGGTCGTTGAACACAAACGAAGTACGCGAAGTTGTAGCTATGGCGAACTTTTAATCTAAACAAAACCCAAAGTCTGAACGACGCCCTAAGGGCTGTATATATGGGGGGAAGAGGGGGAAATTTCGTGGACCTTGGTGGAGGGGTCCGAAACCAACCCTAACTCTTGTTACCCCACACATACGGACTCTAAAAACAGCATATACTCAAGTATTCCGAAATTACATGGGCCTGGCCAAATAATAAGGTGACGCAGCGCCCATAATAGCCTTTGGACGAAATTTATGAAGTGGCATCTTGTATATTTCGTCCAAGGCTTCACGCACTCATTATGGAGGCTTCAAAGTATTGAAATCATCACTTGTAACTCCATTCTTGTTCCCCTTGCGCATGCCATCATCTCCATGCTTGATCTTGCTCCAATGTTCATCCTTCTTGTCCAAGCTAGGCCCTGGTAATTTAATTGGCGTGCGCGAGCTCTAGTAATTGGTCATGTATATGTGTCAGTTGTAGCTGTGGGTGTAACCATGTTAGTGATGTCCTCATCATCCTCCCCTTCTTGAATTGAAGTCGAACTCGACGGAAGCTCATCTTCCTCACCCAAGTAAGGCTTCAAATCTGCAATGTTAAATGTGGGACTAACCCCAAAATCTGTAGGCAACTCAAGTTTATATGCATTATCATTTATTTTCTCAAACACCTTGAAAGGACCATCAGCACGTGGCATTAGCTTTGACTTGCGCAAATTAGGAAACCTATCCTTACGCAAATGTAACCAAACAAGATCTCCAGGTGCAAAGACAACACGTTTTCTACCCTTATCTCCAACAAGTTTATATTTAGCATTCATGCGCTCAATATTTTCCTTAGTTAAATCATGCATTTTTAAGATCAATTCAGCACGTTGTTTAGCATCAAAATTAACCTTCTCCGAAGATGGAAGAGGCAACAAATCAATAGGTGCATGAGGTAGGAAACCATAGACAATTTCAAATGGGCACATCTTAGTAGTAGAATGCAACGAACGATTATAAGCAAATTCAATATGAGGCAAGCATTCTTCCCACATTTTCTTATTATTCTTCAAAACAGCCCTAAGCATTGTAGACAAAGTTCGGTTGACTACTTCAGTTTGTCCATCAGTTTGGGGGTGACAAGTAGTACTAAAAAGCAGTTTAGTCCCCAACTTAGCCCAGAAACATCTCCAAAAGTGGCTAAGAAATTTAGTATCACGATCTGAAACAATAGTATTTGGCACACCATGCAAGCGAATAATTTCACGAAAGAACAAATCAGCAACATTAGCAGCAGCATCGCTTTTATGACATGGTATAAAGTGTGCCATCTTCGAGAACCTATCCACGACAACGAATATGCTATCCCTTCCCTTCTTTGTTCGAGGTAAACCCAAAACAAAGTCCATAGATATATCTTGCCAAGGAACACTAGGGACAGGCAAAGGCATATATAAACCATGAGGATTGAGTCGTGACTTAGCTTTTTGACATGTAGTGCAGCGACCAACAAAATGCTCAACATCCCGTCGCATCTTTGGCCAAAAGAAATGTGTAGCAAGTACGTCCTCCGTCTTCTTCACGCCAAAGTGTCCCATTAATCCTCCTCCATGCGCCTCCTGCAACAACAAAAGACGAATAGAGCTAGCTGGAATGCATAGCTTGTTAGCACGAAACATAAATCCATCATTAATGACGAACTTGTTCCATGTTCTCCCTTCTTTACAATTCTGCAATACATCTTTAAATTCAGCATCATGCACATATTGATCTTTGATGGTCTCCCAAACCAAATATTTTAAAGTCAAGTTGTGAAAGCATAGTATAACGACGAGACAATGCATCAGCAATAACATTTTATTTTCCCTTCTTGTGTTTAATAACATAAGGGAAAGTCTCTATGAATTCAACCCATTTAGCATGTCTACGGTTCAGTTTTGCTTGACTTTTAATGTGCTTCAAAGATTCATGATCAGAATGTATAACAAATTCTTTGGGCCATAAATAATGTTGCCATGTTTCCAAAGTCCGAACAAGAGCATATAATTCCTTATCATAAGTAGAATAATTCAGACTAGGCCCACTCAATTTTTCAGAAAAATATGCAACAGGTTTACCATCTTGTAATAACACACCTCCTAACCCAATTCCACTAGCATCACATTCAAGCTCAAAAGTCTTATTAAAATCAGGAAGTTGGAGTAAAGGAGCATGTGTCAACTTATCTTTCAATACCATGAATGCTTCCTCATGTGCAGTACCCCTAACAAAAGGCACATCCTTCTTTGTAAGCTCGTTGAGAGGTGCAGCAATGGTGCTGAAATCTCTCACAAAACGCCGATAGAATCCAGCGGGGCCAAAGAAACTCCTCACGTGTGTGACCGTTTTGGGTTGCGGCCAACTCTCAATAGCTTCAATCTTGGCTTTATCAACCTCAATTCCCTGCGGAGTAACAACATAGCCAAGAAAAGATACTCGGTCGGTGCAAAAGGTGCACTTTCCAAGGTTACCAAACAAACGTGCATCACGTAGAGCAATAAAAATAGCACGTAAATGTTCCAAATGTTCCTCCAAAGATCTGCTATATATCAATATATCATCAAAGTATACTACCACAAATCATCCAATGAAAGCACGTAAAACTTCATTCATTAATCTCATGAAAGTACTAGGTGCATTAGTTAACCCAAAAGGCATGACTAACCACTCATATAATCCAAACATAGTTTTAAATGTTGTTTTCCATTCATCTCCCAATTTCATACGAATTTGATGGTATCCACTACGCAAATCAACTTTGGAGAATATTGTAGAGCCACTCAATTCATCAAGCATATCATCTAGCCTAGGAATAGGATGACGATAACGAATAGTAATATTATTAGTGCATCTACAATCAACACACATACACGATGTACCATCCTTTTTCGGCACTAGAATAATAGGAATAGCACAAGGACTAAGAGATTCGTGTATATAACCTTTGTCGAGTAGCTCCTGTACTTGACGCAAAATCTCCTTTGTCTCCTCTTGATTAGTACGGTATGGTGCGCGGTTGGGTAGCGATGCACCGGGAATTAAGTCGATCTGATGCTCAATCCCTCGAATAGGTGGTAATCCCGGAGGCACGTTTTGTGGAAAGACGTCCACGAACTCCTGCAAAATGTTAGTAACAGCAGGAGGCAAAGAGGAAGGCACGTCCTCGAATGAAAATAATGCCTCTTTGCACACAAAAGCATAGCAAACAGATTTGCTTAAATCTAGATCATCAATATCAGATTTGGTGGCAAGTAAACATCCACTTTTTAATTTAATTTCAGATGCAACATGAGATGATGGTGTGTTATTAGGCTTCATTTGTTGCGCAAATTCTTTTGCCACAATCTGATTTTCACTCTTATTTTGCTCCTGTTTTTCTTTATTAGCTCTATTAATATCATATTTCAAAATGGAATCAGGAGTCATAGGAAGCAAAGTAATATTTTTATCCTTATGAACAAGAGTATACTGATTGTTTCTAGCATGGTGTACAGAATTTTTATCAAATTGCCATGGTCTACCAAGTAATAAGGAACATGCTTGCATAGGTACCACATCACAATCAACATAATCAGCATATGTAGAGATACTAAAATGCACACGAACAGTACGTGTTACCTTAACCTTGCCGCTGTTGTTGAACCATTGGATGTAGTAAGGATGTGGATATGGTCTTGTGGTTAGAGATAGCTTCTCCACCATCTCCATGCTAGCCAAGTTGTTGCAACTCCCTCCATCTATGATCATGCGAACAAAACGTTCCTTCACAACTCCCTTTGTATGGAGCAAATTATGCCTCTAAATTTGCTCAGCTTGTGTAACCTGCACACTCAAAACACGTTGAGCAACTAAACATTCATACCTGCCAGCATCTTCAGGAGCCATGTATTGCGTCTCATGATCAGAATCGTCTCCACCGTGTTCTTCACGTGTAATAAGAGCCAAAGTCTCCTCATCATAGTCACTAGCGGACTCATACCCACCATCCTCAGTAGCAATCATCACACACTGAGATTTGCATTCTCTCGCAAAATGTCATCTTCCCTTACAACGACGACAAATAATATCACTGGTGTGCCCTGTTGATGCCATGGAAGAAGTAGAACTCTGTGTAGGCCCAATAGGTGTGCTCTTGGCAGATAATGGTGGTTGTGTCTGCTTCCTTGTATCACGGCTGGAGGTAACAGCTGATGGAGGTGTCGGTCCAGTAGAATGTGTGGAAGTAGAGGATGCACGCGGTGTCCATGATGAAGGTCGACCTGCAGAAAAGTTAGTCCGCGCCAATGCCTGTCGATCCTGCACTTCACGTTCAGCTTTACAAGCAAGATGGAATAAACGAGTGATATTATTATAATCCTTATACTCTAGAATGGTTTGAATCTCTCTATTTAATCCACCCATAAAACGTGCAAGCATAGCTTCATTCTCCTCAACAATACCACATCTAATCATGCGAGTTTGTAATTCTTGATAATATTCTTCTATATAATTTTTTCCTTGTCTTAAGCGCTGCAATTTTTGAAGTAATTCACGTTGATAATATGGTGGAACCCAACGAGTACGCATAGCAGTTTTCAAAGCAGCCCAAGTAGCTGGAATAGGATATAATCTACAATGTCCAGACCACCAAACACATGCAAAATTAGTGAAAGCACAAACAGCAGCAGGAACACGTCTCTCCTCGGGATATTGTAAACATGTAAAACGTTGTTCAGTTTCTAACTCCCAAGTAAGATATATATCAGGAACATATCTACCCTCAAATGGTGGAATATTCAATTTCAGTTCAGGAAGATGGTCATGTACCTCAGGTGGTGGTGCAGCCCTACCGTTGCGATGATATGCATGAGGACGACCTGGTGGTGGTGGTGGTGGTGGTTGCACGTAGTTCTGATTTTGGTCAACCTCATCCTCGTAATGGTCCTCCACCTCTGCAGTAGCAGCAAGAGCTACAGAAACATCAACAGCGGCACGAGAAGTTTGACCAGGCTCAAGCGGAACGCGTTGTGCTCGTCCCACCTGATTTGGAAGGCGATGTTGTTGTTGTTGTAGAGGTGCGACAGCTGCAGCGGCCGGTGGTGGTGGAAAACGCGAAAGCAATTCAGCAAACTTGTTATCGAGCTTTGTTTCAAACGTCTTCTCCATGCCATCTATCTTCTCCATGGCCTCTTCAAATCTGTTTAGAACATCTTGCACCTGCCCACTCATCATTTGCTGAAACTCATCATGAAGCTCCTTGTTCGTCAAGTTCTCCCAGTCAGTCTCGCCGGCTTGTGATCCTGGCATGGTTAGCAGCAATAGAAACACACAAGAATATGATCCTACAGACTACTAACAAGTGGTGGTGGTGGTGGCGGGCGTCACAACTCCGTCAAGCAAATCTCAAATTTTTACCAGTCTTACCCAGCAGCAGGCGGTGATCGACAACCGATGTAGTCAAAACTCTCAAAGCTTGGAAAGAGCGATTACCAGGGAGAGTCAAACACACGATGTAGATGTATGTGGAGCTGGGAAGGCTTATAATATGGTAGCAAAAAAGGTCAGCAATAATCAAATCAGAGATGCAAAGTTGAATAAACGCTTAACGACGATACTGTGCTGGTCCTAGGCTAGACCGTACTAGAGACGCGAGCCTAGAACACTAACAAAATCACGGCGCTGCACATAATCAATTGGAAAGCACACTTTGAAAAAAAATCCCTCTTTTTTTTTCTTTTTTTTTGCGCTCCTTTTTTTTTTGTTTGCCGAAAATCACTATAATGGCGAGTGTCTCAAAACTCTTCCCAAGTCAAACTAAGATTATAGGCACGAAATTGTTTTGACGATTTTTTTTCGGACTCAGGGCAGCGACGACGAAAAAGTCCGGTAAAAAAACAGTATGATGGCACGGGTCTCAAAAGACTCAGAAAAGTCTAATAAGAGGATAGGGAAAAAATTCCCTTTTTTTTCCGAGACCTACTCAGCCAAGGAAACACGAAACCAAAACTAGATGGATCTCGAAAGCCAATCTAAAACGAAAAGAACTCGGATTGGTGGTGGGTATATGATGGTAGAATATGGCAGCGGTGATGGTATATGGCAGCGGCGGTGGTATATGGATATGGATTGGTGGTGGTATATGGATACGGATTGGTGGTGGTATGTGGCAGCAGCGAAGAAGATGTTGCGGTGGCGGCGTGACAACTTATGACCAGAACTCGAAACTCCAAAAGACTAGATGCTAAGACCAGCAACTTGACACGACTATGCAACCGCAAAATCAACAAAGCAAAATACTGAAAAGACTATGCGAAGGCTCAAACTGGTTCGGATATGAGGAACTAACCCTAATTTTTTTTGGCTTTTTCGTGGACTGTAGGTATGAAGAATAAACTCAATCTAATCTACAAAAAACTGTAAAATCTCACCGAGCAACCTGGAAATCTGATACCACTTGATAGAGGCAAAGGTGTCTTGTCTTTCGATGAGATGGTGGCTATCGTTTTGGAGGAAGTCGACTTTGATGATCCGACTACGAACGTGCGAGGACGTCGCGCCTTAGCAATCGCTAAACCAACTCCGAGAGGTTATTGACCACAGCGGAGCACGATCAACCTGACCATGAAGGTCTGTTTCCTGCAGGCAAACGAAGAACACGCAAGAAACTAAGATTGCAATCTAGATATTGCGAATATAAGAGGAAAGCTTTATTGATCAAGGTGGGGTTCTGTGACGCCTTTGTCTGGTCGTTGAACACAAATGAAGTACGCGAAGTTGCAGCCATGGCGAACTTTTAATCTAAACAAAACCCAAAGTCTAAACGACACCCTAAGGGCTTTATATATGGGGGGAGAGGGGGTAATTTCGTGTCCCTTGGTGGAGGGGTACGAAACCATCCCTAACTCTTGTTTCGCCACACATACGGACCCTAAAAACAGCCTATAATCAAGTATTTCGAAATTACATGGGCCTGGCCCAATAATAAGGTGACACAACACCCATAATAGCCTCTGGACGAAATTCATGAAGTGGCATCTTGTATATTTTGTCCAATGCTTCACGCACTCATTATGGTGGCTTCAAAGTCCTGAAATCATCACTTGTAACTCCATTCTTGTTCCCTTTCCGCATGCCATCATCTCCATGCTTGATCTTGCTCCAATGTTCATCCTTCTTGTCCAAGCTAGGCCCTGGTAATTTAATTGCGTGCGCGAGCTCTAGTAATTGGTCCTGTATATGTGTCAGTTGTAGCTGTGGGTGTAACCTTGTTAGTGATGTCCTCATCACAAGATGTGTGTGATACGTGGCAAACAGCCGACTCGGATAAACAGTTTGCGATGAGAAATTACAACACACACAGTTAATACAGTTAGTTCATGTGTGATGCTGTATGTACAAACACTTTGAAAAATGCAAACTAGTTGCTTGCGGTCGCTAGGAGTATTGCACACGATGCATCTGCGAGTACTCGTGTGCGATGATTAGTAAGTTACACATATGTTTCCTTATGTTAACATGTGTGTGAATTTGCAGTATGGACAGTTAATATGCAAATGCCTTCTAGACATCGGGCACATGCTTAAACTCAATGAACTGTGTACGATACTAATACTATCCATGAAAATTTAAGAACTTGGGTAACATCATTTGAGTAACATATATATAGTGGTTACACTATTTGACAAAAGAAGTGATGTAGGGTGGAACCCTAGATGGCCGATCTTTCATGAAAAGGAGGGATCCCAAGGATGAACATGTGAAGCATGAGGGGAAAACACAAGAGAGGACAAGGAGAAAAAACTCAAATCAACACGTTTAGGTGACACAAATGCTAGATCCGGGTACACAAAGTGCGAGACACGATACACGATCAACTAAGGACGATACAAGTGGCGGTAGTCATCTCCGTGAGGAGGTCTTGATGTTCTTCTCCGTGAAGGAGGCCTTGAATCCGGTGGATCCTCTCCGAAGAGGCCGCGGTCTCGTAGGAGAGGAACCACTAAGGTTTTGGATGAGCTATCACAAAGCTACCTAGCAAGGAGGAAGTCAACCAGTATATATTACATGGGGCGACACAGTCGGGTCGGACGTCCGCTGGGTCACCGGACGTCCGGTGGCTCGGGAGGGACCGGATGTCCGATAATCCTCGGATTTCCGCTAATTACGTTTTGTAGTCGGTGTCACGGACGTCCGGTGGCCTCCTGTCGTCCGGTCGTCTCGGCGTCGCCAGTCGTCCGGTGAACGTCGAACGTCCGGTGCGTGTGAGTGACCGGTCGTCCGGTAGGGCTCGGACGTCCGGTGCCTGTAACGTCTTCAGCCGCCCTTCTTCTTGTTCCAAGCACTTGTCGA
Source organism: Secale cereale (assembly GCA_902687465.1). Taxonomy (NCBI): domain Eukaryota; kingdom Viridiplantae; phylum Streptophyta; class Magnoliopsida; order Poales; family Poaceae; genus Secale; species Secale cereale. The sequence continues at coordinate 267,152,700 of LR738713.1, read as the reverse complement.
TCCCGCCGCCTTGTCCACTGTGCAGAGCTATCCTGTGGCCTTCATCCAAGTACCTAAGTATGCATAGAGTTTCTGATAGGGTAGAAGCCATGTCCCATGTGACTCGAGAGGAAATTGATAAAGGAGCGAGTTCACCTCGGCTTCAAGAGCTCTTGCACGGGCTCGTGTCATTAGTCCTTTGGGCACTTGGTGAGTCGACGGTAGGTCCATGGGGATGACCTTGGGATGCTCCGCATCATCTCCCCTCCCTTGGGAAAGATACGACCTTGGATTGAAATCTTCATTACCATGGAAAGGAGATAGGTCCTTGATGCTCTTCTTGATCAACACGCGAAGAAGCGTCGACAGTGTGTGGTTCGTCACCTTCGTTTGGCTATCGGTTTGTGGATGATATGCCGAGGAGAAGAGGAGCTTGATTCCTAGTTTGGCGCATAGAGCCTTCCAAAAGTAGCTCAAGAACTTGACGTCCCGGTCCGACATGATCGTCTTGGGTACTCCATGTAGACGAATAATTTCCCTACAAAAGAGATTTGCAACATGTGAAGCATCGTCCATCTTGCTACAAGGAATGAAATGAGCTATTTTAGAGAATCTATCCACTACAACAAACACGGAATCTTTGCCATGTTGAGTCCTAGGCAGTCCAAGTATAAAGTCCATGCTTATGTCTTCCCATGGATGGTATGGAATAGGAAGTGGCATGTAAAGACCAAGAGATTGAGCTTTTGACTTAGCTTTGCGACATGTTGAGCATCGGTTGGTGAGGCGTGAGACGTCACAAAGCATCTTGGGCCAAAAGTAGTTCTTGGAGAGCGTAGCAAATGTCTTGTTGCGTCCAAAGTGTCCCATGAGTCCTCCTCCATGAGATTCCTGCAAGAGGAGCAAACGAAGCGAAGACTCGGGAATGCAAAGTTTGTTAGCTCTCATAAGATATCCATCCTTGATGTAGTAATGTTCCCAAGAAGTGAGTCAAACACTTAGCATAAGGATTTGCAAAGAAAGGATCATGCTCATATAAGTCTTTTATGTGCTCAAAGCCAATAACATTCAACTCAAGTTGTGTAACAAGCATCATTTGCGGGAAAACGCATCCGCCACAACATTCTCTTTGCCTTTGATGTACTTGATGACATAGGGAAAAGACTCGATGAACTCACTCCACTTAGCATGACGCTTGTTCAACTTAGTTTGACCCTTGAGATACTTGAGCGTCTCATGGTCCGTATGAAGAATGAATTCAGGAGGTCTAAGGTAATGTTCCCAAACACGCAAATCTCTCACCAAGGCATAGAGCTCTTTACCATAAATGGGGTAGTTAAGTTGCGCTCCGGATAGCTTCTCGCTAAAGTACGCAATTTGGCGTTGCTCTTGTATTAGCACGCCGCCGATGCCGGTACCACTAGCGTCACAATGGATCTCAAAGGGTTTGTCAAAGTTTGGTAGGGCAAGAAGTGGTGCGTGCGTAAGCAAGCTTTTTAGCTCATTGAACGTGGTGTCTTGCGAAGGACCCCAAATGAAGGGTGTGTTCTTCTTGCTCAAGGCGTGTAGAGGCATAGCAATTGTGCTAAAGTCATTCACAAAACGTCGATAGAAATAGGCTAAACCAAGAAAACGACGCACTTGTTGAAGGTTCGTTGGTTGAGGCCAAGTTTTGATTGCTTCAATTTTAGTTTCAGCAACGTGAACGCCTTGGGAAGAAACGACAAATCCTAAGAAAACGACCTTGTCAACGCCAAAAGTGCATTTTTCCATGTTAGCATATAAGCGTTCTTTCCGAAGGGTTTGTAAGACCATACGGATGTGTGTCACATGGTCCTCAAGCGACTTGCTAAAAACGAGGATGTCATCAAAATAAACCACTACAAAGACGCCTATGTAGGGTCGTAGGACAAAATGCATAAGACGCATAAATGAACCGGATGCTTCCGATAGACCCATGGGCATGACCAACCACTCATATAACCCAAACTTGGTTTTGAAAGCCGTTTTCCACTCATCACCCTCTTGAATGAGAATTTGGTAATAACAACTTTTAAGATCAATTTTCGAAAATATGGTGGCACCACACAATTCATCAAGCATGTCGTCTAAGCGTGGGATAGGGTGACGGTATCTAACGGCGATAGCATTTATCGGGCGACAATCGGAGCACATGCAAAAACTTCCATCTTTCTTCGGCATGAGAATAACCGGAACGGCACAAGGGCTCAAGCTTTCACATACATGACCTTTGTCGATGAGTTGTTGTACTTGCCGTTGTATCTCCTTGGTTTCCTTGGGGTTGATGCGGTAAGGAGCCTTGTTCGGAAGTGGTGCGCCGGGTATGAGGTCTATGCGGTGTTCGAATCCGCGAAGTGGAGGTAGACCCGGAGGTAGCTCATCGGGAAAGACGTCCGAGAATTCCTGCAACAATTTAGACAACACTAAAGGTAGAGGTGGTGAAGTGTTAGTGTCACATCCCTAGTTAGCACTTGCATTAGGGCTAGCTAGAGTGTGCATCATGTTTACTTATCAAAGAAACTTGAAATGGGAATGACAGAGACCCCAGCACCCCTCTCCTAACAACTAGGGTTTGATAAAATCTTTTCCAATGTACCCAAAATGGCCTTCAAAAATGTTCATCATTTCTGCCTTGGTCTCAAACCTTTGTCAAAAATGGTGCACAATTTTCTAGGACCTCTAAGGTCTTTGGATTAAATCATATGGTATTTGTATTTGGGCATTTAAATGCTATAAAATATTTTAAATGCTCAAATAATCATAAACTATAATGTTCAGTGTTGTTCATATTATATACAGTGGGCATGATTTGTTTTATGAGATATAAAAATGTTCTGGCATTTTTATTAATTAAACAAAGTTGCAAAAGAAATGAAACAGAAAAGAAATAGGAAAAAAGAAGAGAGAGAAAGTACTTACCTTGAGCCCAGCACTGTTGCAGGCCGGCCCAGCCCACCAGCGCCGCTCATGTCGCCTTCCTCCTCGTGCCAGTAGGCAGCGCGCGTGGCCACCGCGCGCCGGCACGTGCCCGGCCACCTCCAGCCTGCTTGCCTGCATCCCCGACGGCCTGGACGCCTCCATGCGTCGCCACGCAGCTGCCCCGACCTCTCTCTCACTTCCCCTCGTCCTCATCTCCTTCCCCTGGCTCTCTCCCTCTCATCACCGAGGCCGCCCGTCGCCGCCGTTCGCCGTTGCCGCACTTAGAGCCTCCCCCTCGTCCCGTGAGAGTGTCCAGAAGGATCGCCGCGACGCCCTCTTCCTCCTCGCTGAGCCACGGATCGCCGGGAGCCCTGCAACGCCTTCACGCCGTCGTCCCTCTCCTCGGATCGCCGGAGCTCCTCTCCGTCGATTAAGGAGCTGCAGAGCGTCCCCGACCTCTCCGTCGAGCTCGCTAGCACCGCTGTGAGCCCCTACGCCGAATCCCTCCTTCCTCTGCTTCGTTTGCGCCGCGTAGCTGCTGCTCCGCTGATCACCGAAACCCGCCGCCGCCGTGCTTGCCGCCGGTGATGCTCTGGTGACCATTTGGTCACGGACGCATGTCCATCTCGCTCGCCGCAGCACGTAGATGAGCTAGGTGCCACGCACGGATCGCCTAGGCCACCGCAGCCGCGTCTCCACACACGCCCGAACGCCGAACGCCGTCGCCGAGCTCGTCGCCGTCGCCTCCAGCCACAACAGGCCCGGCGGCTACCACCTCTCGACGCACGCCAGCAAGGGCTCTCCAACGCGCCCAACCGCGGCTCGAACCGTGCCCTGTAGGCGATTTCCGAAGCTCGCCGCCGTGTTTGGCCTCGCCGGTGTCACTTCGCCGGCAAGTTTGACTCGTTTGACCGGGGGGTTGACCACCCCTGGGTCACTGACGTGTGGGCCACCCCACCCCTAATTAGCTAGTTTAATTAAGTAAATGCTAATTAAATCAGTTAGTTAGTTTAGTCACTGACCCGTGGGCCTAGACCCCACTGACAGCTAATTAGTTCCTAGCTTAACACTAATTAACTTTGCTAATTAGCTATGACACTAACATGCCGGGCCCACATGTCATGTTTGACCTGGACCAGCTCCTGTTGACCTGCTGACGTCAGCATGAGGTCATGCTGACGCAGTAAAGAGTTTTTGGAATTTAATTAAATCTTAAATGATTTATGAATTTCAGAAAATACCCAAAACTTCTAAAAATCATATAAAATCAACCGTAGCTCAGATGGAAATAATTTATATATGAAAAATGATCAGAAAAATCCAATCTTTCCAATGGCACTGGTTTCATGCATGTTTGAGCAAGTTAACCTTGCTGTATACATTAAAACATGATAATGCACTTAATTAAATAATAGCTAAAGTGCCAATTTGAATCTTTGATTCAAATAGGCTCAAACCCTTCTGGTTTTAGTTGCATTAGCCAAAACACATGCATCTTGCCATGTCATGAGCATGCATCATATTGTTGCATTTGTTTGTTTAATGATTGTATCGCCGGTATTCTCCATGTTAGGTCCTGCTCCTGAGGATACTGCTGCGTATCCAGCTGAAGAGCAGTACCCGACAACCACTTTGTCAGGCAAGCAATCATTGATCATTCTGATACAAACCCAATCTTCTCGCTCCTGCTCTCTTTTACTGCATTAAGGCAACAGCGTGTGAACTGCTACTTGATGCGGTAGTTGAACCCTATTCCCTTGCATGACTTGTCATTGCCACAGTAAATAGTTGAAACCCACTAGCATGTGTAGGAGTTGATTGAGCCATGTGATGTGTGATCCACCAAGCTATTTGCTTATGTTGCCTGCTATGCTTAGAGCTGTGTCTGGTCTGGTTCATCTGGGTGATGGATTAGAGTGAAACAATCATATCGATAAAGAGAAAGAAGTGTGGAACACGTTTGGTTAAGGTATCGATGAAAGGCCATGTAGGAGTACGTGGTGGGTACCGTACATAGGACCCGAGATCTGTATGTGTGGTTCAAGTTCTAGTTACTACCATGCATTGGGCCCGAAACCAATGGACCCTCTCGGCTTATTAATTACCCTCGATCTCTGTCCAGGAGTTGCAACTAGTTTCTGGTGTTTATAGTTTACTGGAGGTCGTGCACAGTGCTGACCCTCGGGGTGGGTTGTGATGCGACAGGTACGTGGCACGGTGTACCGGTTGCCCGTTTGGTGACTCGGGAACCCTGTACACATCGTTTGGGGCCGTGAGCGACACCCCGGCCGGATCTCCCCACGGATGGAACCCAAATAGGCGATAAACCTGGACGAGAGACTTGTGTAGTTAGTCAGGTCGTGGCCGACACCCTCGCTGGGCTTCCGCTTGAAGGTTGCCGAGTACACGTCGAGTAAACGGTGATAAGTGGTGAGAGCGTGTGTGAAGAAGTACACCCCTACAGGGTTATCAATCTATTCGAATAGCCGTTGTTCGCGGTACGGACTACTTGGTTACTCTTACAGTTCATAGACAAGTTGATGGATACTACTAAAAGCCTCAAGATAAGTGTGAGTGTCGTGGATGGCCCTTCCGTAAGATGACGGAAGAGGATCCTCGGTAGTGTACTGTTGTGGTGAGTAGAGGACTCGTGTTCGTAATAACATCTAGCAATCCGTTGAAAGTTGTAGTATAGGTTAGCCAAGAGTCAAAGCTGGCTTTCTGCTATAAACTCCACTGCCCCCTGTTGATAATGTTGCATGTATGATAGGTTCTGTGGTAAGACTTGCTGAGTACCTTTGTACTCATGTTTGCTTAATAACTGTTGCAGAGGAGAACCCTGCCCCTGCTGATGGGTTCTACATAGACGTTGACGTCGACGAGTAGCTTGACACCCAGACGGAGATCTGGAGCTTGTGAAGGGCCTTGTAGATAGTCAGGCTACACCAAGCCTGTTTTATTTTCTAAGTTGTCTGTACTTAGACATGTAGCTTCCGCTTGTGCTTGTATGACTGTATGACTTGAGTGTTGGGTCATGTGACCCCTACCTGTATGGATATGTTATGTATGGCTCTTGGAGCCTCTTAAATAAAGTACTTTGAGTCATAGAGTTCTGTTGTGATGCAATGTTGTATTTGCACATATTGAGCATTTTGTGTGTATGGTTGAAATGCTTGGTATGTGTGGGATCCGACACCTAGTTTTTTTCCTTTGGTAGCCTACCTTACAGGGAAATGCCTCCTAGTGATTCCAATGAGCCTTGGTAGCTTACTACTGCTCGGAACACGTAGGCTGGCCGGCATGTGTCCTTCTTCGTTCCTGTGTCTATCCCTTAGGGGAAATGTCACGCGTTGCTCCTTTAAGTCCATGTAGCTTGCTACGACTTGGGTTCATACGTTGATGACCGACACGTTCGTTGCTGGGTCATGGATGCCTGTCTCTGTAATTTAGTGCCACTTTTGGTTTATAACTAGCCATGTCGGCCCGGGTTCTCTGTCATATGGATGCTAGCGACACTGTCATATACGTGTGCCAAAATGCGCAAACGGTCCCGGGCCAGGTAAGGTGGCACCCGTGGGGTTACCGTGCGTGAGGCCGCAAAGTGATATGACGTGTTACAGCTAGATCGGTGTGACTTAGGATCGGGGTCCTGACAGTTAGAGGGTTTGGCTTCCCCTTTGCATAAAAGCACAAGGTGAAAGACACTCCAGGGGTTCTCACACACTTCTCTCATCTCACTATTGGTGGCAAATAGCACTAGTTGCTTCTTGTCGCTCATCGTGGAGTCGCTCATATTTGGCTTGTGACTCTCACTCTCCTTTTGGTGGTTCACTCTCTCACCATTCTCTCCATGATGGTTGGTAGGTAAGTGTTTGTCGGCGGCTACTTGACTTGGTGACATTGGACGTAGTACGAATTCCTTGCCCTTCATCTTGAAGCTATAGTGGTTGGTCCGTCCATTGTGTGTGACTCCACGATCGTATTGCCATGGTCGTCCAAGTAGAAGGTGGCACACGGACATAGGAACCACATCACACTCAAGTGTGTCCTCGTAGGTGCCTATCTTGAAGGAGACTTGCACAGTATGCTCGACTCGAAGAATTCCGGTGTCGTTAAGCCATTGGACCTTGTAGGGATGAGGGTGCTTTGTCTTGACCAATTGGAGCTTGTTGCATAGCTCTTCGCTTGCCAAGTTATGACAACTTCCTCCATCGATGATAACCTTGACGGAGCGTCCATTGATGCCGGCCTTGGTATGGAAGATGTGACATCTTTGATCGTCATCTTGTTGATGTTGTAGTGTCAAGACCTTGGAAACATTGAGATTGGGACTCGAGTCATTGTCGCAAAACACTTGATTGTCTTCATCGTCATTCACTTGGCGATGCATAGCTACATGTTCAAGGGCTTCCATCTCATCGTCGCTCATTGAGTCGTAAGATCCGTCATCATTTATTATCATGGTGCGAACGGTCTTGCACTCAAAGGACTTGTGGCCTCGCCCTTGGCATTTGAAACACTTGATGGAACTTGTCTTGGAGTTGTCCTCGGTTGGGGTAGTAGATGATGAAGCTCTTGGCTTGAAGTTGTTCGTAGAAGGTGGATGACTAGATGTAGTCGTATTTTTGTAGCTTCACTAGTCACCGAAGGTTGTAGATGGCTTGGTAGGGGTAGGAGGAGCCGAAGTCGTTGAAGCTTGGTTGTAGGAGCCGAAGTTCTTGGAGTTGAACTTGGAGTACTTGTAGTCCTCTTGAACTTGTCGGTCCGCTTTGGTTGCTTGGTGTACTACCTCGAGGAGGGTCGTGTAGGGTTGAATGTCCGCAATCTTCTTGATAGGATAGTTGAGTCCATTCAAGAATCTTGCCATCGTTTGTTCTTCATCTTCTGTGATGTTTGCTCTTATCATGGTAATCTCCATCTCATTGTAGTACTCTTCAACGGACTTGGTACCTTGCTTGAGGAGTTGTAGCTTCTTGAACAAATCACAGTTGTAGTGTGCTGGCACAAAGCGTGCTCTCATGATTTTCTTCATTTGAGCCCAAGTTGTGATAGGAGGTTGGCCTTTTGCTTCTCTTCTTTCTATGATTTTCTCCCACCAAATGAGAACATAGTCTTGGAACTCAGGGGAGGCCATAGCAATTTTCTTTTCTTCATCAAAGTTGTGTAAGCGAAAGATCTTATCAACCTTCAATGTCCATGAGAGGTAGTCTTCGGGATCAATGCTTCCGGAAAACTTTGGCATGGTGAACTTAAGCTTGTCGTAGTGATGCTCTTCATTGTTTGCTTACCTATTGAGAGGAAATTCTTGATTTGGACGATTTTCAATCTGATGTTGCTCTTGTCGGCGTAGATGTCCATTGTCATGGTGTACTTGCCGAGCTTGTGGTTCTTGTTGAGGTTGTTGCTCTTGTCCCGCTTGAGGAGGAACTTCTTCTTGCATGCGTGCTTGGTGGCGCCTCTCTTGTATCTCATCGCAAAGGAAATCCTCTTCTTGACGAGTATGTCGATTGCGAGTTGCCACATTGCGATGTGAATCACGTAATGCTCGTTGCGCCTCAAGAGCTTGAGCTTCTCGGCGTTGTTGTGCTTGACGATTAGCCTCGGCATCTTGTTCTTCTTGGTGTCAACGTGCTCGCTCTTGTTGTTGTTGGCGTAGTCGTTGCCGTTCTTGCGCTTGTTCAAGTATAGCTTGGTTTTGATGATGTCGACTTTCTTGCTCTTCAAATAGCTCTTGGGAGCTCTTGTCATGAAGTGGATTCCGGTTGTCATGTCGAGCTTGACATGCGGCTTGGCGAAGAGTGTTGGATGTAGGTGTACATGATCCTTTCGTGGAGTCGGTATGACGACTTGAGCGGCTTCGTCTTTGAGAAGATGTGGAAGAAGAACATCGGTTGACTATCAAGGTCCGTAGCTCATCGAATTGAGTAGACATGCTGGTGTTGATGATGTCGAATTGCTCTCTCGTTCTTGCTTCAAATTGTCGCGCGTCGGCGGCGACTTGCTCAATGTGCTCTCGCATAGCTTAACTTTCCTGATGTAGAGCTCGTTGGACACCGAAGAGATGTAGTTTGGTGACGTAGTAGTTCGATTCTTGAGGATCCTCAAAGAGCGTGTTCGAAGATGTACTTGGCCTATCTATCATTGTTTGCAAGAGTGTGAGTGGGAGAAAGGAGAACACAATACCAATTGTATCTTGACCGAAGTTGAAAATGGATCAATGATCACTCAATAATGTAACCCGGAAATAGCACTATTGGTACCACTTTGTGTCCATTCTCACACCTACACAAGTAAAGCTTTGAGAGGAGCTTGGTTAGGATGGTTGCACAAAATTCAAAGCAATTGTCAAAGTGATTCGATGATGTTTAAAATGGTTCACAATTTGGTCATGCAACAAGTAGATCACAAGCAATAAGTAGCACACGGAACACACGCACGGATAGATAAATGTCGTTATGCAACCAAGGGTGAGCGAAAATGTGGAATCCACGGAAAATGCTCATGTTGCACAACACTAGAGAGACACTAACCGATTGCTTGATAGGCGGATACGCACTTGTGCACAACCTATAAGAGGCAAACGTAACTACTTCCTATCACAAGTATGCTATGAGTGTATGATGTGCCAATGCTTAAGCACAAGATGGTGTATGGCTATCTCATATGATCTCTCTGGATGCAAGGCGTATGATCTTATTTTCCTTTTGCTTATAAGCTTTTGGGTGGCTCTTTTGCTTATAAAACTTGTGAGATCTTTGTTTGGCCACTTATGCATGCTTCTCGGATCAAGGTAGCTATTGTGTATGCGGATCACTTCTTGTGTCACACGGAGATATGATGTTGTAGTATGCAATATCTATGACTATCACTAATGTGCACAAATGTCGTGGCCCGACAATACTCAAATGGCTAGTCTCGATGGGAAAGCTACGCAAAAGTGGTCTATAGGGGTGACAATGCAATTGCAAGGTAGACAGACAAAGCGTCGTCGATGTTACCGTCCTTGTCGAGGTTGAGAAGTGGTCTTGTCGATGTCGTTCTGTTCCAAGATAGCCGAAACACACAAGGAAACGGGAAAACCACAACTCAAATGACCCAAGACACAAAGAGGTAAGACCGTAGTGATTTTGGTTAGGCAATGGTGGTGGTGATATGGTAGATGTGGGTGTATGAAAGGGTAAGTGGTTGCGGAAGGTGGAAGAAAACTGAATAAATTCAGCTTCGTCAGGGTTTAGCGTACGTCCGATGGGTCGCCGGTCGTCCGGTCGCCGGACGTCCGGTAAGTCTCGGAAATCCGGTGAAAACTTCTGTATGTGTGGTTCCGGTCGTCCGGTGGGTGACGGACATTGTTGGTGAACGTAGCATAATTCAAAAATTTTCTACGTCTTCACCAAGATCCAACTATGGAGACATCTAGCAACGAGCAACTAAGAGTGCATCTACATAGCGTTATGAAGATTGCGTGCGGAAGCTTTCAACGAAGCAAGGATGAAGTAGTCGTACTCTTCACGTTCTTCGTCACCGATGACCTAGCGCCGAACGGACGGCACCTCCGCGTTCAACACACGTACGGTGCAGCAATGTCACCTCCTTCTTGATCCAGCAAGGGGGGAGGAGAAGTCGTCAGAGATCCGGCAGCACGACGGCGTGATGACGGATGCAGTGGAGATCGCAGCAGGGCTTCACCGGGCGCCCTGCGTGGGAGTTGGGAGGTGTGACGGGAGGGGGAGAGGCGCCAGGGCTTGGGGTGCGCCTGCCCTCTCCCCCCCCCCACATATATATAGGGGCCAGGGGGGCGCCTGGACCCCCTGCAGATCCAATCTGCAAGGGGGCGGCGGCCAAGGGGGGTTCCTTGCCCCCCAAGGCAAGTGGAGCCCCCCTCCCCTTTAGGGTTTGAACCCTAGGCGCAGGGGAGGTGGGCCCCCTTAGTGGTGCGCGAGCCCAGAGGGTTGGACACATCCCCTCGCAGCCTAGGGGCCCCACCGGGATGGGTGGCCCCACCCGGTGGACCCCCGGGGCCCCTCTGGTGGTCCCGGGACGCTCCCGGTGACCCCCGGAGATCACCCGTTGGCCGAAACTGGACTTCCCATATATCAATCTTTACCTCCGGACCATTCTGGAACTCCTCGTGACGTCCGGGATCTCATCCGGGACTCCGAACAACTTTCGGGTTTCCACGTGCATTAATCTCTACGACCCTAGCGTTACCGAACCTTAAGTGTGTAGACCCTACGGGTTCGGGAGACACGTAGACATGACCGAGACCACTCTCCGGTCAATAACCAACAGCGGGATCTGGATACCCATGTTGGTTCCCACGTGTTCCTCGATGATCTTCATCGGATGAACCACCGTGTCAAGGATTCACTCAATCCCGTATGTTATTCCCTTTGTCCATCGGTACGGTACTTGCCCGAGATTCGATCGTCGGTATTCCCGATACCTTGTTCAATCTCGTTATGGCAAGTCTCTTTACTCGATCCGTAATCCATCATCCCGTGACTAACTGCTTAGTCACATTGAGCTCTTTATGATGATGTCTTACCGAGTGGGCCCAGAGGTACCTCTCCGTCATACGGAGTGACAACATCCTAGTCTTGGTTCGTACCAACTCAACAGACACTTTCGGAGATACCCGATGCATACCTTTATAGCCACCCAGTTACGTTGTGACGGTTGGCACACCCAAAGTACTCCTACGGTATCCGGGAGTTGTACAACCTCATGGTCTAAGGAATAAATACTTGACACCGAAAAGCTTATGCATTACGAACTATACGATCTCGTGTTATGCTCAAGTTTGGGTCTTGTCCATCACATCATTCTCCTAATGATGTGATCCCGTTATCACTGACATCTCATGTCCATGGTCAGGAAACCGTGACCATCTGTTGATCAACGAGCTGGTAGCTAGAGGCCTACCAGGGACTCATTGTGATCTGTGTATTCACATATGTATCGCTGTTTCCGTACAATACAATTCAAGCATGAATAACAGACAATTATCATGAACAAGGAGATATAATAATAATGCTTTTATTATTGCCTCTAGGGCATATCTCCAACAGTCTCCCACTTGCACTAGAGTCAATAATCTAGTTACATTGTGATGAGTCGAACACCCATAGAGTTCTGGTGTTGATCATGTTTTGCCCGTGAAAGAGGTTTAGTCAACGGGTCTGCGACATTCAGATCCGTATGCACTTTACAAATATCTATGTCTCCATCCTGAACATAATTCCGGATGGATTTGAAACGGCGCTTGATGTGCTTGGTCTTCTTGTGAAACCTAGGCTCCTTGGTAATAGCAATAGCACCAGTGTTGTCACAGAAGAGAGTCATCGGGCTTGACGCACTTGGAATGACTCCTAGGTCGGTGATGAACTCCTTCATCCAGACTCCTTCCTGTGCTGCTTCAGAAGCAGCTATGTACTCCGCTTCACATGTAGATGCTGCCACCACGCTTTGCTTGCAACTGCACCAGCTGACTGCCCCTCCATTCAAAATATACACGTATCCGGTTTGTGACTTAGAGTCATCCAGATCTGTGTCGAAGCTAGCATCGACGTAACCCTTTACGACGAGCTCTTCGTCACCTCCATAAACGAGAAACATATCCTTAGTCCTTTTCAGGTACTTCAGGATGTTCTTGACCGTTGTCCAGTGTTCCGTACCGGGATCACTTTGGTACCTCCCTACCAAACTTATGGCAAGGTTCACATCAGGTCTGGTACACAGCATGGCATACATGATAGAACCTATGGCCGAGGCATAGGGAATGACACTCATCTTTTCTCTATCTTCTGCCGTGGTCGGCGACTGAGCTTTGCTCAATCTCATACCTTGCAAAACAGGCAAGAATCCTTTCTTTGACTGATCCATATTGAACTTCTTCAATATTTTGTCAAGGTATGTACTTTGTGAAAGACCAATGAGGCGTCTCGATCTATCTCTATAGATTTTGATGCCTAATATGTAAACAGCTTCTCCAAGGTCCTTCATTGAAAAACTTTTATTCAAGTAGGCCTTTACATTTCCAAGAATTCTATATCATTTCCCATCAGCAATATGTCATCCATATATAATATGAGAAATGCCACAGAGCTCCCACTCACTTTCTTGTAAATACAGGCTTCTCCATAAGTCTGTATAAAGCCAAACGCTTTGATCACCTCATCAAAGCGAATATTCCAACTCCGAGATGCTTGCACCAGCCCGTAAATCGAGCGCTGGAGCTTGCATACCTTGTTAGCGTTCTCTGGATCGACAAAACCTTCCGATTGCATCATATACAACTCTTCCTTGAGGAAGCCATTAAGGAATGCTGTTTTGACGTCCATTTGCCATATCTGATAATCATAGAATGCGACAATAGCTAACATGATTCTGACTGACTTCAGCATCGCTACGGGAGAGAAAGTCTCGTCGTAGTCAATCCCTTGAACTTGTCGATAACCCTTAGCGACAAGCCGAGCCTTATAGATGGTCACATTACCATCCGCGTCTGTCTTCCTCTTAAATATCCATTTATTTTCTATGGCGTGCCTATCATCAGGCAAGTCCACCAAAGTCCATACTTTGTTTTCATACATGGATTCTATCTCGGATTTCATGGCTCCAAGCCATTTATTGGAATCTGGGCCCGCCATCGCTTCTTCATAGTTCGAAGGTTCACCGTTGTCTAACAACATGATTTCTAGGACAGGGTTGCCGTACCACTCTGGTGCGGAACGTGCCCTTGTGGACCTTCGAAGTTCAGTAGTAACTTGATCTGTATCTTCATGATCATTATCATTATCTTCCTCCCTTGTCGGTGCAGGCACCTCAGGAACAGTTTCCTGCGTTGCGCTACTTTCGGGTACAGGAGGGGTGACTGTCACCTCATCAAGTTCTACTTTCCTCCCACTCACTTCTTTCGAGAGAAACTCTTTCTCCAGAAAGTATCCATTCTTGGCAACAAAGACTTTGCCTTCAGATCTGTGGTAGAAGGTGTACCCAATAGTTTCCTTTGGGTATCCTATGAAGACGCATTTTTCCGATGTGGGTTCGAGCTTTTCAGGTTGAAGTTTCTTGACATAAGCATCGCAACCCCAAACTTTCAGAAACGACAGCTTCGGTTTCTTGCCAAACCAAAGTTCATATGGAGTCGTCTCAACGGATTTTGACGGAGCCCTATTTAAAGTGAATGCGGCAGTCTCTAAAGCATAACCCCAAAAAGATAGCGGTAAATCGGTGAGGGACATCATAGATCGCACCATGTCCAACAGAGTACGATTTCGACGTTCGGACACACCGTTACGTTGAGGTGTTCCGGGCGGTGTCAATTGTGAAACAATTCCACAGCTTCTAAGATGTGTGCCAAATTCATCACTTAAATATTCACCCCCACGATCCGATCGCAAGAACTTTATTTTTCTGTCACGTTGATTCTCAACCTCATTCTGAAATTCCTTGAACTTTTCAAAGGTCTCAGACTTGTGTTTCATCAAATAGATATACCCGTACCTACTCAAGTCATCCGTGAGGGTGAGAACATAACGATAGCCTCCACGAGCCTCAACACTCATTGGACCGCACACATCGGTATGTATGATTTCCAACAAGTTGGTTGCTCGCTCCATTGTTCCGGAGAACGGAGTCTTGGTCATCTTGCCCAAGAGGCATGGTTCGCACGTGTCAAATGATTCATAATCAAGAGACTCTAGAAGTCCATCCGAATGGAGCTTCTTCATACGTTTGACACCAATATGACCAAGTCGGCAATGCCACAAGTATGTGGGACTATCATTATCAACTTTACATATTTTGGCATCTACACTATGAATATGTGTATTACTACGTTCGAGATCCATCAAAAATAAACCATTGACCAGCGGGGCATGACCATAAAACATATCTCTCAAATAAATAGAACAACCATTATTCTCCGATTTGAAAGAATATCCATCTCGCATAAGACGAGATCCAGAAACAATGTTCATGCTCAAAGCTGGTACTAAATAACAATTATTCAGGTTTAAAACTAATCCCGAGGGTAGATGTAGAGGTAGCGTGCCGACGGTGATCACATCGACCTTGGAACCATTTCCGACGCGCATCGTCACCTCATCCTTCGCCAGTCTCCGTTTATTCCGCAGCTCCTGTTTTGAGTTACAAATGTGAGCAACTGCACCGGTATCGAATACCCAGGAGCTACTACGAGTGCTGGTAAGGTACACATCAATAACATGTATATCATATATACCTTTGACGTTGCCGGCCTTCTTGTCTGCTAAGTATTTGGGGCAGTTCCGCTTCCAGTGACCCGTTCCCTTGCAATAAAAGCACTCAGTCTCTGGCTTGGGTCCATACTTTGGCTTCTTCCCGGCAACAGGCTTGCCAGGCGCGGCAACTCCCTTGCCGTCCTTCTTGAAGTTCTTCTTACCCTTGCCTTTCTTGAACTTAGTGGTTTTATTGACCATCAACACTTGATGTTCTTTCTTGATGTCAACCTCCGCTGATTTCAGCATTGAATATACCTCGGGAATGGACTTCTCCATCCCCTGGATATTGAAGTTCAGCACGAAGCTCTTGAAGCTTGGTGGGAGCGACTGGAGGATTCTGTCAACGACCGCTTCATCTGGGAGATTCATTCCCAGCTGAGACAAGCGGTTGTGCAATCCTGAAATCTTGAGGATGTGCTCACTGACAGAACCGTTTTCCTCCATCTTACAGCTGTAGAATGCGTCAGAGACATCATATCTCTCGACTCAGGCATGAGCTTGGAAAACCATTTTCAGCTCTTCGAACATCTCATATGCTCCGTGGTGCTCAAAACGTTTTTGGAGCCCCGATTCTAAACTGTAAAGCATGCCGCACTGAACCAGGGAGTAATCATCACTATGCGACTGCCAGGCGTTCATAACGTCTTGGGTCGCTGGGAGAACGGGTGCATCACCTAGCGGTGCTTCTAGGACATAAGTTCTCTTGGCAGCTATGAGGATAATCCTCAGGTTACGGACCCAATCCGTATAGTTGCTACCATCGTCTTTCAGCTTGGTTTTCTCTAGGAACGCGTTGAAGTTGAGGGAAACTGGAGCGTGGGCCATTTGATCTACAAGAGATATTGTAAAGAATTTAGACTAAGTTCATGATAATTAAGTTCATCTTAATCAAATTTTAATGAACTCCCACTCAGAATGACATCTCTCTAGTCATCTTAAGTGATACACGATCCGAATTGAGTAGTCCGTGTCCGATCATTACGTGAGACGGACTAGTCAAAAACGGTGAACATCTTCATGTTGATCGTATCTTCTATACGACTCGTGTTCGACCTTTCGGTCTTCCGTGTTCCGAGGCCATGTCTGTACATGCTAGGCTCGTCAAGTGAACCCTAAGTGTATCGCGTGTGTAAATCTGTCTTACACCCGTTGTATGCGAACGTTAGAACCTATCACACCCGATCATCACGTGGTGCTTCGGAGCAACGAGCTTTAGCAACGGTGCACAGTTAGGGGAAACACAATACTTGAAATTTTAGTGAGAGATCATCTTATTTACTACCGTCGTTCTAAGTAAACAAGATGCAGAAAACATGATAAACATCACATGCAATCAATTAAAGTGACATGATATGGCCAATATCATCTTGCTCCTTGGATCTCCATCTTCGGGGCACCATGATCATCTTGTCACCGGCTCGACACCATGATCTTCATCATCATGATCTCCATCATCGTGTCTTGAAGAAGTCGTCACGCCAACTATTACTTCTACTACTATAGCTAACGTTTAGCAATGAAGTAAAGTAATTACATGGCGTTATTTAGTGACACGCAGGTCATACAATAATTAAGACAACTCCTATGGCTCCTGCCGGTTGTCAAGTTCATCGACATGCAAGTCGTGATTCCATATTACAAAAACATGATCAATCTCATACATCACATATATCATTCATCACATCTTCGTTCTTGGCCATACCACGTCACAAAACACATGCTACAAAAACAAGTTAGACGTCCTCTAATTGTTGTTGCAAGTTTTACGTGGCTTCTATAGGATTTCTAGCAAGAACGTTTCTTACCTACGCCAAAACCACAACGTGATTTGTCATCTTATATTTACCCTTCATAAGGACCCTTTTCATCGAATCCGATCCGACTAAAGTAGGAGAGACAGACACCCGCCAGCCACCTTATGCATCTAGTGCATGTCTGTCGGTGGAACCAGTCTCACGTAAGCGTACGTGTAAGGTCGGTCCGGGCCGCTTCATCCCACAATACCGCCGAATCAAGATTGACTAGTAACGGTAAGAAAGTTGAACAAGATCATACGCCCACAACTGCTTTGTGTTCTACTCGTGCAAGATGCTACGCATAAAACCTAGGCTCAGATGCCACTGTTGGTGAACGTAGCATAATTCAAAAATTTTCTACGTCTTCACCAAGATCCAACTATGGAGACATCTAGCAACGGGCAACCAAGAGTGCATCTACATACCGTTATGAAGATTGCGTGCGGAAGCTTTCAACGAAGTAAGGATGAAGTAGTCGTACTCTTCACGTTCTTCGTCACCGATGACCTAGCGCCGAACGGACGGCACCTCCGCGTTCAACACACATACGGTGTAGCAACGTCACCTCCTTCTTGATCCAGCAAGGGGGGAGGAGAAGTCGTCAGAGATCCGGCAGCACGACAGCGTGATGACGGATGCAGTGGAGATCGCAGCAGGGCTTCGCCGGGCGCCCTGCGTGGGAGTTGGGAGGTGTGATGGGAGGGGGATAGGCGCCAGGGCTTGGGGTGCGGCTGCCCTCTCCCCCCCCCACATATATATAGGGGCCAGGGGGGCGCCTGGACCCCCTGCAGATCCAATCTGCAAGGGGGCGGCGGCCAAGGGGGGTTCCTTGCGGGCAAGGCAAGTGGAGCCCCCCTCCCCTTTAGGGTTTGAACCCTAGGCGCAGGGGAGGTGGGCCCCCTTAGTGGTGCACCAGCCCAGAGGGCTGGACACATCCCCTCGCGTCCTAGGGGCCCCACCGGGATGGGTGGCCCCACCCGGTGGACCCCCGGGGCCCCTCCGGTGGTCCCGGGACGCTCCCGGTGACCCCCGGAGATCACCCGTTGGCCGAAACTGGACTTCCCATATATCAATCTTTACCTCCGGACCATTCGGGAACTCCTCGTGACGTCCGAGATCTCATCCGGGACTCCGAACAACTTTCGGGTTTCCACGTGCATTAATCTCTATGACCCTAGCGTTACCGAACCTTAAGTGTGTAGACCCTACGGGTTCGGGAGACACGTAGACATGACCGAGACCACTCTCCGGTCAATAACCAACAGCGGGATCTGGATACTCATGTTGGTTCCCACGTGTTCCTCGATGATCTTCATCGGATGAACCACCGTGTCAAGGATTCACTCAATCCCGTATGTTATTCCCTTTGTCCATCGGTACGGTACTTGCCCGAGATTCGATCGTCGGTATTCCCGATACCTTGTTCAATCTCGTTATGTCAAGTCTCTTTACTCGATCCGTAATCCATCATCCCGTGACTAACTGCTTAGTCACATTGAGCTCTTTATGATGATGTCTTACCGAGTGGGCCCAGAGGTACCTCTCCGTCATACGGAGTGACAACATCCCAGTCTCGGTACGTACCAACTCAACAGACACTTTCGGAGATACCCGATGCGTACCTTTATAGCCACCCAGTTACGTTGTGACGGTTGGCACACCCAAAGTACTCCTACGGTATCCGGGAGTTGTACAACCTCATGGTCTAAGGAATAAATACTTGACACCGAAAAGCTTATGCATTATGAACTATACGATCTCGTGTTATGCTCAAGTTTGGGTCTTGTCCATCACATCATTCTCCTAATGATGTGATCCCGTTATCACTGACATCTCATGTCCATGGTCAGGAAACCGTGACCATCTGTTGATCAACGAGCTGGTAGCTAGAGGCCTACCAGGGACTCATTGTGATCTGTGTATTCACATATGTATCGCTGTTTCCGTACAATACAATTCAAGCATGAATAACAGACAATTATCGTGAACAAGGAGATATAATAATAATGCTTTTATTATTGCCTCTAGGGCATATCTCCAACAGACATCCGGTGCTTCGCGGGGTTCCGGACGTCCGGTAAAACGCCGGTCGTCTGGTAGGTCGGGGCTAGGGTTCGAGGTTTCCGTGGACAAGTTGGTCAAACTTGGCCGAATTTGCGGAAGAAAAATGGGGAAAAGGTGGGGAGACTCTAGATCCACTCGTGACACAGTAAATCCATGGAACAAATAAAAACAAAATCTCGCCAAATCAACGGATAAAAAAAATTTGGGGCTATTTTTGGTGGGGAATTTTCGAAATTGGGAAGAACACAACAAAAACAAGCTAGAAAACATGGGTAGGGGCTCCAATCTCGTGAGAAACCGTGGCTCTTGATACCATAATGATGTAGGGTGGAACCCTAGATGGCCGATCTTTCATGAAAAGGAGGGATCCCAAGGATGAACACGTGAGGCACGAGGGGAAAACACCAGAGAGGACAAGGAGAAAACACTCAAATCAACATGTTTAGGTCACAAAAATGCTAGATCCGGGTACACAAAGTGCGAGACACGATACATGATCAACTAAGGACGATACAAGTGGCGGTAGTCATCTCCGTGAGGAGGTCTTGATGTTCTTCTCCATGAAGGAGGCCTTGAATCCAGTGGATCTTCTCCGAAGAGGCCGCGGTCTCGTAGGAGAGGAACCACTAAGGTTTTGGATGAGGTATCACAAAGCTAACTAGCAAGGAGGAAGTCAACCAGTATATATTACATGGGGCGACACAGTCGGGTCGGACGTCCGCTGGGTCACCGGACGTCCGGTGGCTCGGGAGGGACCGAATGTCCGGTAATCCTTGGATTTCCGCTAATTAAGTTCTGTAGTCGGTGTCACGGACGTCCGGTGGCCTCCGGTTGTTCGGTCGTCTGGGAGTCGCCGGTCGTCCAGTGAACGTCGAACGTCCGGTGCCTGGGAGTGACCAGTCGTCCGGTAGGGGTCAGACATCCAGTGCCTATAGCATCTTCAGCCGCCCTTCTTCTTATTCCAAGCACTTGTCGATCCCGCCGCCTTGTCCACTGTGCAGAGCTATCCCGTGGCCTTCATCCAAGTACCTGAGTATGCATAGAGTTTCTGATGAGGGTAGAAGCCATGTCCCATGTGACTCGAGAGGAAATTGATAAAGGAGCGAGTTCACCTCGGCTTCGAGAGCTCTTGCACGGGCTCGTGTCATTGGTCCTTTGGGCACTTGGTGAGTCGACGGTAGGTCCATGGGGATGACCTTGGAATGCTCCGCATCAAGAAGGATCTTCGTAACACGGTTTTGACAACCATATGGTCCATATCTACATACTTAACATAGTAACAACTATCACATTTTAAGAGGCTAAGGGCCAACAACCATATGGTCCATATCTACATACTTAGCATAGTAACATCTAGCACATTTTAAGAGGCTGAGGGCCAACAACCACAACTATCCGCTGGACGCAGCTTGATCACGGCGACGCGGCATCTCGTTAATGAAAAGGAAGAGCCCTCCTATGCCTTAGTAGAGCATGAGTAGAACATTGTCTCCAATTTTCCAATATGGATGCATTGCCACGACAAGCGAGAACTTGTTAATTTCAATGGTTCCATTTCTGCGGGAAATGCAGTACATTGCAATCACTTTGGCGTTATTAGCAGGCACAAGTGTAATTTGACCACGCCGGGAAATCGATCCAGGAACAGCTACAGCAGGCAATTTCTGTGACAGGTAGAATAAAAACCAATTGTAACATATCGTTGAAAATATATATAGTTTATGAGCATCAACATTAAAAATAAGACTTTTTACCAGCGTTTTGTGCACACAATTGGTCTTGTTCAATGTGTGAACCATAGGTCTAATTAATCCCATCCAAAATCCAGCGTTCATACGTTGTGCTATCTCTGTCAGATTATCAGTAAAGTTTATGACATGCTTCAAGTCCTTCCAGTGAAATTTGGTACGCTTAGTAACATACAAATCGTTCACTATGCATCCAACATATTTTACTTAAAAGGTGGAAAGGTATTATTTATTCAGAACATGGCAGAAGAATATATAGTGTGCATAAATTGGTAAATAGAATTTGTTACTGCCTAGGAACGGAGTCAGAATATGAAATCACAATTGGTTGCTTAAATAGTGATCAATTAGTCAGAACAAATCCCCCGATTTTGCTAAGTAATATGACAGCATGGAGAAAGTTGAAAGGACACTAACCTCGATCAGAATTTGATCGGCTGATGATGTTCGGGAAGTAAACATCCATGTTAATTAGACCATGTTGTGGTGCACGCACTAGAACTTTATTGTGAGCTTTCAATTCATAACAATTAGACATTTTTCTCCAAAAGTCTGCATTAAAATAGGAGTGGCCATCTTTATCAAGTTTTACGCTAACAGTCATTGTAAATCCATGATGCATTGTCAATATGACATCCTAGGAGTCATCAACAAAGCAAAGCCCAATATTTCCTTCTACTCCTGTTCTTGCAAAGCAAGGGATGTACTGCTTGAAAAGAAAACTAAGATCGTAAATTAGATATATTGAAATAATAGAGCAAGATGCAAATATGGGAGTAACTGATAGAACAGATCAATATATAGATGAAAGCAAAGTACAAAAATATAGAATTAAAAATAGATAATGTAACAAAGATTTGATGCAAATATATAGATAATGTAGCAAGAGATGGTATATGTTCATAAATTGAGGCTATGCCGACCGTGGTAGGTTGAGATTGAACATACCGAGCGCTCCCTGAAGTCATCCAGAACGGTGATATAGAACTTCGTTTCCGACAGCCACGACCACACTTGCCTGATTTGTGCTCGCACCGTGGACACATGAATGAACATCCATGAATCAGATAGAACAAAAATGATTCCACGATGATTTCTGTCGGTTGATTAACAGCGATGGACGGACTGCGATAAGAGATGAGTGAATATTTTGCTAAGTTGATTACCTTCTCCATGAGAAAAATCCCCGCCCCAATCCCGCAGAAAACCCCAGTCGACCAGAGTCTAGAATGTCGGTGTAGATAGGTGGCGGAAAGTGGTAGGGGCGAAATCCTGTGCCGTTTGGAGCGTGACCTACGCCCGCGGACAATAGTCGTTGAGCTTAGGACGGCTGCCGCGATAGAAGTTGATGAGGTGCAAAGTTGTGGAGGAGTCCGCGATGGGTGGGTGGGGATGAAGTGGGCGAGGGTTTTCTTTTTTCCTTTTGCATGTGTGAGTGAACACACATGGTTCGCGGAGGCGATGGAGATGAATCGTGTGCGATCGTAAATCACCGAGATTGAATGAGAATCCAAATTTCCTTTATACTTCATCCATGAGTTTTTTTCTACGATGAACATAAACCCTACTAATCACCATGTTCAAATTTGACACTTTCCCGGGTTCATTTACAATATTTAGGGGATTATGTGCATTTTGTAGGCATTAATGCACATAATTCAAATTCAAACAATTGGTGCTTGAAAAGGTGCACAAGAACGGTCTGTAAAAACCATACTCGTGGTATTCAGTAATTACTCAAGCATTTACCAAGGAATGGGCAGTGATTTCAAGGGAATGTGTGGCAATAGTCAACCACAAACGAGTCATTTACTAGGTTATCAACTATAGAACAATGAAATACATGCTTGAAAAACATGACGCTTGGCATGGTGCCATGGTATGGCCTCACCGTGCCGTGGTAAAAAGTTCAGAAGGTTTGATTTATGCCGTCATGCACACCCTTCATAAATCGAACCATCGCCGAGGAAGTTCAACGCTTTCGAGAGGGAAATCACCAAGACTGAAGGGGAATCCAAATTTCCATCCAAGTTTGTCATTCAGTTTTTTTTCCAATGATCAATATACCGCCTCAAATGCAACGGTTCACATTTAACATTTTTCCGGGCTCATTTACCATATTTAGGGTATTATGTGTATTTTCTAGGCTTTAGTTATGCACATAATTCAAATTCGAATAATTGGTGCATGAAAGGTGATGCGGAGCATCCCAAGGTCATCCCCATGGACCTACCATTGTCTCACCAAGTGCCAAGTGGACCCATGACATGCGCTCGAGCACAAGCTCTCGAGAACGAGGTGACTTCACTCCTCTCTCAACGTCATTTCGATTCACATGAGATATGGCTACTACCCTCATCTGAAACTCTATGCATACTCAGGTACCTCGGGAGCAACCATGGAGAAGCCAAGGAACAAGAGGAATCGAAGAAGGAAGATGGAGAAGAGAATGTCCAAGCCTCAGACTAGCCGGACGATCCGGACGAAGGCCCGGATGATCCGGGTAATTTGTCTGCGGACACCCGAGAGCTCCTCACTGAAGCAGGATCATCCGGACCCCAGCCCGGATCATCCGGCCACACTCGGACGTCCGGACCCTCCGCTGCAGAGATGACACGTCCGGATCATCCGGATGCCGCCCCGGATTATCTGGACCCCCGAAGCCCGGATCATCAAGACCAACATCTGGATCATCCGAACAGTGCCTGCGTGCATGATGTTGGGCCGAGGCCCATGTACCCCTTCGCCCCTCCTAGCCTGTATATATCACTCCACCCATACTTTCTAGGGTTAGCTTTGTGTTAGCTCATACAAAACCTTAGTGGTTCCTCTCCTATGAGACCGCGACCTCCTCGGAGAAGATCCACCGGATTCAAGACCTCTTTTACGGAGAAGAACATCAAGACCTCCTAACGGAGATGACTACCTCCACTTGTATCGTCCTTAGTTGATCGTGTATCATGTATCGCACTTTGTGTACCCGGATCTAGCATTTGTGTGACCTAAACTTGTTGATTTCAGTGTTTTCTCCTTGTCCCTCTTGTGTTTTTCCTCGTGCCCCTCGTGTTCTTCCTCGGGATCCCTCCTTTTCGTGAAAGATCGGCCACGTAGGGTTCCACCCTACATCATCTAAGGTATCAGTGCCTAGGTTGATCATGAATTTGGAGCCCCATACCTTGTTTTCTAGCTTGTTTTTGTTGTTTTTCGTCCAATTTCGAAAATCCTCACAAAAATAGCCCCACAATTTTTTTTTGTGATTTGTGTCTTTTGATGAGATTTTGTTTTTTGTGATCCGTGGTTGAGTTGTGTGACAAGTGGATTACCCTTTTCCCCAACTCCCCCGCCCTCAAATCGGCCCAAAAACCCAGAAAAAATCATTTTCCACCGAATTTTCACCTTCTCCACGAGTTCATCCTGACCGGATTTGACCCACCCAGATCATCCAGACATTCACCCGGATTATCTGGCTCCGACCCGGATCATCCGGCCAGACGTCCGGATAAGATATGACCCCGCAACATATAACATCCTTGGTAAGATAGTCCACTAGTGGGACAAAAGAAGCACCATCACCTATATTACCTTTAGAGCTTCGCTCATGTGTTGTAGGTGAGGTTGCACCTTGATGGTACCACATGGGGGGTGCATCTTCTTCCACCATGGCCATCGGGTTTTCCATTGGCGGGATGGACTCGTCGAGGATTCGCGCCTCGTCATGTAGGAGACCTAGCACCAAAGAAAACACACTCAGAGTAGAGGTTAAGTCGTTAGAAATCATAGCGGCCTCACATGCCCTCTCAACTACCTCACTCACTAAATGGTGTGGCTCACTCACTCCCTCTTGGATGCTCTCACTCGTATGGTTGGTGGAGTCACTCAAATGGCTCTCAAAGGAAATACTCTCAATGTCACATATGGTGGAGTCACTCGTATCACTCATGTGGTGGTGGCTCTCCTCACATGGGAATTGGGGCATCTCGTCATATGTGGATGTCGAAGAGTTGTAGGTGCAATAGTCTCCATGTTCAACTTCCTCATCCATAACGCCTCCAAAGATGAATGTCGTAGGGTATGGCAAACCATCACGCTCCTCCGAGGTCAAAGATAAGGTCTCATGTTTGCTCGCATAGCTTGACCCGGAGTAGGAGTCCAATATGGGCGTCGTCTTGATGGTGTCGAAGAGGTTCATGCTCGTCGCCTTGGTTGAAGGGGATGGCCCATGCTCGACCGTCTTGTCATCGTCGCTCGTAGATGATCGCCTTGACGATGAAGACGTCGATATAGGCGAACTCATGGGAAGTAGGCGAAGATGCCGTACGTCCAATGGCGAAGATGCCTTGATAGCACTTGGCGAAAATGCCGAAGTGGTGGTTTTAGCCGTATCTCCGTCTTGGGGGTGCTTGTCTCGCAGTCTTCTTATGTGCTCTTGAAGCTTGGCCTTGGCGTGATGTAGAGCTTGTTCGGACTTGTAGGTTTGCGTGTGTCGAGCATCTTCATCTTGATGGTGTCGTTGTAGTGCTTGAGCTCTTGGTAGATGTCGTTCATCGTCGTCATGCACATGATGCTTGCAAGTGACTTGCCCTTCATGATGACGTTGATGGTCACCATGGCGGTGTCGACGTGGATGACTTGAACTTGCATCATGTTTGTGCTCCGAAGACTTCTGGCTTGAACATCGCCGCCGAGAAGATGACGAAGGTGTAGAAGACTTGTAGTCGACCACAAGTGTTTGAGCTCCGCCATTTGTTTGTTGAAGGAGTCGCATATGTCGTTGAAGGAAGCCATTCTCCTTGTCTCGGAGTGTCGTAGTTCGATGGTGATGTTTCCCAAGCACTCTTGCATTGCTCGTTGTAGTCCGTTGGTTTTCGCGTGGATGTCATTGTTCGTGCCGTCGATGTCGAAGACCGGAGATG
>LR738713.1:267104540-267126987 GCA_902687465.1 Secale cereale | reverse complement strand
AGATGTCGTTCATCGTCGTCATGCACATGATGCTTGCAAGTGACTTGCCCTTCATGATGACGTTGATGGTCACCATGGCGGTGTCGACGTGGATGACTTGAACTTGCATCATGTTTGTGCTCCGAAGACTTCTGGCTTGAACATCGCCGCCGAGAAGATGACGAAGGTGTAGAAGACTTGTAGTCGACCACCAAGTGTTTGAGCTCCGCCATTTGTTTGTTGAAGGAGTCGCATATGTCGTTGAAGGAAGCCATTCTCCTTGTCTCGGAGTGTCGTAGTTCGATGGTGATGTTTCCCAAGCACTCTTGCATTGCTCGTTGTAGTCCGTTGGTTTTCGCGTGGATGTCATTGTTCGTGCCGTCGATGTCGAAGACCGGAGATGAAATGCTTTTCCTATCCATCACAAGACTCAAGTAGTGGTGAGTGGGAGAAAGAAAAGAACTAGACCAATGTACCTTACCCGATGTTGAAAATCGATCAATGATCACTCAATAATGTATCAAGGAAATAGCACAATTGGTACCGATTCTTGTCGATTCTCACACCTACACAAGTAAAGCTTTTGGTGGTTCTTGGTGAGGATAGTGGCACAAAAATGTGATGCAAAAGTTAGCAAAAGTCAATAAAGTTGAAATAAATTCACAAATTCGCAAGTGAAACAAGTAGACCAATAGTAATATGGGTGGCACACGGAAACACACACATAGATAGATAAATGTGGTTGTGCAACCAAGGGTTGAGCATAAAATGTGGAATCCACAGAAAATTCTCTTGTCGATTGCTCAATAGGCGGATACGAACTTGTGCACTACCTATATGAGACAAAATGTAGCGACTTCCTATCACAAGTATGCTATGTGTATGATGTTCTGGTGCTTTTATCACAAGATGATCCAAGATGATCAAGTATGATATGATATTTTGTGATGCTATGGCTCTTGCTTACAAGTTTCTTTGTGGCTCTTTTTCTTTGCTTAAAAGCTTATTCTTTTTTTATATGTCCACTTATGCGAAATGCACAAACCAAGATAGCAATTGTCTATATGCGGGAACAATCTTGTGACATAAGGGATGATATGATGATACCAATATGATATGGTATGCAATGGAAGCGCAGACCGATGATCACTAATGTGCACAAGTAGCATTGCCGGCAATACTCAAAGGCTAGTCTCGATAGGCAAGTGACGCAAAAATGGGCTAGGGGGTTAACAATGCAATTGCAAGGAGAATATACAATGATGTCGTCGAGGTTACCGTCCGAGTCGATGATGAGAGGTGGTGTTCGTGATGTATACCCGTTCGTAATTAGCCGAAACACCTTAGGAAACGGAAAAGCCACAACTCAAATTCTCAAGGACACATGTCAAATGGTGGTAGTGGGAAAGCGATGGTGGTTGCGGGATGCGGGAGTAATGTTGGAAACCCGGTCAAAATGGGTTATGGTGGCGGAAGGGTATGATGGGCTATACACGATGTCGGAGTTGAAGTCACGGTCCCTAAGTAGCCGAAACACCTTAGGAGACTCTAGCCACAACTCAAACAAGATCGAACAAAATTGGGTTAAGTTGGGTTGGCGGAAATATATAGGGGCATTGTGTATGCGGAAATGGTGGTGGTGGTTGATGAAGAAGCAATTGTCCCTAAGTAGCCTAAACAACTTAGGAGACTCAAATCACTACTCAAGCAACCACAAATGCTATGGTGGACAAAATGGGTTACATTGCGGAAGGCTATGGTGGCTATGCGGATGATAAGGTGGAAGGCCTAGTCAAACTTGCCAAATTTGACAAATTTTGATGGAGTCAAATTGTGATGTTAGTATTTTTGTGGTATGGGGGATGTTAAGAGCTTCAAAACAAGCTAAATAACGTCAAAAACGGACTCCGGGTGAATTAGTTATGGCCAAAACAAAATTTCAGTCGCATCAGTTTCAGGGTTAACCGGACATTCGGGAGAAAGTCCAGCTCATCCGGGCTATGTACGGATGATCTGGGAGAACATCCGGATGATCCGGGTTCGTCAGCTACGGTACGGGTATTCGGGTGCGCATATTACACGGACGTCCTGGAGAGTGTCCAGCTCATCCGGGAGGTATCTGGATGAACCGGGACTTTGTCCGGGTGATCCGGGGGGGGGGCAACTCCGCTCGGGATTTTCTCTCGAGGACGAATTTGGGGCAGAAAAATGATGATTTTGGGCTCAAAATTGAGTGGATTTCGTGGATGGAAAGTGGAGAAACATATGGAGATGCTAGATCCACTTGAAACCAAGCGAATCCATGGATCAAAATCAACAAAATATCATCAAAACAACAGATGACAAAAAAAAAATTGGGGCTATTTTTGGTGTGGAATTTTCGAATTTGGGGAAGAACACAACAAAACAAGGCTAGAAGATGATGGGGAGGCTCCAAATTCGTGATGAACCAAGGCTCATGATACCATATGATGCGGGGTCAACCCGTTCTAGGCTGATCTTTCACGAATGGGAGGGGATCCCACGAGGAACACGAAGAACACGAGGGGGAACACGAGGGGAAACACGAGAGAATCACTCAAACCAATAAGAACAAGTCACACATATGCTAGATCCTCGAAACACAAAGAGATACGACATCCATGATCAACAAGGGATGATACAAAGGGTAACTGGTTCTTCTCCGTGAGGAGGTCTTGGAGTTATCCCGTGGGATCTTCTCCGTAGCGGAGGTCTTGAATCTGTGTGGATCTTCTCCGAAGAGGTGCCGCAGTCACTCTCGAGGAGATGAACCACTAGATGAGCAAAGCTCTGTCTCAAATGAGCTAAACCTAAGCTAACCCTCAAATGGAGGGGGGGGGAGGAGTATATATATTCTAAGCCACGAAGGGGTAAGTGAGGGGCGAAGGGGTACACTGGCTCGGCCCAAGTCACGCGCACAGGCGGGGTCCGGATGATCCGGATGGTGGCCCGGATGATCCGGGTGTCAAGGGTCCGGATGATCCGGGCGACCGTCCGGATCGTTCGGCTTCGTGAGGTTGCTTCGGGTGCCTTCGGGTGCATTTCCCGGATCATACGGGTCGGGGTCCGGATCGTCCGAGCTAGGGCCGGATCGTCCGGGCATCTTCTGTCTTGCCCTTCTTCTTCTTCGTCTTCACGTATGTTTCTCTCCTTCGACCTTACTTGCTCCTTAGCTGCTCCATCGTCTTCCTCTTGGTTCCTGGTCATGCATAGCACATATGTTTGAGGTAGTAGCCATGTCTCACATGTGGAAAGTGAAGGTTCAGAGAGGAGCGAGTTCACCTTGTGTCCATTGGCGTATGCTTGAGGTCTCATCGTATGTCCTCTTGGGGCTTGGGGAGTAGTCGTAGTGTACATGGGGATGACCATAGGATGCTCCGCATCATCTCCCCCCTCCCCCTTGGGAAAGATCCAACCTCGGATCGAAAAGCTCATCACCATGGAAACGGTTGTCGTGAACGGACTTGTAGTTGGACGAAGTTGAGGGCATGAGGCCATCCAAGTACTCCAAGGTGTCTCCGTTATGTGGTACATGAAAAATGAGCAAACACAAAGTACACTTGGAAATGCAATGGTTAGCGCACACAAAGTGTCCATCCTGTAAGAATGAGTCCGTGTGACAAGGTACATGAAGCTTAGCAAGATTATATAGTATGAGATGTAAAGCATTCATGTGATCAAATGCATTTGTGGTGCACACAAAGGTGTTATGAATGTGATCAATGCTACCATTGTGCAAAATGATGTCATAGTGTGATGGTTTATCAAGAGCATGAACATGGCAATGGACGCTCAATATGACTATGTTGTCATGCAATTGATATTTGGCAATGTGGTCAAGATCTATGAAGAGTCCATCAAGAAAGATCACAACAAATTTTCTAAGAAAGTGCACAAGCTCATAACAAGGCAATCATAATGTGAGTCAATCCATGCGCAAGATGCAAATTTGTTATGGGAATGATATGTCCATGTAGCATGGCATGTGAGCACACAATCAACAAATATGAAGGTTTTGGTGCAATGTGTCAAAGAGGTGTCGATATACCAATGATCAATGTCGTGGAATGAGTGGAGTTCCGAAGGTACATCCAATAGGTCCGCACACTCCTCAACTTGAAGGTCCATAGGGTCCATCTCCACTGTCGGTCCTCCATCTCGTAGATGTATCATGTAGGCAACAAGAAGGAAACAACGATGAAAGTATGGCCCATCCAATATGCATATGTGAGGATGGCTCACAAAGAAGGAATTCACCTTATCAATGTTCTTGCAAATGTTGGTGTTGCACATCGTGTATGCCTTCGCATGATCAAGTTGTTGCATGACGACACCGCCTTGTGAATCCTTCAAAATGAAAAAACATGACAAACACTCGGAAAAACAAATGAGGTTAGCGGACTTGCAAAACCTATCATTCATATGGTAAGATACCCAACAAGTGTAGTCATCATGCTTATCATAAGAAAGGACAAGGTAATGTGGCATGACATGTAAGCATATGATGCGATAACAACCAAAGGCATTAAGCTCAAACAAACAAGCATGCATCACAAGTATGGTGTCCAAGTCTCCAAGATCAACAAATATAGCATTGTTGCACTCAATATAAGTGATGAGAGATGCAACTAATGGAGACAAGTGATAATGATCAAGATATATCATGTGAGTGGCATTAACATATATGTCATCAACCCAAGAAAGCAAGTACGAGTGGAACATGGGTGATGCAACAAAGCAAGCAATCATAGTGATCAAGTAGTGTAAGCTAGTAGTGCAAAGATGCAACATACTAGTAGGAATCATGGAAATCATGGCATGTGTGCAAATAGTAGGCATGAATAATGCACATGGCATAGCACAAGCATGAAAGCAAGATAGGTGCAAAATAGGATCAATGTATTGGCGAGAGGACATATGTAAATAGGAATGGTACATCATGACTCTCCCAACACAATAAGCATCAATAGCACGGGGCACAAATAAATCATGGCAATAGCTACAAGTATCTCCACCAAGCATGCAAATACACATAGTAGTAGAATGGTGAATCATGGGTAAATTCAAGCAAGGGTCACAATTGCATGGCAAAGTCATACCAAGAGGCATAGCATGCAAAGTGAACACGGTAGAATGGGCATAATGTAACAAGTGGTAAATAGACCAAAGTCGTGTGAGAGCCAAGTAAAAGAGATGCATGTAGTGGTTGCGCGAAGATAATGGTGGTAAGGACAATCCACGGGATCCCAAATCGTCGTTTCTCTCAAGAGCTTGTTTTATCAACTCATGGGATTGTGAGGTTGACAAATGTTCATGAGTATCTACACAAAACAAAGACAAAGGAAAATTTGTGTGTGCGTGGTATATGTACACATCATCCATCATGATGCGCACGTGCATGTGTTGGTTAGCACATAATAGCCAATGCTCAAATAAATGAGATGCATGATATGGAAACATGTCATCCATCATGAGAGGTTTGTTGTTATGTATGGCATAATGGAGACTCGAAATGTGTAATGCATCACAAGAAATAAGTAGAGCATTGTTATTCATGGAATGCATATGGTGCACACAATCGTGGCAATCATGCAAGGTATGGAATGCATCAAGATCTCCTAGTATGAATGGGGAAACTATGGGGGTCTCCTCACGACCATCAATGGAAACATCACATGGAGAATATTGATAACATCCAAAACAATGCATATCGGGAACAATGTGAACATGGCATGGCATAGTTGATGAATTGCGCAAATCATGTAGAGGAAGCATGTCAATATCATCGCAAGAGAAACACAAGCCAATGACCATCATCTTGTCATCTATGCCACAAGTGCAAATAGGATTGAATTTAATGGGGCATGCATAATTACTATGTTGAGATTGAAATGAAGCAATATGAGAAATCTCACTCATAGCATATGACAAGTTTAAAGGCTTGTCGAACATGATGTGACCAAAAGAATTTTCACATGATATCCTATGGAGCATAGCATCACAACTAGGCAACTCAACATGCTCACCATCATATTCATCATAAATAGGTAAGTCAAGACATGAAGAAGTCGCACTAGCATGAAGCATGGGAATAGGTGTGTCAACATCATGCAAGCAATCATTGGTAAGATAGTCCACTAGTGGGACAAGAGAAGCACCATCACCTATATTACCTTTAGAGCTCCACTCATGTGTTGTAGGTGAGTGATAGAGGCAAAGGTGTCCCGTCTTTCGATTAGATGGTGGCTATCGTTTGGATGAAGTCAACTTTGACGATCCGAGTACGAACGTGTGTGGACGTCGCGCCTTAGCAATCGCTAAACCAACTCCGAGAGGTTATCGACCACACTAGAGCATGATCAACCTGACCACGAAGGTCTATTTCCTGCAAGCAAACGAAGAACAAGCAAGAAACTAAGATTGCAATCTGGATATTGTGAATATAAGAGGAAAGCTTTATTGATCAAGGTAGGGTTCTGTGACGCCTTTGTCTAGTCGTTGAACACAAACGAAGTACGCGAAGTTGCAGCTATGGCTAACTTTTAATCTAAACAAAACCCAAAGTCTAAACGACGCCCTAAGGGCTGTATATATGGGGGAAAGAGGGGGGGAATTCGTGGCCCTTGGTGGAGGGGTCCGAAACCAACCCTAACTCTTGTTTCCCCACACATACGGACTCTAAAAACAGCCTATACTCAAGTATTTCGAAATTACATGGGCCTGGCCCAATAATAAGGTGACGCATCACCTATAATAGCCTCTGGACGAAATTTATGAAGTGGCATCTTGTATATTTCGTCCAAGGCTTCTCGCACCTATTATGGTGGCTTCAAAGTCCTGAAATCATCAATTGAAACCCCATTCTTGTTCCCCTTGCGCATGCCATCATCTCGATGCTTGATCTTGCTCCAATGTTCATCATTCTTGTCCAAGCTAGGCCCTTCATTTGTAAGCAAGACAAACGTATCCAATTTAGGCAGCATCATATTCTCATGAACATTAGATTCATTACCAAGAAACGAAAGTACCTGGTAATTTAATTGGCGTGCGCGAGCTCTAGTAATTGGTCGTGTATATGTGTCAGTTGGAGCTGTGGGTGTAACCTTGTTAGTGATGTCCTCATCAGTGAGGTTGCAAGTTGATCGTACCACGCGGGGGGTGCATCTTCTTCCACCATGGCCATCGGGTTTTCCATTGGCGGGATGGACTCGTCGAGGATTGGCGCATCGTCATGTAGGAGACCTAGCACCAAAGAAAACACACTCGGAGTAGAGGTTAAGTCGTTAGAAATCATAGTGGCCTCACATGCCCTCTCAACTACCTCACTCACTAAGTGGTGTGGCTCACTCACTCTCTCTTGGATGCTCTCACTCGTATGGTTGGTGGAGTCACTCAAATGGCTCTCAAAGGAAATACTCTCAATGTCACATATGGTGGAGTCACTCGTATCACTCATGTGGTGGTGGCTCCCCTCACATGGGAATTGGGACATCTCGTCATATGTGGAAGTCGAAGAGGTGTAGGTGCAATAGTCTCCATGCTCAACTTCCTCATCTGTAACGCCTCCAAAGAAGAATTTCGTAGGGTGTGGCAAACCATCACGCTCCTCCGAGGTCAAAGAGAAGGTCTCATGCTTGCTCGCGTAGCTTGATCCGGAGTAGGAGTCCAATATGGGCGCCGTCTTCATGGTGTCGTCGCCTTGGTTGCTGGGGATGGCTCATGCTCCACCGTCTTGTCGCCGTCGCTCGTAGATGATCGCCTTGATGATGAAGACGTCGATGTAGGCAAACTCATGGGAAGTGCCGTACGTCCAAAGGCGAAGTTGCCTTTATAGCACTTGGCGAAGATGCCGAAGTGGTGCTTTTAGCCGTAGCTCCGTCTTGGGGGTGCTTGTCTCGCGGTCTTCTTATGTGCTCTTGAAGCTTGGCCTTGGCGTGATGTAGAGCTTGTTCGGACTTGTAGGTTTGCGTGTGTCGAGCATGTTCATCCTGATGGTGTCATTGTAGTGCTTGAGCTCTTGGTAGATGTCATTCATCGTCGTCATGCACATGATGCTTGGAGGTGACTTGCCCTTCATGATGAAGTTGATGGTCACCATGGCGGTGTGGACGTGGATGACTTGCACTTGCATCATGTTTGCGCTCCGAACACTTGTGACTTGAATGTCGCCGCCGAGAAGATGACGAAGGTGAAGAAGACTTGTAGTCGACCACCAAGTGTTTGAGCTCCGCCATTTGTTTGTTAAAGGAGTCGCACATGTCGTTGAAGGAAGCCATTCTCCTTGTCTCAGAGTGTCGTATTTCGATGGTGATGTTGCTCAAGCGCTCTTGCATTGCTCGTTGTAGTCCGATGGTTTTCGCGTGGATGTCATTGTTCGCGCCGTCGCTGTCGAAGATCAGAGATGAAATGCTTTGCCTATCCATCACAAGACTCAAGTAGTGGTGAGTGGGAGAAAGAGAAGAACTAGACCAATGTACCTTACCCGATGTTGAAAATGGATCAATGATCACTCAATAATGTATCAAGGAAATAGCACAATTGGTACCGATTCTTGTCAATTCTCACACCTACACAAGTAAAGCTTTTGGTGGAGCTTGGTGAGGATAGTGGCACAAAAATGTGATGCAAAAGTTAGCAAGAGTCAATAAAGTTGAAATAGATTCACAAATTCGTAAGTGAAACAAGTAGACCAATAGCAATATGGGTGGCACACAGAAACACACACACAGATAGATAAATGTGGTTGTGCACCAAGGGTGGAGCGGAAAATGTGGAATCCACGGAAAATGCTCTTGTCACACAACACTAGAGAGAGGCTAGCCGATTGCTCAATAGGCGGATACGAACTTGTGCACTACCTATATGAGACAAAATGTAGCGACTTCCTATCACAAGTATGCTATGTGTATGATGTTCCGGTGCTTTTAGCACAAGATGATCCTAGATGATCAAGTATGATATGATATTTTGTGATGCTATGGCTCTTGCTTACAAGCTTCTTTGTGGCTCTTTTTCTTTGCTTAAAAGCTTATTCTCTTTTTTTATATATGTCCACTTATGCGAAATGCACAAACCAAGATAGCAATTGTGTATATGCGGGAACAATCTTGTGACACAAGGGATGATATGATGATACCAATATGATATGGTATGTATGCAATGGAAGTGCAGACCGATGATCACTAATGTGCACAAGTAGCGTTGCCGGCAATACTCAAAGGTTAGTCTCGATAGGCAAGTGACGCAAAAATGGGTTAGGGGGTTAACAATGCAATTGCAAGAGGAATATACAATGATGTCGTCGAGGTTACCATCCGAGTCGATGATGAGAGGCGGTGTTCGTGATGTAGACCCGTTCGTAATTAGCCGAAACACCTTAGGAAACGGAAAAACCACAACTCAAATTCTACAGGACACATGTCAAATGGTGGTAGTGGGAAAGCGATGGTGGTTGCGGGAGTAATATTGGAAACCCGGTCAAAATGGGTTATGGTGGTGGAAGGGTATGATGGACTATACATGGTGTCGGAGTAGAAGTCACGGTCCCTAAGTAGCTGAAACACCTTAGGAGACTCTAGCCAGAACTCAAACAAGCTCGAACAAAATTGGGTTAAGTTGGGTTTGCGGAAATATATAGTGGGCAATGTGTATGAGGAAATGGTGGTGGTGGTTGATGAAGAAGCAATCGTCCCTAAGTTGCCTAAACACCTTAGGAGACTCAAATCACTACTCAAGCAACCACAAATGCTATGGTGGACAAAATGGGTTACGTTGCGGAAGGCTATGGTAGCTATGTGGATGATATGGTGGAAGGCCTAGTCAAACTTTCCAAATTTGACAAATTTTGATGGATTAAAATGATGATGGTAGTATTTTTGTGGTATGTGGGATGTCAAGAGCTTCAAAACGAGCTAAAGAACATCAAAAACAGACTCCGGATGAATTAGTTATGGCCAAAACAAAATTTCACCCGCGTCAGCTTCAGGGTTAACCGGACATCCCGGAGAAAGTCCAGCTCATCCGGCCTATGTTCGGATGGTCTGGGAGAACATCCGGATGATCCGGGTTCGTCAGCTCCGGTACGGGTATTCGGGTGCGCCGATTACACGGACGTCCGGGAGAGTATCCAGCTCATCCGGGAGGTGTCCGGATGAACCAAGACTTTGTCCGGATGATCCGGGCGGGTCAACTCCGCTCGGGATGTTCTCTCGGGGATGAATTTGGGGCGGAAAAATGATGATTTTGGGCTCAAAATTGAGAGGATTTCTTGGATGGAAAGTGGAGAAACTTGTGGAGATGCTAGATCCACTTGAAACCAAGCGAATCCATGGATCAAAATCAACAAAATCTCATCAAACCAACAGATCACAAAAAAAATTGGGGCTATTTTTGGTGGGGAATTTTTTAATTTGGGGAAGAACACAACAAAACAAGGCTAGAAAATGGTGGGGAGGCTCCAAATTCGTGATGAACCAAGGCTCATGATACCATAGATGATGTAGGGTGGAACCCTACGTGGCCGATCTTTTACGAAAGGGAGGGATCCCGAGGAAGAACACGAGAGGAATGAGGAAAAACACAAGAGGGACAAGGAGAAAACACTCAAATCAACAAGTTTAGGTCACACAAATGCTAAATCAGGGTACACAAAGTGCGATACACGATACACGATCAACTAAGGACGATACAAGTGGCGGTAGTCATCTCCGTGAGGAGGTCTTGATGTTCTTCTCCGTAAAGGAGGTCTTGAATCCAGTGGATCTTCTCCGAGGGGGCCGCGGTCTCGTAGGAGAGGAACCACTAAGGTTTTGTATGAGCTAACACAAAGCTAACCCTAGAAAGTATGGGTGGAGTGATATATATAGGCTAGGAGGGGCAAAGGAGTACATGGGCCTCGGCCCAACATCATGCACGCAGGCATTGTCCGGATGATCCGGGCTTCGGGGGTCCGGATGATCCGGGGCGGCGTCCGGTTGATCCGGACGTGTCGTCTCTGCAGCGGAGGGTCCGGATGTCCGGGTCCTGGTCCGGATGTCCGGGTCCTGGTCCGGACGTCCGGGTGTGGCCGGATGATCCGGGCTGGGGTCCGGATGATTCGGCTTTAGAGAGGAGCTCTCGGGTGTCCGCGGACACATTACCCGGATCGTCCGGGCGGGGGTCCGGATCGTCCGGGCTCTGCTTGGATCATCCGGGCCTTCGTTCGGATCGTCCGACCAGTCTGAGGCTTGGTCGTTCTCTTCTCCATCTTCCTTCTTCGATTCCTCTTGTTCCTTGGCTTCTCCATGGTTGCTCCCAAGGTACCTGAGTATGCATAGAGTTTCGGATGAGGGTAGCAGCCATATCTCATGTGAATTGAAATGACGTTGCGAGAGGAGTGAAGTCACCTCGGTCTCGAGAGCTCGTGCTCGACCGCATGTCATGGGTCCACTTGGCACTTGGTGAGACGATGGTAGGTCCATGGGGATGACCTTGGGATGCTCCGCATCATCTCCCCTACCTTGGGAAAGATCCGACCTCGGATTGAAAACTTCATCACCATGGAAAGTGGAGAGATCCTTGACGTTGAAGACATCGCTCACATTGTACTTGTCTCGTGGAATGTCGATCTTGTAGGCATTGTTGTTGTAGCGTGCTAGCACCTTGAAGGGTCCGTCGGTCCGAGTTAGTAGTTTGGACTTGCGCTCGGTGGGGAAACGGTCCTTGCGAAGATGTAGCCATACGAGATCTCCCGGTCGGAACACCATAGGTTTCTTGTTGGTGTTGAGCTTGGATGCTAGTCGATGTACTTGCCTCTCGATCGTTTCCCTTGTATCTTCATGCACCTTCTTGAGATAGCTTGCTCGAGCACTTGCGTCCAAGTTGATGCGTTCTTGTAGAGGTAGAGGTAGGATGTCCAATGGGGACAACGGGTTGAAGACATAGACGACCTCGAAAGGGGACTTGCCGGTAGTCGAATGTCTTGCGCGGTTGTAGGCGTACTCGGCGATGGGCAAGCATTGCTCCCATTCCTTGATGTTCTTCTTGATCAACACGCGAAGAAGCGTCGAAAGTGTGCAGTTCGTCACCTCCGTTTGGCTGTCGTTTTGTGGATGATATGTCGAAGAGAAGAGGAGCTTGATGCCGAGTTTGGCGCATAGAGTCTTCCAAAAGTAGCTCAAGAACTTGACGTCCCGATGTGACACGATCGACTTGGGCACTCCATGTAGACGAATGATTTCCCTACAAAAGAGATTTGCCACATGTGAAGCATCATCGATCTTGTTACATGGAATGAAATGAGCCATTTTAGAGAATCTATCCACGACAACAAACACGGAATCATTTCCATTTTGAGTCCTAGGAAATCCAAGTATAAAGTCCATGCTTATGTCTTCCCATGGATGGTATGGAATAGGAAGTGGCATGTAAAGACCATGAGATTGAGCTTTTGACTTAGCTTTGCGACATGTAGAGCATCGGTTGGTGAGGTGTGAGACATCACGTAGCATCTTGGGCCAAAAGTAGTTCTTGGAGAGCGTAGCAAATGTCTTGTCGCGTCCAAAGTGTCCCATGAGTCCACCTCCATGAGATTCCTGCAAAAGGAGCAAACGAAGCGAAGACTCGGGAATGCAAAGTTTGTTAGATCTCATAAGATATCCATCCTTAATGTAGTAACGTTCCCAAGAAGTGTGAGTCAAACACTTAGCATAAGGATTTGCAAAGAAAGGATCATGCTCATATAAGTCTTTTATGTGCTCAAAGCCAATAACATTCAACTCAAGTTTTGTTACAAGCATGCATTTGCGGGAAAGTGCATCCGCCACAACATTCTCTTTGCCTTTGATGTACTTGATTACGTAGGGAAAAGACTCTATGAACTCACTCCACTTAGCATGACGCTTGTTCAACTTAGTTTGACCCTTGAGATACTTGAGCGTCTCATGGTCCGTATGAAGAATGAATTCATGAGGTCTAAGGTAATGTTCCCAAACACGCAAAACTCGAACCAAGGCATAGAGCTCTTTATCATTGATGGGGTAGTTAAGTTGCAATGTGTTCCATGCTTATGTCGTCATGCACACCCTTCATAAATCGAACCATCACCAAGGAAGTTCCATGCTTTCGAGAGGGAAATCACCAAGATTGAAGCAGAATTCAAATTTTCATCCTAGTTTGTCATTCAGTTTTTTTCCAACGATCAACATAACGCCTCAAATGCAATGTGTTCACATTTGACATTTTTTCCGAGCTCATTTACCATATTTATGGGATTATGTGCATTTTCTTGGCATTAATGGACATAATTCAAATTCGAACAATCGATGCATGAAAAGGTGCACAAGAACGGTCTGGAAAACCATGCTCATGTTATTTCATACATTCTCATGCCTTTTACAAGGAATGGGTAGATATTTCAAGGAAATGTATGTCAATAGTCAACCAAAAATGCGTCGTTTACTGGGTTAACAACTATACAAAAAATGAAATACATGGTTGGAAAACATGACACTTGGCGTGGTGTCATGGTATGGCCTCAACGTGCCCTGGTAAAAATTGGAGAATGTTTTCCTTGTGTCGTGATGCACACCTTTCATAAATCAAACCATCACCAAGGAAGTTTCATTGTTTCGAGGGGGAAATCACCAAGATTGAAGGGGGGGGGTCCAAATTTCCCTTGTCCTTTGTCCACGAGTTTTTTCTACGATGGACATACAACCTGCAAATCGGCGTCTTCAAATTTGGCACTTTTCCGGGTTCATTTACCATATTTAGGGGATTATGTGCATTTCCTAGGCATTAATGCACATAATTCAAGTTCAAACAACCGGTGCATGAAATGGTGCACAAGAACGTCCTGGAAAACCATGCTCATGCCATTAAGTAAATTCGCATGCCTTTTACAAGGAATGGACATATATTTCGATTAAATGTGTGGCAATAGTCAACCACAAATGTTTGTTTATTGGGTTTTCAACTATAGAAAAATGAAATAAATGCTTGGAAAACATGACGCATGGCATGGTGTCATGGTATGACCTCATCGTGCCCTGGTAAAAAATTTAGAAGGTTTGGCTTATGTCGTCATGCACGCCCTTTATAAATCGAACCATCACCGAGGAAGCTACATGCTTTCGAGAGAGAAATCACCAAGATTTAAGGGGAATCCAAATTTTCTTCGTTCTTTGCCCTGGAGTTTTTTTCTACGACGAACATACATGTAACACCCCATATGTGATACCTTCCATACATGGCAATAAAGCAATTATCAATTTGATCCTTGTCCTTTCCTTGGGGGTTCTTTTCATTTATGCATTCGTATTGTCATTGCATTGTCATCTTATTTTTCTTTGCATTCATGCATTACTCATCATCACCATTGCATCATGATCATCATGACCTTCTTTCAGTTGTTGTGTTGCATCCTTAGTTGTCTTGTGTTGGTCATGTGAGTACCTTGTTCTTGTGTGTTGGTGGTGCTAAACCCTAAACCCCTCTTTCTTTTGCATCACTCTTCTCCTTCGTTCTTTTCTTTCCTTTCTTTAATCAATTTTTGCAAGTGACTTAGCCTCTTACTATAATGTTCATCTCCTCCCCACTTCTTTGTTGCCTTGACATAAGTCACCTTGCAAAGCCTTGCCCCAATTTGAATTGATTTGGTTCGGTTCAAAAATGACAGAAGTTTGAACCATATTCAAACTTGTTTTATTTTTCTACCTCTAAAAATGCCCAAACCAATTTTATAAAATAAGGCATAAATCCAGAAGCTTGGGAATATTTTATTTTCCCCCAAACTCATTTTCTTTTGGTCTGTGATTTTCCTTTTATTTTTCTGACTGAGGAAAAAGAAAAAGAAAAGGCAACAGCAGCCCAGCAGCAGCAGCATCCACTTGGGCCCAGCCTTCCCCCTCGGCCCAGCTACCAGCGCGTGCCCGCAGCCCAGCACAGCCCGCGCGCACGTCCCTCCCACCATTTCTCACCCGCGCCCCCGCTTACCCTCGCTGAGTCGCGCCCACGTGGACGCCCAGGGCCCACTCGTCAGCGACTGAGGCCAGGTGTGCACCCACCTTTTCGTCCTCCTCGTGCCGTCGCCATGGGGACCGCGAGCCCGACGCCGTCGCTGCTTCGTCGTCGCTCTGGCCCTCCTTTTAAGCCCCCTCCGTGTCCAACCAAACCCCTAGAGTTCCCTCCTCCTTCCTCGCTCGCCGCCGGGCCACCTAGACCCCCAGATCCGACGTTCCTCCGCCGTCCCGAACGCAACAGAGAGCTCGTCCTTGTCGCCGACGTGCTCTCCGACCACCGTCGCCCTGGAGACCGTGTCCATCAAGTTCGCCAATGTCGACTATGTCCCCTGCTTCATCTACGGCCTGCGGGACGCCAAGTTCGTCTACTTCCTCGTCGAGCTCCCCCGCGTCGGCCTCCGTTCTTCTCCGGCGAGATTATGTCGACTCCGTCCACCTCCAGGCTAACCAAGCACACCTTCGTTCTTGCGGTACGTTCGTGCTCCTCCCCGGCACCTTTTCCTCCTCGCTCGCTTGCTCTAGATGCGTTAGCCGCGTGCATCCGAGGTCGCCGTCGTCGGGCCTCGTCTCTGGCGAGTGCCCCGACCACCTTAGCTCTTCTGCTGGTGTCCTTCAGCTTCGCCGTGTCGCGTAGGTTCTGCCAGTGCTCTCGTCGCTCCGTTTAGGCCCGTAGTTTGCCGCGCCATAGTGCGTCGCCGCCGCCTCTGTAGCTTGCCGCCGACGTCGTTGTAGCCATTGGTAGGTGCTGCTAGTTCACGTCGCGGGTGCGGAACTCCCCCAGGAGCACACCGCACCACTCCGCCACCTGTAATGGTCGCCGGAGCAGCTCCGACGAGCTACTCCGACGTGCTCTGTTTCCCCCTTGATGTCTGCTTCTTCAGTTATTTTATAAGGCAACTCGCACCTTATATGTCAGATACACGTTCGATGCCCAGTGGTGTGTCTCTTCGTCAGTGAACCAGCGACGTGGGTTCGATTCCGCGCTGGGATAGTGGCTCGCCCCCTTTTTTGCATTTATCGATGATGCTGACAGGGCGGCCCCACCTGCCAGCCTCACAGTGCCTTTCCACACACACCCGCACCCACTCTGCCACCTCAGCCTCCCCTGGACCCACGGGTCAGCGGTTGCGGCTAGATCCAGTCTGGTTCTGTTAGCCCTTTTCTTTTCTTTTTCTTTTCTGTTTTGTGTTTTTATTTTCTTTTTCTGCATTATCTTTGCATATTTAATATCTTTTAAAATATGCATCTGATGAAAATATTTTATATATGAAAACTGCTTAGTTTTTCATGTACAATATTAATATGCAGTTTGATGCCATGTTTAAAAACATTTAAATTGTTGTTTGAATTATTTGGTGTTTAATTATGCTTAAACATGTAAAAATCATCACTAAATATCTACAACTCCAAATTTAACAAACTTTATATGCATTTGGGGTGGAAAAATGTGTAGAGTAATGTGGTGCTGTTACTTTGCATGTTTACCAACTTTAAAATATGACTATCTCAGTTCTGTCCCAGATGTAATTAGATGAATATGGAAGTTTCCAGAAATTGTTGTTTGTTCTTTCCGGCCCATTTAAAATGCTAGCATTGTTGTTGTTGATCCTAGCTGCACCCCTTGCCATGTTAATCAACTTTTAAAACTTGTTGGGTGCTTGTTTAAAACATCTACATAACCACTTGTGGCCATGTTAGTTTTGTTTCCTTTTGCTTGTGTTCCACATGTGTGCGATCTTGTTATTGCCATGATGCTTGTGCACTCTTCTTGTTCCTAGGAGTTGCATCATATCTTATCCATGTCCATATGCATCATATGCATGCATCATGTGGTTGAGCATTGCATAATGATTGATCGTTGTTCCGGTGTTTGCATTGTTGTGTTGGTTAGAGCCCGGTGACGATTCGGAGTTCGAGGTTCCTTTCAAGGCTGAGTTTGAGGAGCAAGGTTACGATCCCTCCGTGGAATCAACAGGCAAGATGACCATCCCCAGATAACACTTCTATCTTTGCCTATGCTAGATGTCTCGTTCTTTAGATATTGCCTCGATGCCTATTCCTGTTTGTCAGCCCCCCCATTGTTGCCATGAAACACTCTAACCGCCTTCCTAGCAAACCTTTGTTTGGCTAAGTACGCATCGCTCAACCCCTCTTATAGAGTTGTTAGTTGCACGTGAAGTTTTGAAGATTGCTCCATGATGAAGTTGTTGGGATAACACAATATATTAATACATGTTAAACTAATTCACCTATATATTGGTAATTGATGGAAGGCTAAGCCTTTCTGCTTGGTGTTTTGTTCCACTCATGCCACCTTAGGAACCGATAAACCGGTGTTATATTCCTTGATTTTGCGTTCCTAACACGGTTGGGGTTTATGGGCCCCCCTTGATAATTCGCTTTGTTTAAAGCTTTTCCAGCAAGGCCCAACATTGGTTTTATATTTGCCTAATAACTAAAACTTGCATAGGGCGTTGCAAACCCGAGTTCTTAATTAACAACCCGGGCCAGTGCTCCTCATGAGTGTTGGTCCAAACTGGGGGTTCTGCGGGGCCACCACGGGGGAACCCGAGGTTTGGTATATACCTGTAGAATCACCCATCCGGTCGTGGTCTCAGACGAGATACACGCAGCTACTATCAGGGTGTCGGTACGCCGGGAGGTCTTGCTGGATTAGTTTTACCTTTGTCGAAATATCTTGAGCACGGGATTCCGAGAATACTCGTGTAACATCCCAAAATTTTAAATTTTGGAATGTTATAATAAATAGATAGATTTGATTGCTGTTTGATGTGCTGAGTGAAATTGAGTGGAAATTTAACTTTTGAAAGTTAAATGAGAGGGAATAAAATGACTTTCCCAAAACTTTCACTTTGCATTTTGATCTCCGGGAATTCAATTTCTTTTCAACACAAAACCCTAGAGTGAAGATAATATGACTTCTTCCATTTATTTTAAATGATAAAGTGCTTTGAAAGGATTTTTTGAATTTCATCCTCGAAAACTTCTCAATTCAGAAACTTTAAGCAACTCAATGATTTTCCCGAGAGAAGATAAAATGACTTCTTCAAAATATAGGAAATATGAGTTGGAAGTTTTTCTGAAATTTTCTACAACTCAATTTCAATATTGAGTTATTTGGGTTTTATTCAAATTATTTTTTCTCCAAAAATAAACTACATGGAAAACAGGGTAACATGATTCCCTACAGCACAAAATTGGAGATAAATGAATTTGAAGTCCTTTTGGTATTTTAAGAATGATTTTTATTGGATTTTATTGCAGCAGTGGGACCTTTTGATTTATTATAATTTGCGGGCATTTTATTTGATAGTAGTAAAATGTTCATGTTGTAGGGCTTATTTTTCTGCAAATTTTGATATATTATACGCCTATATAATATTTTATATTATTTCTAGTTTATTCTTTTCTTGTCTGTTAGAAAAAAAATGTGATTAAAGAAAAAAATTCCTCAGCCGAACTGGGCCGGCCCAGCCACTGCCAGGCCAGCCCAGCCCGCTCACCCCGACCACTTCCTTCTCCCGCACGGCAACTCCACCGCCGCCTCGGCGGTCGTGCCGCACCAGGCAATCGCGTCGTGCCCCCTACTCCAAGAAAGCTCCCCTCCCGCCTATAAAAGCCATAGCGCCGACTGCCTCCTCTCTCCCCGCTCTCGCCCACAGCCGCCGCCGCAGCTGCATCGCCGCCGCCACCGCTGCTTTGCTTCCCCGCCGCCGCTTGCTGCTGCTGCTGCTGCGCCAAGCGCCCTCGCCACCGACCCGCGTCAAGCCACCGCCCCTCGCCTCGCCTCTCGCCGCGTGCTTCCGACACCCGTGTCGCCGCCGGCCGACGTCCGCCCGAAACCCGAGCCGCCCCGATCCAAGAACCGATAAGGGAAAAACCGCCCCGGTCCGGTTTAGATCTCGGTTTTCTTTAGTTCTTTTTAAAAACCGTTTTTTTTTGTAGTTAGGTCAGTTAACGAACGTTCGTTCGTTTGGCAGTAGTAGTGGACGAATTCATTAGTTTAGTCTCAGCAGTGAACGGTTTTCTTTTAAAGTCTGTTTAGTAGTCAGGGATGATGTAGGGTGGAACCCTAATCAGCGGACCTTTCACGATTTGGAGGGTGGCACACGATGAACACGGGGAAACACAAGAGAAAGACGGGGAAAACACAAGAGAGAACACTCAAATCAACACGGAAGCAATCACACAAGCACTAGATTCGCGATACAAGGTCGAGATACATGATCCAAAGTCAACAACGGTGATACAGATAG
Source organism: Secale cereale (assembly GCA_902687465.1). Taxonomy (NCBI): domain Eukaryota; kingdom Viridiplantae; phylum Streptophyta; class Magnoliopsida; order Poales; family Poaceae; genus Secale; species Secale cereale. The sequence continues at coordinate 267,107,711 of LR738713.1, read as the reverse complement.
TCTTCTCCCGGAGGAGGTCTTGATATCCCTGGGGATCTTCTCCGTGAAGGAGGTCCTGAATCCGTAGTGGATCTTCTCCGTAGAGGCGCACCGTCTCGTGGGAGAAATCCACACAAGTATCAAATGAGCTAAAACCACAGCTAACCCTAAACGGAATGAGGAGGGGAGTATATATAGTCTACGGGGCGAAGGGGTACACGGGCCTCGGCCCAAGTGCTGCGCGCAGGCAGATCAGGAGCCGGACGTCCGGGCGGCGGGCCGGATGTCCGGGACTTCGCGGGACGCCGGATGTCAGGGGCGGGGGCCCGGATGTCCGGGCGGGAGGAGCCGAGCCTCGGGTGCTCTCTGGACAGGAGCGCCGGATTTCCGGGCCCGAGGCCGGATGTCCGGGCCGTGCTTGGCCGGATGTCCGGGCCCTGGCCGGATGTCCGGGCCCTGTGGCTGGTCTTCTGTAGAGAGATGCCCAGGGGCCGGATGTCCGGGCCAGGGGGCCGGATGTCCGGGGCCTGGAGCTGCTTTCTGGTCTTCTTGTTGCATCAGCTCGTCCATGACCTTGGGGACTTGTCCATCTTCAAGCTCTTCTCCGATGTGGTCTCCTTCGCACCTGAGCATACAAAGCACACCCGTTTGAGGTAGCAACCATGTCTCGCAAGATTCGTATGGAAGTAGGGCTAGGAATGACGTCACCTCGGTCTCGAAAGCTCTAGCACGAGCACGTGGCATCGGTCCTTGAGGCACTTGAGGGGGTGAAGGAGGGTCCGTGGGGATGACCTTGGGATGCTCCGCATCATCTCCCCTCCCTTGGGAGAGATCCGTCCTCGGATCGAATTCGTCACCACCATGGAACAGAGAGAGATCCTTGACGTTGAAGGTGTCGCTCACGGAGTACTTGTCTCGAGGGAGTTCGATCTTGTAGGCGTTGTCGTTGTAGCGGGCGAGCACCTTGAATGGTCCGTCGGCTCGAGGTAGAAGCTTGGACTTGCGCTCGTGTGGGAAGCGGTCCTTGCGAAGATGAAGCCAGACAAGATCGCCCGGTTGGAACACCATTTGTGTCTTGTTGACGTTGAGCTTGGTGGCGAGACGTTGGACTTGGCGCTCGATCATTGCCCTTGTATCTTCGTGCACCTTCTTGAGATAGCTTGCTCGAGCACTTGCATCCATGTTGATGCGCTCTTGTAGCGGTAGAGGTAGAATGTCCAAAGGAGACAACGGATTGAAGCCGTAGACAACCTCGAATGGCGACTTGCCGGTGGTCGAATGTCTTGCGCGGTTGTAGGCGTACTCGGCGATGGGCAAACAATTCTCCCATTCCCGGATATTCCGCTTGATCAACACACGAAGAAGAGTGGATAGCGTGCGGTTCGTCACCTCCGTCTGGCCGTCCGTTTGTGGGTGGTACGCCGAAGAAAAGAGTAGCTTGATTCCGAGCTTGGCACATAGTGTTTTCCAAAAGTAACTCAGGAACTTGACGTCCCGGTCCGATACGATCGTTTTAGGCACGCCATGAAGACGAAGTATCTCCCTGCAAAAGAGAGTGGCAACATGTGAAGCATCGTCGATCTTGTTACAAGGAATGAAATGAGCCATTTTGGAGAATCTATCTACCACCACAAGCACAGAATCTTTGCCATTTTGAGTCCTAGGCAAGCCAAGTATGAAATCCATGCTTATGTCTTCCCATGGATGATATGGAATAGGAAGAGGCATATAAAGACCGTGAGATTGAGCTTTGGACTTAGCTTTGCGGCATGTCGAACATCGGTTGGTGAGGCGTGAGACGTCACGAAGCATCTTGGGCCAAAAATAGTTCTTAGAGAGAGTAGCAAACGTCTTGTCGCGTCCAAAGTGTCCCATGAGTCCTCCTCCATGCGATTCCTGCAAAAGGAGCAAACGAAGCGAAGACTCGGGGATACAAAGTTTGTTAGCTCTCATAAGATATCCATCCTTGATGTAGTAATGTTCCCAAGAAGTGTGAGTCAAGCATTTAGCATAAGCATTTGCAAAGAAAGGATCATGCTCATATAAATCTTTAATATGCTCAAAGCCAATCACATTCAACTCAAGTTGTGTTACAAGCATGCATTTGAGGGAAAGCGCGTCCGCCACAACATTTTCTTTGCCCTTGATGTATTTGATGACATAGGGAAAAGACTCAATGAACTCACTCCATTTAGCATGACGCTTGTTCAACTTAGTTTGACCTTTGAGATACTTGAGTGTCTCATGGTCCGTATGAAGAATGAATTCATGAGGTCTAAGATAGTGTTCCCAAACACGTAGAACTCTCACCAAGGCATAAAGCTCTTTATCATAGATTGGATAGTTAAGTTGCGCTCCCGATAGCTTCTCGCTAAAGTACGCAATTGGGCGCTTTTCTTGCATTAGCACGCCACCTATGCCAGTACCACTAGCATCACAATGAATCTCAAACGGTTTGTCAAAGTTTGGTAGGGCTAGAAGTGGTGCGTGCGTGAGCAAGCTCTTAAGCTCATTGAACGCGGTGTCTTGCGAAGGACCCCAAATGAAGGGTGCGTTCTTCTTGCTCAAAGCGTGTAGAGGCATAGCAATGGTGCTAAAGTCCTTCACAAAACGTCGATAGAAACCGGCTAAACCAAGGAAACTACGCACTTGCATGAGATTCTTAGGTTGAGGCCAAGTTTTAATTGCTTCAATTTTAGTTTCATCAACGTGGACACCTTGAGAAGACACGACAAATCCTAGAAAGACAACCTTGTCAACGCCAAAAGTGCATTTCTACATATTAGCATATAATTGTTGTTTGCGAAGTGCTTGCAAAACTAGTTGGACATGGTCAACATGTTCTTCAAGCGACTTGCTAAACACTAGAATGTCATCAAAGTAAACCACTACAAAGAAACCTATGTAGGGTCTAAGAACAAAGTGCATAAGACGCACAAAAGTGCCTGGTGCTTCCGATAAGCCCATTGGCATAACAAGCCACTCGTATAACCCGAACTTGGTTTTGAAAGCAGTTTTCCACTCATCACCCTCTTGAATGCGAATTTGGTAGTAACCACTTTTAAGATCAATTTTTGAAAAGATGGTGGCACCACAAAGTTCATCAAGCATGTCATCTAAGCGAGGAATAGGGTGACGATATCTAACGGTGATAGCATTTATCGGGCGGCAATCGGAACACATGCGGAAAGT
>LR738713.1:267087186-267104530 GCA_902687465.1 Secale cereale | reverse complement strand
GAAAAGACTCAATGAACTCACTCCATTTAGCATGACGCTTGTTCAACTTAGTTTGACCTTTGAGATACTTGAGTGTCTCATGGTCCGTATGAAGAATGAATTCATGAGGTCTAAGATAGTGTTCCCAAACACGTAGAACTCTCACCAAGGCATAAAGCTCTTTATCATAGATTGGATAGTTAAGTTGCGCTCCCGATAGCTTCTCGCTAAAGTACGCAATTGGGCGCTTTTCTTGCATTAGCACGCCACCTATGCCAGTACCACTAGCATCACAATGAATCTCAAACGGTTTGTCAAAGTTTGGTAGGGCTAGAAGTGGTGCGTGCGTGAGCAAGCTCTTAAGCTCATTGAACGCGGTGTCTTGCGAAGGACCCCAAATGAAGGGTGCGTTCTTCTTGCTCAAAGCGTGTAGAGGCATAGCAATGGTGCTAAAGTCCTTCACAAAACGTCGATAGAAACCGGCTAAACCAAGGAAACTACGCACTTGCATGAGATTCTTAGGTTGAGGCCAAGTTTTAATTGCTTCAATTTTAGTTTCATCAACGTGGACACCTTGAGAAGACACGACAAATCCTAGAAAGACAACCTTGTCAACGCCAAAAGTGCATTTCTCCATATTAGCATATAATTGTTGTTTGCGAAGTGCTTGCAAAACTAGTTGGACATGGTCAACATGTTCTTCAAGCGACTTGCTAAACACTAGAATGTCATCAAAGTAAACCACTACAAAGAAACCTATGTAGGGTCTAAGAACAAAGTGCATAAGACGCACAAAAGTGCCTGGTGCTTCCGATAAGCCCATTGGCATAACAAGCCACTCGTATAACCCGAACTTGGTTTTGAAAGCAGTTTTCCACTCATCACCCTCTTGAATGCGAATTTGGTAGTAACCACTTTTAAGATCAATTTTTGAAAAGATGGTGGCACCACAAAGTTCATCAAGCATGTCATCTAAGCGAGGAATAGGGTGACGATATCTAACGGTGATAGCATTTATCGGGCGGCAATCGGAACACATGCGGAAAGTGCCGTCTTTCTTAGGCACGAGAATAACGGGAACGGCACAAGGGCTTAGACTTTCACGTACATGACCCTTGTCGATGAGTTTCTGCACTTGCCGTTGTATCTCCTTTGTTTCCTCGGGGTTGACGCGGTAAGGAGCCTTGTTTGGAAGTGGAGCACCGGGTACGAGGTCGATGCGGTGTTCTATCCCTTGAAGCGGAGGTAGACCCGGTGGTAGCTCATCCGGAAAGACGTCCGAGAATTCCTGCAACAATTTAGACAACAGAAAAGGTGGAGGTGGTGAAGTGTTAGTAGGTTTGGCTTCCCCTTTGCATAAGAGCACAAGGTGGAAGACGCTCGATGGGTTCTCACACACTTCCCTCATCTCACGTTTGGTAGCAAATAGCACTAGTTGCTTCTTGTCGCTCATCGTGGAGTCGCTCATATTTGGCTTGTGGCACTCACTCTCTTTTTGGTGGCTCGCTCTCTCACCATTCTCTCCATGATGGGTGGTAGGTAAAAGCTTGTCGGCGGCTACTTGACTTGGAGTCATAGGTCGAAGCACGAATTCCTTGCCCTTCATTTTGAAATGATAGTGATTTGTCCGTCCATTGTGTGTGACTCCACGATCATATTGCCATGGTCGTCCAAGAATAAGGTGGCACACGGACATTGGTATCACATCACACTCAAGAGTGTCCTCGTAGGCGCCAATCTTGAAAGAGACTTGCACGGTGTGCTCGACTCGAAGAATTCCGGCGTCGTTGAGCCATTGGACCTTGTAGGGGTGCGGATGCTTCGTCTTGACCAAATGAAGCTTGTCGCATAGCTCTTCACTTGCCAAGTTGTGGCAACTTCCTCCATCGATGATAACCTTGATGGCGCGTCCATTGATGCCGGCCTTCGTATGGAAAATATGACAATGTTGGTCGTCATCTTGTTGATGTTGGAGTGTCAAGACTTTGGAGACAACAAGGTTGGGGCTTGAGTCATTGTCGCAAAACACTTGATTGTCTTCTTCTTCATTGACTTGGCGATGCATAGCGACATGCTCAAGTGCTTCCATCTCATCATCGCTCATGGAGTCATAAGATCCGTCGTCGTTAATGATCATGGTGCGAACGGTCTTGCACTCAAATGACTTGTGGCCTCGTCCTTGGCACTTGAAGCATTTGATGGAGCTCGTCTTGTTGTTATCTTCGGTTGGAGTTGTAGTTGAGGAAGCTCTTGGCTTGAAGTTGTTGGTAGAAGGTGGACGACTCGAGGTAGTCACATTCTTGTAGCTTGACTTGTCACCGAAGTTTGTAGAAGGCTTGGTAGAGGTAGGAGGAGTAGCCGAAGTCGTTGAAGCTTGGTTATAGGAGCCGAAGTTCTTGGAGTTGAACTTTGAGTACTTGTAGTCTTCTTGAACTTGTCGCTCCGCTTTGGTTGCTTGATGTACTAGCTCGAGGAGATTGTTGTATGGTTGGAAGTCCGCAATCTTCTTGATGGGATAGCTGAGTCCATTCAAGAATCTCGCCATAGTTTGCTCATCATCTTCCGTGATGTTTGCTCGTATCATGGCAATCTCCATCTCCTTGTAGTACTCTTCAACGGACTTGGTACCTTGCTTGAGGAGTTGTAGCTTCTTGAACAAGTCACAGTTGTAGTGTGTAGGCACGAAGCGTGCTCTCATCACTTCCTTCATTTGAGCCCAAGTGGTGATAGGAGGTTCGCCTTTGGCTTCTCTTCTCTCTATGATTTGCTCCCACCAAATGAGAACATAGTCTTGGAACTCAAGTGATGCCATTGCGATCTTCTTCTCATCATCGAAGTTGTGAAGGCGAAAGATCTTGTCAACTTTCAATGCCCATGAGAGATAGTCTTCGGGATCAATGCTTCCGGAAAACTTTGGCATGGTGAACTTGAGCTTGCCATAGCGATGCTCGTCATTGTTTCCTTGCCTATTGGGAGGGCGATCTCGATTTTGGCGGTTTGCCATATCTTGTTGCTCTTGTTGGGGAAGATGTTCTTGTTGGGGTTGTTGCTCTTGCCGCGCTTGAGGAGGAGCTTCTTCTTGCATTCTTGCTTGATGTCGCCTTTCTTGCATCTCATCGCGAAGGAAATCCTCTTCTTGACGAGTGTGTCGAGTGCGGGCTGGCACATTGCGATGTGCATCTTGTAAAGCACGTTGCGCCTCCATAGCTTGAGCTTCTCGACGTTGTTGTGCTTGGCGGTTAGCCTCGGCATCTTGTTCTTCTTGATATTGACGAGCTCGCTCTTGTTGTTGTTGGCGTAGTCGTTGCCGTTCTTGTGCTTGCTCAAGTGTAGCTTGGTTTTGACGACGTCGGCCTTCTTGCTCGTCGAATAGCTCTTGAGAACTCTTGTCATGTAGAGGATGCTGATGGTCATGTCGAGCTTGACGTGCGGCTTGACGAAGAGTGTTTGACGTAGGTGTACTTGAGTCTTGCGTGGAGTCGGTGTGTCGACTTGAGCGGCTTCGTCGATGAGATGATGTTGAGGAAGAACGTCGGTTGATGATCAATGTCCGTAGCTCATTGTATTGGGTAGACATGTTGGTGTTGATGAGGTCGATTTGCTCCTTAGTACTTTGTTGGAATTGGCGCGCGTCCTCGGCGACTTGACCAATGTACTCTCGCATAGCTTCACTCTCTTGATGTAGAGCTCGTTGGACACCGAATAGATGTAGTTTGGTGACGTAGTTGTTCGCTTCTTGAGGATCGTCGAAGATCGGGTTGGTAGATGAACTTGGCCTATCCATCATCACAAGCAAGTATGTGAGTGGAGAAAGGAGAAGACAATATCAATGTACCTTAACCGAGGTTGAAAATGGATCAATGATCACTCAACAATGTAACCCGGAAATAGCACTATTGGTACCACTTCGTGTCGATTCTCACACCTACACAAGTAAAGCTTTGAGAGGAGCTCGGTTAGGATGTGGCACAAATTCAATGCAATCGTCAAAATGACTCAAAGATGTTGAAAATGGTTCACAAATTTGCTCATGCAACAAGTAGATCACTAGCAAAGAGTAGCCCACGGAACACACGCACAGATAGATAAATGTGGTTGTGCAACCAAGGATGAGCGAAAAATGTGGTAAACCACGGAAAATGCTCGTGTTGCACAACACTAGAGAGACGCTAACCGATTGCTTAATAGGCGGATACGCACTTGTGCACGACCTATAAGAGGCAAAATGTAACGACTATCTATCACAAGTATGCTATGAGTGTATGATGTGCCGATGCTTGGGCACAAGATGATGGTGCTATGTATGATCTCTTTGGATGCAAGGCGTAAGATGCTATTGTTTCTTTGCTTGGATTGGCTCTTTTGCTTAAAAGCTTTTGAGCTCTTTCTTTGGGCATATATGCATGCTTCTCGTATCGAGGTAGCTATTGTGTATGCGGAACACTCTTGTGGCACCTGTAGATATGCAAGATACCAAGATGATGTGATGTGACTCACAATGATGTAGTATGCAATATCTATGACTATCACTAATGTGCACAAGTGTCGTGGCCCGGCAATACTCAAATGGCTAGCCTCAATGGGAAAGCTACGCAAAGATGGTTCATAGGGTGACAATGCAATTGCAAGATAGAATGAGCGAAGTGTCGTCGATGTTACCGTCCTGGCCGAAGTTGAGCGGTGGTGTTGTCGAAGTCTTGCCGTCCCAAGGTAGCCTAAACATCCAAGGAAACGGTGAAACCACAACTCAAGTATCCACGGCAAATGGAGACAAATTTTCCAAACTCGAAGCGGGTAAGCGATGGTGGTTGTTGCGGAAGATTGGTGGAGGTTTGCGGAAGAATGGATGGATCACCGAACGAAAAGGCGGAGGACATTTGCTAGGAGGGACGTGGTGGTGGTTTTGTGGCTGCGGGAGGCCGGATGTCCGGGCCAAAGGCCGGATGTCCGGGCTAGGCCGGATGTCCGGGGCAAGAGCCGGATGTCCGGGGTGCCCGAGCCAGGAGGAACTCCTTGCAAACGGTGGTGTTGTGGCAAAAATTCGGCGGATTTTTCGGATGAAAATTGGGGAAAAGTGGAGGAAAAACTAGATCCACACGTGGCACAGCAGATCCATGGAACAAATTCAACAAAATCTTGCCAAATCAACAGATCACAGAAAATTTTTGGGTCTCTTTTTGTGGGGAATTTTTCGAAATTGGGAAGAACACGACAAAAACAAGCTAGAAAACGGGGTGTGGGGTTCCAAAATCGTGATCAACCTTGCTCTTGATACCAAGATGATGTAGGGTGGAACCCTAATCAGCGGACATTTCACGATTTGGAGGGTGGCACACGATGAACACGGGGAAACACAAGAGAAAGACGGGGAAAACACAAGAGAGAACACTCAAATCAACACGGAAGCAATCACACAAGCGCTAGATTCGCGATACAAGGTCGAGATACATGATCCAAAGTCAACAACGGTGATACAGATAGTCTTCTCCCGGAGGAGGTCTTGATATCCCTGGGGATCTTCTCCGTGAAGGAGGTCCTGAATCCGTAGTGGATCTTCTCCGTAGAGGCGCACCGTCTCGTGGGAGAAATCCACACAAGTATCAAATGAGCTAAAACCACAGCTAACCCTAAACGGAATGAGGAGGGGAGTATATATAGTCTACGGGGCGAAGGGGTACACGGGCCTCGGCCCAAGTGCTGCGCGCAGGCAGATCAGGAGCCGGACGTCCGGGCGGCGGGCCGGATGTCCGGGACTTCGCGGGACGCCGGATGTCCGGGGCGGGGGCCCGGATGTCCGGGCGGGAGGAGCCGAGCCTCGGGTGCTCTCTGGACAGGAGCGCCGGATTTCTGGGCCCGAGGCCGGATGTCCGGGCCGTGCTTGGCCGGATGTCCGGGCCCTGGCCGGATGTCCGGGCCCTGTGGCTGGTCTTCTGTAGAGAGATGCCCAGGGGCCGGATGTCCGGGCCAGGGGGTCGGATGTCCGGGGCCTGGAGCTGCTTTCTGGTCTTCTTGTTGCATCAGCTCGTCCATGACCTTGGGGACTTGTCCATCTTCAAGCTCTTCTCCGATGTGGTCTCCTTCGCACCTGAGCATACAAAGCACACCCGTTTGAGGTAGCAACCATGTCTCGCAAGATTCGTATGGAAGTAGGGCTAGGAATGACGTCACCTCGGTCTCGAAATCTCTAGCACGAGCACGTGTCATCGGTCCTTGAGGCACTTGAGGGGGTGAAGGAGGGTCCATGGGGATGACCTTGGGATGCTCCGCATCAAGGGACCTAGTTGTAGTATCTTATTTTTACAGATTAGCCCCTAAACTTTAAAAGGCCACAACTTTTTACCAGTTGGTCCAAATCCAACGAAACCAACGCCCACCTCTTCGTTACGATCCCCTCTTTCCTGTAATACAACTTAAACATGTTTTTGAAAATTCTAAAATTTGAATTCAACTAGTTTTATATTCAAACTTCGTTTGATCATAACTTGAGTTTCGTAACTTCGTTTGAGTTGATTGTTTTTGCAAATCGAAGCTCTTGACCTAAACTTTCTGATAAGGCCAAATTCACATAATTTTGGTACAGTTGGGAATTGTTTTATGTTTTGAGAATCATTCGTTTGTTTTCAAAGTTTTCCGAAGTGTTTATTCGTTTTGTCCGATCTTTCTGAGTGATTGCTTATGTGTGCTTACTATTGCTTGCTTACGATAGATTGACCGGAGTGTGACGAGTAGAGATATTAAGAGTTTTGAGTGCGAATCATCTTTATCAACATTGCAGGCAAGTTCACACTTTGATCATATTTTCCAATACCCAGTTTTCATTGCATTAGTTATATACTCAAACACATTGCATCAGTAGGATCTCTTAAATTGTGGGACTGGGAAGTAGATTGAGGTAGAACCTATTACCTGCATTATTTTCAAACCCTTGGGAGTTACTTCTACGTTTGCTTAGGTTGCTAAGCTATGCTCGTAGACGTGGGTTGGTTTTGAATGAAATCCATGACAGATGCGAGTTGTTAATTAAGGATTCAACTTAAGGTGGCTACTTGAATACACATCTGGGTGGATTGGTTGGGGCACCCTGGGAGTGAACTAGTGGATTGCCCGGACACCTGGTGATGCCAGTGTTGTCCTAGGAAATCCCAGGGTTCCGTGTGATTGTCCTATTGGAATGCCACCCAGGCTCAAAGGGATCATATAATATTTTCATGCCTAGAAACTTCCATGTGCAGCCACATGCCAATATGGGCTCTGGCATAGTTGAGTAAGTTGTGGGAAACCTTTCCATGATGGGCTAGCAGATGTAGGGGGATTGTAGGTGTACCGACCTATCTATCTGGTTAAGGGGACCTCTTCGGAAAAATTGTGTCTCGGTCATCCGTTTCTCAAACACCATGCAGTGCGAGAAATTAAACGGAGGCGATCGACTCTTGTGGGAAAAGTGCACAAACCTCTGCAGAGTGTACAAACTATTCATGAGTAGCCGTGTCCCCGGTTATGGACATCTTTGAGTATCTAGAAGTGGATTATTTGTTGATCTCGTCACTCTATAATTTAATTTGTTGAGTTAATGATTACTTTAATTTGGGATTGAGATGGAGGAACCATTCTCAATTGTTCATGATTTAAATTTAACAAAGTAGTTAAATAAAATGCATTCCTTTGTTGTAGGGAAAAATCAGCTTTACGCATAAACAGCCTTACAGCCTCCACCAGCCAAATATGCATGTAGTTGTAGAACTTGTTCATTATCATTACAGTGTGAATTTGCCAGTACATTCAATGTACTGACTTACATGGCTGCAACGTCTCATGTTACAGGAATTATTCGACGAGTAAGTGTTACGTTAGGGTTGCGCTGTCTACACTCAACTTTGCCATTGGTGTTGATGGGAATCCACAACGTTTGTTGCTTCCGCTATGATCGATTGAGGTAATAGTATTTACGTTACTTAATACATGTGATTTACCTCTGTTATAAATCCTGGAGTACTGTGTGTGTCAGCATACCGATCCAGGGATGACACAGAACACAAAGACTTCGGTCCATTTGGATCATGGTCGCTAGAAGATGGTATCAGAGCACATGTTGACTGTAGGACGTGACCCTAGAAACTGGCAAGACCATAGGAAAAGTTTTCTCTAAAAACTATCTTTTTCAAAAGACTCTTATCTCTCTTCTTTTCTGAGCTTTGTCAAACCTTTCCTTTGACCTTAAATAGTTAGACAATACCCTTTACCATTTGGACCACTTCGGAGTAAAGAGGATTTTACCATTCATTGGAAGTGTTGAAGCTACAATAGTGGATACTTCGAAGATTTGAAGAGTTGACAACTTTGAAGAGATGATGACCTTTAGAAGACCAAACCCCTGTTATGTACTTACGTTAGATGCGACGATTGTGAGCCATCATTTGTTTGATGTTTTCAGACGGTCACAAAATAAAACCCGTCTTTTCAAAACTTTTGTTTGTATTAAGTGTATCTCTCTCTATCTCTTCTAAATCTCATCCCAAAACCCTTGGACCCAATAGAAAATGACTGAAGATAGACTTGAAGTCTCTGGATCAATGACCCAGCCGGAGGCAGAGTTATGGATACAAAGCATGGAGGACCACTTCAGGAAAAATTTAGTTGAAAGGAAGTATGAGGTTCAATACGCTCTTCAGTACTTTACAAAAAGTGATGCAACATGGTGGAAGATGCATCAAGCCCTACAAGGTTGTAATGGAGCAGGAAGTTGGAAGGAATTCAAGAAGACTCTGTTAAAGTCCCGTCTCATCCGAGAGCATGGTGACAAACCAAAGAAGAAACCTTGTGCCTGTAGGATTTGTGGAGAAATAGGACACACCCAGGAGGAGCACAAGGATGAATGCCCTAATTGTGAAGGAAGTCACCTAGCTGAAGAATGCCCAACTAGGCAGATTACCTGTTTCTTGTGTGAAGGGACTACCCATTACCCTGCTCAGTGTCACTTTTACCCCATGGTGCAACGAACTATCCAGCAGAAGAAAGAAGCAATGAAAGAAGCCCTCGAGGAAACCTTAAAGGAATCCGCAATGGAGGAAGATATTGACGACCCTGATGGAGAAGGACTAAATAGATATTACTCTCGTGCTTGCTATGCATGTGGAGAAAAAGGACACCTTTCACAACATTGCACGAAGGAAAGCCATGAGTATCTGGGAGACTTCCCAACAGAAGAAGTGTAGTTTGATCCACAGAAGATAGAAGTATTGATAGGAACGAAGAAGTCGAGGAACAGAAAGAGCATGTGTCCCCAGAAGAACCCAATTTTTGCGGAAAAGGACCTGAGTCACATCACATGTTACCGGTGCAAGGATTTAGGTCATAATGCTAGTAATTGCCCAACCAGGAAGCGAAGAACCCAATAGTCACCATGAAGTCCTTAGATTTGTTTGATGACATTAGTTTACATTACAAGGAAGTAGAGCATTTTGCCAAAGAAGGTTCAGACCAGAGGAAATATTGAGAAGAGTAGTTGAGATTTTGATATTAGAATGAAGCGTGTAGCTAAATGTGGAACACCCTTCTACAATGTTGAGTTGAGTATGGAAAGAACATTGTAATAGTTCGTTAAGCAAATGAAGTTGATATGCTTGGAATCTAAGAAGGAGATGCTATGAAGTTGGATGATTGTGAGTGCGTCTCTTGTGATCTCACCCAGACTAAAACCTAGAACCCATGGAGAAGCTGACCCCAAACCTTTCTCGGACAAAAGACCCCGTTTTACCCAAAGATGTCTGTATGTTGTCCTGAGAACCCCTTTTGTCTTATGCCTACAGATGACAACCCTATACGAGTCTTTTCTTAAAAGCCCGGAAACAATCATGACCCTGACTAGCAACCAGGATTACCCAAAGATCCTGAAGGACATGATGAAGCATATTCACCTGGAAGGAGATGCAGTTTACAAGGGTTATCCCTTCATGGAGAATGGAGTTGAACTTTGGTACGTGGAGGTACACCTCCACCGTGTGAAAGGAGTTTGCCCAAAGACTATGGGTCAATACTTTTTCATCTCTCGAGTACCACGAACAACGTTCGTCGATGCAGTTCGTGAAGCTGCTATGGAGGCCATACGTCAAATTGGAGAAATACTCGAAGCAAGACTTCGTTATACCTAGGGATGCCTGAGTATGATGCATGCGGAGATGGTGGAGATGAAGACACAGCCAATAGTAGGAAGCAAAAGATTGATGATTTTAAGAATCATGTTGCACAATTCCGGTGGGACTGAAGCGTCCTTAGCTAGGACAAAGGAATAAAGATGGGAGGAATGTTTGACCATACCCCACTATGTGGATGGCAACATTTGTAGTGAAGCATCTTTGTAACTGGGGTATTGAATACTGGTTCAAGTAGTAATACAAGATTTGATATGAGGAGAATATGGATTTTGGATGAACCAGTGCATTTTGTTTAGATGAACCTTACTGAGTGAACCCTGGACCAATAGAAAGGAAAGTGTTGCTCCAAGGAGTAGAGTTGCACAAATAAGTTGGAGTTTATTTATGATGCTTACCCCAAGGTTATGAGGGAGATAAGTACAATTGGATTTAAAGATGGTGTAATGCTGGAGTATGGAACTATAGTGACCCCAAGGATTGAGTTATGGATATACAAGTTCTGACGTGGACCCTTTAGCCGAGGACCTAAGGAGGCTATATAATCACAAGGGAACCACGATACTTGTCTATAGTTATGTGTATCTGCTGTAGTAAAGCAGTGCATTTTGCTATAGATTGTACCTAGAAGAAGGAGTTTTGTGCTAAGTAGTGGAGTTGAAGCAAGAAAATGAAAGTGCAGTAGATCGTAGTAAGATGAGAATCAATACAGTTGGCATCATGGTATTGATTTTGGATATTATAAGTGGGTACTATAAAAGGTTGAGTGAAGACATGATGCATGGAATAAGATTTTGAAGAAACTAGTGTTATTCATTTTAAGTGTGGTAGAATCCAACACCATTACCCGAATACACTAGTTAGAGGTTGGTTACGTCAGACTTGGAATGGACTGTCCAAAGATGAGTATGAGTAATTACATCGTCGTTTTGCCCACAGAGAAGTAAGGTAAAATTGGATGGATTTAAGAAAACCAAGGAAGTTGGATGTTGGAAGAATGATCAGTTGCAACCCGAGGATGAGACCAAGTGTTGCTAGTGATGAGATGAGCCATAACCCACAGGCCCCAGGACCTGTCAAGAAAGCAATCTCACTCTTGCTGAAGGAAAACCCCTGGAGGAAGTTACGACCTTTGTCAATAGACGATCTTATAGGTTTTGCGCTAAACCCGAGGGTTGTGAACACGATAGATGGTTGTTTGGCTTGCAGAATAAATGGATATGTTTGAACTCAGTTCGTCAACAAGATGAAATTCTGCAATGCTTGTGAGGATGACCGAGTGTTAGAATGCGAGATTCACTAAACCATATTCAAGGTAATGATTTGGGTGCGGGATGGATTGATCACCATACCGACTTACTCTTATTATTCGCCTCTATTATACGGAATGGTAAATCTGAGTGGCTTACCCATAGTTGAGATACGACGATGTCAAAACTTGTTCAGACCTTAGAATGGTATAGAATTTTTTTCCTTGTACACGGCATGTTGTTGCCAACCGTAGGGATACGGTGAGGATGAAGCCCAGACCCGTTTTCTGCAGGGACCCAACAAATTGTTTGATGACCCCCATGAGAAATTGATATTGTATAGAATTGGCGCCAGACCGGTCAGCTAAGGAGAACTAGTCTCAGAGGAACCTTGCCAAGATGAAAGGACCCAAGAATGTATGGCAAATGTCATGCCACTACCGGAAGAACCTAGAGAAGGTATTATGCCAAAGATTTGAGAAGACCGACCTGTCAACCATCAGGGCGGAGTATATGAGCTCTTGTTAGCACCGTGACCTTGTTTCTAAGTGTGGTAGCACACTAGACCATACCGATCAATGGATTTGTTAGGAGAACCCCAAACCCTAACCTATTTCTTGCTAGCCTCTCCGAATCTCGAGGACGAGATTCATTTTAAGTGTGGTAGGTTTGTAACATCGCAAAATTTTAAACTTTGGAATGTTATAATAAATAGATAGATTTGATTGCTGTTTGATGTGCTGAGTGAAATTGAGTGGAAATTTAACTTTTGAAAGTTAAACGAGAGGGAATAAAATGACTTTCCCAAAACTTTCACTTTGCATTTTGATCTCCGGGAATTCAATTTCTTTTCAACACAAAACCCTAGAGTGAAGATAATATGACTTCTTCCATTTATTTTAAATGATAAAGGGCTTTGAAAGGATTTTTTGAATTTCATCCTCGAAAACTTTTGAATTCAGAAACTTTAAGCAACTCAATGATTTTCCCGAGAGAAGATAAAATGACTTCTTCAAAATATAGGAAATATGAGTTGGAAGTTTTTCTGAAATTTTCTGTAACACAATTTCAATATTGAGTTATTTGGGTTTCATTCAAATTATTTTTTCTCCAAAAATAAACTACATGGAAAATAGGGTAACATGATTCCCTACAGCAGAAAATTGGAGATAAATGAATTTGAAGTCCTTTTGGTATTTTACGAATGATTTTTATTGGATTTTATTGCAGCAGTAGGACCTTTTGATTTATTAGAATTTGTGGGCATTTTATTTGACAGTAGTAAAATGTTCATGTTGTAGGGCTTATTTTTCTGCAAATTTTGATATATTATACGCCTATATAATATTTTAGATTATTTCTAGTTTATTCTTTTCTTGTCTGTTAGAAAAAAAATGTGTTTGAAGAAAAAATATCCTCAGCCGAACTGGGCCGGCCCAGCCACTGCCAAGCCAGCCCAGCCCGCTCGCCCCGACCCCTTCCTCCTCCCGCACGGCAACTCCACCGCCGCCTCGGCAGTCGTGCCGCACTAGGGCACCGCGTCGTGCCCCCTACTCCAAGAAAGCTCCCGTCCCGCCTATAAATGCCATAGCGCCGCCTGCCTCCTCTCTCCCCGCTCTCGCCCACAGCCGCCGTCGCCCTTGCTTCGCGACTGCCGCCGGCGCAGCTGCATCGCCGCCGCCGCCGCTGCTTTGCTTCCCCGCCGCCGCTTGCTGCTGCTGCTGCTGCGCCAAGCGCCCTCGCCCCCGAGCCGCGCCGAACCACCGCCCCTCGCCTCGCCTCTCGCCGCGTGCTTCCGCCGCCGGAGTCGCCGGAGTTCGCCGCCGGACGACGTCCGGCCGAAACCCGATCCGCCCTGATCCAAGAACCGGTAAGGGAAAAACCGCCCCGGTCCGGTTTAGATCTCGGTTTTCTTCGGTTCTTTTTAAAAACCGTTTTTTCTGTAGTTAGGTTAGTTAACGAACGTTCGTTCATTTGGCAGTACTAGTGGACGAATTTATTAGTTTAGTCTCAGCAGTGAACGGTTTTCTTTTAAAGTCTGTTTAGTAGTCAGGGACCTAGTTGTAGTATCTTATTTTTACAGATTAGCCCCTAACCTTTAAAAGGCCACAACTTTTTATGAGTTGGTCCAAATCCAACGAAACCGACGCCCACATCTTCGTTACGATCCCCTCTTTCCAGTAATACAACTTAAACATGTTTTTGAAAATTCTAAAATTTGAATTCAACTAGTTTTAGATTCAAACTTCGTTTGATCATAACTTGAGTTTCGTAACTCCGTTTGAGTTGATTCTTTTTGCAAATCGAAGCTCTTGACCTAAACTTTCTGATAAGGCCAAATTCACATAATTTTGGTACTGTTGGAAATTGTTTTATTTTTTCAGAGTCATTGGTTTGTTTTCGAAGTTTTTCGAAGTGTTTATTCATTCTGTCCGATCTTTCTAAGTGATTGCTTATGTGTGGTTACTACTGCTTTCTTACGATAGATTGGCCGGAGTGTGACGAGTAGAGATATCTTAAGTTTTGAGTGCGAATCATCTTCATCAACATTGCAGGCAAGTTCACACTTTGATCATATTTTCCAATACCCAGTTTTCATTGCATTAGTTATATCCTCAAACACATTGCATTAGTAGGATCTCATAACTTGTGGTGCTGGGAAGTAGATTGAGGTAGAACCTATTACCTGCATTATTTTCAAACCCTTGGGAGTTACTTCTATGTTTGCTTAGGTTGCTAAGCTATGCTCGTAGACGTGGGTTGGGTTTGAGTGAAATCCATGACAGATGTGATTTGTTAATTAAGGATTCAACTTAAGGTGGCTACTTGAATACACATCTGGGTGGATTGGTTGGGGCACCCTGGGAGTGACCAGTGGATTGCCCGGACACCTGGTGATGCCAGTGTTGTCCTAGGAAATCCCGGGGTTCCGTGTGATTGTCCTATTGGAATGCCACCTAGGCTCAAAGGGATCATATAATATTTCCATGCCTAGAAACTTCCATGTGCAGCCACATGCCAATATGGGCTCTGGCATAGTTGAGTAAGTTGTGGGAAACCTTTCCATGATGGGCTAGCAGATGTAGGGGGATTGTAGGTGTACCGGCCTATCTATCTGGTTAAGGGGACCTCTTCGGAAAAACTATGTCTCGGTCATCAGTTTCTCAAACACCATGCACTGCGAGAAATTAAACGGAGGTGATCGAGTCTTGTGGGAAAAGTGCACAAACCTCTGCAGAGTGTACAAACTATTCACGAGTAGCCGTGTCCCCGGTTATGGACATCTTTGAGTATCTAGAAGTGGATTATTTGTTGATCTCGTCACTCTATAATTTAATTTTTTGGGTTAATGATTACTTTAATTTGGGATTGAGATGGAGGAACCATTCTCAATTGTTCATGATTTAAATTTAACAAAGTAGTTAAATAAAATGCATTCCTTTGTTGTAGGGGAAAATCAGCTTTACGCAAAAACAGCCTTACAGCCTCCACCAGCCAAATATGCATGTAGTTGTAGGACTTGTTCATTATCATTACATTGTGAATTTGCCAGTACATTCAATGTACTGACTTACATGGCTGCAACGTCTCATGTTGTAGGAATTATTCGACGAGTAAGTGTTACGTTAGGGTTGCGCTGTCTACACTCAACTTTGCCGTTGGTGTTGATGGGAATCCACAACCTTTGTTGCTTCCGCTATGATCGATTGAGGTAATAGTATTTACGTTACTTAATACATGTGATTTACCTCTGTTATAAATCCTCGAGTACTGTGTGTGTCAGCATACCGATCCAGGGATGACACAGAACACAGAGACTTCGGTCCATTCGGATCGTGGTCGCTACAACTTGGGGCTTCCCACTTTGGAGTTGCGACTCCACGGATCGTGAGCTTGTGATGGGCTAAGTTGGGACACCCCTGCAGGGTTTGATCTTTCGAAAGCCGTGCCCGCGGTTATGTGGCAGATGGGAATTTGTTAATATCCGGTTGTAGATAACTTGACACCTTATTCATGAATACACTACATGTGTGAGTAACCGTGATGGTCTCTTTCCGAAGGGCTTCAGGAAGTGAACACGGTGGGGTTATGTTTGATCGTGAGTAGCTAGGATCACTTCTTGATCAACTTGGTGACCGTTGGCACTTGTTCTCTTCTTGCTCTAAACTCGTAAGCTAGTGCTTAGTGCATGCTGCAACCCCTTGTTTATAGCCTTTCCACACCTAAGGCTTTGGTAGTTGTGATACCCGGGAACGGGATTGCTGAGTCCTATGTGGCTCACAGATTCAACACACACTAGATGCAGGTACTGCTGAGAACAATGCAGGAGATGGTTCAGAACTTCACTGGGAGTTCGATGAAGAGCGTGGACGTTACTATGTTTCATATCCCGACGATCAGTAGTGGTTCTTACTAGGAGTATCCGGGCTTGTGTTTTGGTATCTTTCTCATTTGGATTTTCGTCCGTAGTCGAACCCTGATGTTCTTTGGATTATGTATGCTATTGTATTCATTGTGTGACTTGGCGAGTGTAAGCCAACTATCATTTTACAATTTCATCCCTGAATTTTACATGAGATGTGCAAAGATACCATACCAGAGATCATTCTAGTATGCGTTTATGTCCTTAAGTCGTGCCTCGACACGTGGGGGACATAGCCGCATACTGGGCATTACAATGCACCCTGCAAATCACCATGTTCAAATTTGGCATTTTTTCGGGCTCATTTACCACATTTAGGGGATTATGTGCATTTTCTAGGAATTTAGCGCATATAAATCCAATCCAGCTATAGCTGCACGGGTGTGATACGTGGGACGTGGATTGTCGTTCGACCGTGGCACATCCTACGGTGCACACACGCGATCCGCGTGGCTGGGGTTCCAGCCAATTATAACGCAACACACAATAGGCTCAACGCACACTGTTTCCAGAAGCGACGGAGATGAACCGTGTGCGATAATGAACGAGCAAAATTATAAAGGAAGCCAAATTTCTGTTGTCGTTTGTCGTTGAGCTCTTGAATACCACCGCACTGTACGGTTGCCTGGCCCCTCCATCCCAGAGCTCTCTCTAGGCGTCGTCCATGGCACCGCGACGCACAGTAACTAGTAAGGAAGCGATGGCATCCCGCCGCGCCGCGTTCCTCGCCGCCTGCGACCACACACACGGTAAGGAAGCGATGGCATCTCGCCGAGCCGAGTTCATCGCCGCTGCCGGCCACACAGTTACATGGGAGGACTTTGAGGCTGCCATAGCCGAATGGGTGGTGGATCTAGAGGCGGCCAAAGCCACACAGAAGGAGCTGAAAAGGCAGAAAGCAATCAAGAAAATAGAGTCCCGCCACCGCAAGAAAGAAGAGGCCGCACGCCGTGTTGAGGAGAGATTGGTGGAGATCGAAGCACGGTGGGCTGCCGCCTACAAGGCCGGCAAGGAGAACGCCGGTGTCTGGCCAGCATGCCCCAATGGCAGCATGTGAGAAGTAGTTTAAGTTTATAGTATTAGATAAAATTACCATTAGTACTTTAAGTTTGTAGTATTAACGTACAATGTCAGTAAGAGCATCCTTTGAGGGCTTTAAGCGTTGATTAGCATGTGTGCTCGTGTGCATTTTTTGCATTAATCATTAGAAGATCACAAAACACACGGTTTCTATGCCGCACCCGTCTGCATTTTTTTGCGTTAATGATCCATAAGGCAGTTACCTGTGCGATGTTTCCTAATAAACGAGGCGTACCATTGACCGGAAAAAAATAAACAACACGTGTACATTTTTTGGAGACAGGATCTGCCAATTTTCTGTTTTCTCGCACGCGAGTATTTTAAGCGCTTCGTCTCCGTTGTGTGATTCCCCCGCCCAAGTTTCAAGTTTCGTAGCAAAATTTTCATTAGGCGCATGATTTCAGAATTTATTCCTCCAACCACATCCCCACCCATCAAATTTCCTCAGTACCCCCCCCCCCCCC
>LR738713.1:266989596-267084786 GCA_902687465.1 Secale cereale | reverse complement strand
TTATGATTGGAAGTCACCATGAGATGACTTTCTTTGAGAAGATCAAGATGGATATGAAAGTGGTCTAAAACGGAGTCCGGATGCAAAAGTTATGACAAGTTCAGAGATGCTCATGATAACACCAGATTAAAGAATGGCTTGAAACCCAATTAATATGACCTCAAATGGAAAAAGTTTCAACATGAAAGTTGTGCGTCTCGTCGAAACGGCCGATTTTGATATAAAAAGCATCCCAATCCGAGTTCGTATGCAAAAGTTACAGCCATCCGAACACAGCCCTGTCACAGAGCCATTAGTGGCGCGCCCCACCAGCCACGTGTCTGATGGGTAGCGCGAATAACAATCTATATTGCGTGACCGTTTTGGCCTAGAAGATGGCTTCAAATCGAAAAACGTTCAACATTTAAGTTTCTCGTCTCATCGAAACGGTCAAGATTGCTTTTGGGCTCTTTTCCATCCGAGGTCGTTTACCACCTCAAAAATTACCCGCAAGGTACAGCCAGTTTAAACCGAACAGTTTTGGAAAGTTCGGACAAAACCAATCCGAATTTGGCTAGGGTTTTGGACGTGAATCCAAGCCTTTTCCTTGCACGGGAAGTCCAGCCGCCTCTTATATACCTAAGGGGTGACGGCCGATTGAACAACACACAATCGATCAATTCATCTACCACTTTTTATCTTTTACCTTTTCTCCTTAACCCTAGTTCTTCTTCTTCCTCGTTCTTCGTTCGTTCTTCTTGTTGCAGGGCGGCGAACCTCGAGGCCCTACGGGCGATCAGGTCGACCTAGGGCAGCCCATAGCCACCGCGCGTCCAGACGGGGTCCCTCCCGGGCGTGTGGGGTTTCGGGTCCTCAAAAGCGCCCGCCGGATTGCTTGCGTACCGCGCTTCCGGCCGGGTCTCCTTCGACGTGAGCTGCGGTGCATCACCCCCGGTGTCGAGGGTACACGGTGACGTGTTCGTGTGCGAACACACTTTTTGGCGACTCCGCTGTGGACGAAGCTTTGAACGGTCTCCGGCCCGTTCTTGCTACGAAGAGATCGTCATCTAGTGTTTGCAATCTACAAAGGTAATATGAATACCCAATTCACGTATGTAGATGCAAATAATACATATGTTGTTGCTAGATCATCTAATGAGCATAATGTATCGGCTAGCCCTAGCTTTATCAATCATGCATCTAATTATGTGCAAGGGTCGATGCAACAAAATCTCCATGATTCTATTTCATATAATTTTAGCAACATGCAACATATGTATCCCAACTCCCATGCATCGGCAACCCCACAAATTCATATGCCGATGAACAACATGATGAGTTCGGTTAATCAAGTTGAAACACCTCATGTAGGATCTTTCAATCACATGCAACATAGTGTTTCATCTTTTTATTCATCGGCAACTAATTTGCAACATGTTAATCCAAACATGCTGGTGGATAGGGGAATTGGCCATGCTACTACTAGTTATTCGGACAATTACCCTCAAACATCATATGCTACACCTCATGCTACTAGTTTTTTGGCACCATACGCAACTGTTGATGTCCACAATTCGGCTCCGCACCTTAATGGTCATGGCCGAATAAGTGAAACTTCTGCAGGAGCACAAATGCCTTCACCTACTACCGTGGCATATCATGTCCCCCCTACACAATTACAGAATTTCGGCAACATCTCATTGCTGAAAGATTCTAAAAGCATTGGGGGGCAACCATATCCAGACTGGGTAATTGAGAACAAGCTTACATTCTCTTGGGATTTGTGCAACTCTATTCGCCAGGAACTAATAGAAGGCGGGAAGCCTCATGATTTTGCTGTTGTAAAAGCTAGAGTTGTGCAAATGATGCAGATGCCCAGTGCTGTATCATCCAATGTACCACCTAAACAATCGCAAAGTTTCGGCACCTCATTGCCGAACGAGTCTCAAAGTATTGGGGGGCAATCTCATGATGAGTGGATGGAAATTGAGATGAAAAAGTTTAAAGCTCGCCAAGCTGAGATGTGGGCTAAAATTAGACGAGAGCGAGAAGCCTTGCAAATTTAAAAAGATAAAGTTGTTGATTCAGGTAACAAAGAAAATTCGGTTATTAGAAAATCCGAATCAAGTAGTATATATTCTGTGTCCATCAAATCCAACGAGGCAAGCATTATTGAGAAAGGGCATGGAAAGCATAGCAAAACAGTCATACTTGATTTTTCCGAAGTCAATGGAACCTACTTCCTTCCCTATGAGTTCCGTGCCATAGAAATTGACAAGCCTCAAGGACAAGAACAAGTAGCCGAACAAAGTTCGGCTGACATGGATCTTCAAAGCAATGATGCACGGAATCAAGAAAAAGATGATGAAAAGGTGTTGGGAAGCCATCCAAAGACGGAGCAAGATGTTCTTCAAGTGACACCACCATCATGTTCTCCCAACATATTTGAAGAGGTATGCATAGCTAGTAATTTTCCTATTTTCAGATTTGGTCGCGACTTCATTATTCATGCATCTATAAGAAATATTCTCATAAGTAATTTTGAAAGACCAATGAAGAAGGGTAATTTACTTGTTAGCAATAAACTTGTTATGGAACATATCGGTCAACCCATTACGCCATTTATAAAGACCGATATTGACTTATTGTTACAGCCAAAGCTTTCCTCGTTGCTGTATGTGAAGTTCATATCTAGTTGGCTAGCTTTGCTTATTTCGTACTTGGCTTGCACTTGGTCTCAACTGAGACATGTATGTTCTAAATATCTTCGTTTCAGAAATTTAAAGCCAAGGTTAAATTCTATTGAGAAAACTGATGCTAATATAATATCTTATCCAAAGACATCGGAGATAGAGTGGAAAACACAATGCATAGCCTAATGGGGAGATTATAAATCTGAACCATTTGTTTGCTTATCTCAAAAGCCGTTCAAATAGCAAGATCGGCTAGAAAACAAGAAGTATACCTTCAATTCAAGCATGTGTGATCAAATATTTGATTTATTGCTGAGAAATAATTACATTACAATTCTTGATCACCATGTTAAGCCATCAATCCAAGGACGAATGTATTGTAAGTTGCATGATTCATCCAAGCATAATTTTGAGGATTGCAACATGTTTCGTCAAATAGTTAAATCGGCCATTGAAAAAGGACGATTGAAGTTTGTTGAAACACCAAGAGATGACTAGTCTATTCCGATTGGTCCCGACGGTAAAAAGTTTTTGCATCGGCTGCTTCAAGCCGATCCATTTAAAGAGAATGTAAAAGCTGCAGGTGATGGGATCAAGCTTTCAAGTAAAGAAGTTGTTGAAGAGCATAACGAGCATAATCTTGAGGGTGAGAGTTCCATCGAAGCTACAATGGAGACACCAAGGACTGGGGGGGCAGCAAGCAAATCCAATGATCGACGAAAGCAAACCAAAAGAAAACAAAGGAGGGAATAAGCGCAAGTGTAAGAGATCAAAAATCACCTTCGCTGAACTATTGGATAAATATCAAAAGAAGAGTGAAGAGAAGAATGCTTATCGGCCAAATCATGCAAAGAAACCGAGATCACCCCCAAGGCGCAAGTATGAGGATCGGCATTGGCAAAGTGACAATTTTTATGCAACATATTCATATCCTTATTTTGGGCCGCCAATGCCAATGTCATGGATGCCTCCCTATGCTCAAGTAGATCCATATCCATCATGGGATAGGTATGATACAAGGGCGCATTCTCCATCTTATTTTAGACCATCTCGCCAATATTATGCAGCTCCGAGAAGATCAACATTTGAACAATCACATGTTTAAGACCGTTTCAATCATAAGGAATCGGTCAGGAGCTTAAGGATGAAGAAAGAGGTGGTCAAGCAAGTTTACCCTGTTAAAAGAGATGGTCGTAAGAGTGCAACTTCAGATTTGATCTCAAATGAAAAAGAGCCAATTAAAGTGTTGACATTGGCTACTAAAGGCAATGAGATGAAGCAACCAATTATTGAGAGTCAAAGTGCCAAATCTGAAGAAAAGAAGTTGAGAGTGCACAAGGCCAAAAAAGGACTGCCATTGGCCAAGACAAAATCGCAGCCGGGGTGCCCACTCGGCTTATCATATTGGCAAAAGAAGAAATTACAAAAACTTAGTGCGCAAGAACTTGAAGAAGGAAACATGGCATGGGTTCCTAAAGGAAGTGCTCAAAATAAGAATTATGTGCAAGCTTCCATTACAAGAAGTGCGGCAAAGGTGAAGAAGGAAAAGAGTGAAAACTATGAAGGACGAAGCCGAAGGTTTCAGCATCTTCGGTCTACACATTATCCATATTCTTCAACTATGCCATTAACACCCATGTCATGGAATTCGTCATCAGGTATGATTGGTAACCCTCAATGGGCTTGTTTTAATCCATGGATGCCATATAATTTCTTACATCATGAAAGGGTATTACCAAGTCACTATAGATTTGATTAGCTACAAGCTTGTTGCTGATCCAAAGGGCCGAAATACTTAGTTTGTCATTTCATTTGTTTGTTTCGGCTATATGTGCTTTGAATGAAGTTTACATGGTAATGGCCAATATTTATCTATCGTCCTAAGAATATGTCAATGCATGGCCGGTGTAGTATTCTAGCACCGTCCTTAGTTCGAATGGAGAGCGAGACAAGGTGCTATACATCTTGAGGCTTTGTGTGATTCGTTATGAGTAGTGCAACAAATATACAAGAGTTTTCAATAATCACTTATAGTTTATCTTGAGATATGTCTAGATGAAAAATTTACCTTGGGTTTCTTTAAAATTGTTCTTATATTTAGACATGACAATTCAAAAGAGTTGGCACAGCAAGCATCCGGCTACTACGTTAATCATGGTGTGATGCATTTCTCTCAATAGCTTATGCTTCGTCTCGTCAACATAGGTAAGGCCGAACCGAAGTTCACAGCTTCGGCCACTAATGAATTTTGATGCAGGTGATAGTAAGGATTGGAGAGAGTTTATTGTTGATTATCTACAAAATCCTAGCAAAAGGGGGAACAATATGGTTTGGAGGATGACCTTGAGATACATATCTATGGAACTTTATCATCGGATTGTTAATGAAGTTGAGAAGGTTTCGCCCAAGTTTGCATCAAGGGTTCAAGAACAATAATGGCCGATATATAATTATAATCCTAAGAATATAAATGGCCGATGGGGTGTTGACATCGTCCTTAGAACCAACATGGTACAAATTATTTTTCGGCACGCTTGCTTTGCCGAAAAATAGAGGGGCATGTGTTGACGCTCAAAAGTGGCCCAATCGTAAAAATTGCTTTAATCTATGTCAAGATTACTTCAAACTTATGATTGGAAGTCACCATGAGATGACATTCTTTGAGAAGATCAAGATGGATATGAAAGTGGTCTAAAACAGAGTCCGGATGCAAAAGTTATGACAAGTTCAGAGATGCTCATGATAACACCAGATTAAAGAATGGCTTGAAACCCAATTAAGATGACTTCAAATGGAAAAAGTTTCAACATGAAAGTTGTGCGTCTCGTCGAAACGGCCGATTTTGATATAAAAATTGTCCCAATCCGAGTTCGTATGCAATAGTTACAGCCATCCGAACACAACCCTGTCACAGAGCCATAAGTGGCGCGCCCCACCAGCCACGTGTCTGATGGGTAGCGCGAATAACAGTCTATATTGCGTGACCGTTTTGGCCTAGAAGATGGCTTCAAATCGAAAAACGTTCAACATGGAAGTTTCTCGACTCGTAGAAACGGTCAAGATTGCTTTTGGGCTCTTTTCCATCCGAGGTCGTTTACCACCTCAAAAATTACCCGCAAGGTACAGCCAGTTTAAACCGAACAGTTTTGGAAAGTTCAGACAAAACCAATCCGAATTTGGCTAGGGTTTTGGACGTGAATCCAAGCCTTTTCCTTGCATGGGAAGTCCAGCCGCCTCTTATATACCTAAGGGGTGACGGCCGATTGAACAACACACAATCGATCAATTCATCTACCACTTTTTATCTTTTACCTTTTCTCCTTAACCCTAGTTCTTCTTCTTCCTCGTTCTTCGTTCGTTCTTCTTGTTGCGGGGCGGCGAACCTCGAGGCCCTACGGGCGATCAGGTCGACCTAGGGCAGCCCATAGCCGCCGTGCGTCCAGACGGGGTCCCTCCCGGGCGTGTGGGGTTTCGGGTCCTCAAAAGCGCCCGCCGGATTGCTTGCGTACCGCGCTTCCGGCCGGGTCTCCTTCGACGTGAGCTGCGGTGCATCACCCCCGGCGTCAAGGGTACACGGTGACGTGTTCGTGTGCGAACACACATGTCATTGGCACTGATCCACGCTTCGATCAGGAGGAACAGCTTGCCTCCGCCGCCGTTGACTTCGGGCGGGCTCTAGCCAAGATGAAGTGCCCTAGCAACTACCTCTCAGGACTTACCAAGTATGTACTCAGCAGTTCAATCTTACCAATACCAGTTCCAATTAATGGCTATGTTCTATACGGTCGATGTATTAAGCATGTTGTAGTAAACATGCCTCACATGTTTTAGCTATTTTCCATACCTTTTTATAGACAACTGGGCCATTATCTGCTCTGGCAGCACCTGCCTTGTGATGTTTAACTCTGCCAATTGTATTTTTATCAGTACCGGTTTCAATGGACATTAAGCATGTTGCAATTAACAGTTGTGTCCATTTTTAAAGAGTTGTATTTCAATGGATACAAACTTACAAAACATGAATTGGGATGTTGTTAAGCATGTTGCAATTAACAGTTGCATCCATTTTTTAATCCATCCCTTTGCTATCGTGCCACTCTTTCGCAATGAATATATCACTACAGATGCTGCCGTTTTATTACTATTTTGTTGTAGGGTGGAACCCTAGGTGGAGATCTTTCATGAATTGGAGGGGAATCCCCAAGAACAAGAGGAGCACAAAGGGAAGAACACAAGAGAAACACTCAAGAAATAAGCCCAAATCACACATCCACTAGACTCACAAACACATGAGATCCACAAGGTACAAGAACAATCAAAGGGAAATAAGATACATGGTAAAGTTTATCCCAATCCTATGAGGAGAGAGGTCTTGATAATCCACAAGGATTCTTCCCTAGAAGGGGTCTAGCATCCACTAGGGATCTTCTCCAAGATGGAGGTCTTGACCTCCAATGGAGTAGTCTCTCTCTCTCTCAAGAGGAGAAGGTAGGAGCAAAGTTCACATACAAATGAGCTATCATATTTGCTAACCTTAGAAAGAAGGTGGGGGCGGTCTATTTATAGTCTAAGCCATGAAGGCATAAGTGGAGAGGGATACAAGGCCAAAGGCACGCGGCTGCGCACAGGCAGGGCGGTAGTACCGGACCTCGGGCGGTAGTACCGCTTGGGAGCGGTAGTACCGCCTGTAGGCGGTAGTGCCGCTTGGGAGTGGTAGTACCGCTTGTAGGCGGTAGTACCGCTTGTAGGCGGTAGTACCACCCGTTCCGGACTGGACATGCCCTTCTTCTTCCGTCTTCGCTTCCACGCTTCCCTCGCGGATGGTGTAGGTGTTCCTTGGCGCTTGCGCTCCTCCTCGTCGTCCATGAAACTCCGACACTACCTATGCATGCACAGGAGTGGAGTGTCAAGTAGTATACCATCCTCGAAAGGGTCAAGTGAACATGTGTAAAGGAGAAGATTCACCTTTATGTATGAGAAGTAGAGGTTGCACGTGTCACTTTCCGAACGGACTCGTGACATGGTGATGTCCATAGGATGCTCCGCATCGTCCCCGCCCCCTTGGGAAAGCTCCGACCTCGGATCGAGAACCAAATCATCATGGGAAAGAGATGGCGTCGCCGTGTAGAAGTGTACGATCACTCATCATCTTGAAGCTCAAAGTTGTCACTCTCCAAAGTCGCACCGTCTAGTGATTCCTTCAAAAGGAGCAAGAACAACAAGAACTTGGAAAAACAAATGTGGTTAGCATTAGTGCAAAACCAAGCATTCAAGAGGTGATTCATCCAACAAGTGTTGGCATCAAGCATAGCATAGGGTTTGAAAAAGGGTTGCGGCATGGCATGTAAGCACATGATGCAATGACAACCAAAGGCATTAAGCGCAAAGAAATAAGCATGCATCACAAGTAAGGTGTCCAAGTCTCCAAGATGAACAAACATAGCATTGTTGCACTCAATACAAGTGATGAAGATGCAACTAGTGGAGACAAATGACAATGATCAATGTGAATCATGTGAATGGCATGAACATATATGTCATCAACCCAAGAAAGCAAGTAATAGTGGAACATGGGTGATGCAACATAGCAAGCAATCATAGTGATCAAGTCAAACAAGCTAGTAGTGCGTAGATGCAACGTACTAGAGGTAATCATGGCAAGCATGTCATGTGTGCAAATAGTGAGCATACGTGATGCACATGGCATAGCACAAGCATAAAAGCAAGATATGAGAAAAATAGCATCAATGTGTTGATGAGAGGCCATATGGAAATAGCAATGGGATATCATGACTCTCCCAACACAAGAATCAACAATAGCATGGGGCACAAAGAAATCATGCCAATAGCTACTAGTGTCTCCACCAAGCATGCCAATACACATAATAGTAGTAGAATGGTGAATCATGGGCAAATGCAAGCAAGGGTCACAATTGCATGGAAAAGTCATAGCAAGAGGCATAACATGCAAAGTGAACACGATAGAATGGGCATAAGATCACAAGTCGTAAATAGCCCATAGTCGTGTGAGAGCCAAGTAAAAGAGTTGCGTGTAGAGGTTGCGTGAAGAGAACGGTGGTAGGGAAACTCGTGCTCTTGCGAGGTTGACAGGTAAGAATGGGTACCTACACAAAAGAGACACAAGCCAAAGAAAGTGTGTGCGTGGTAAATGTACACATCATCCATCATGATGTGTATGTGCATGTGTGAGTTAGCACACGATAGGCATCGCTCAAAGAAATTTGATGCATGATAGAGAAATAGGTCATCCATCATGAAAGGTTTGTTGTTATGTATGGCATAATGGAGACTCATATTGTGTAATACATCATGAGAAGTATGGACAACATTGTTATTCATGGAATGCATATGGTGCACACAATCATGGTAATCATGCAAGGTATGGAATGCATCAAGATCTCTTAGTATGTATGAGTAAACTATGGGGGTCTCCTCATGAGCATTAGTGGAAACATCACATGGAGAATATTGACAACATCCAAAACACTACATATTCGGAACAATGTGGTCATGGCATGTCATATGAGATAAATGATGCAAAGGGAGCATATCAATATCATCACAAGAAAAACAAATGCCAATAACCATGGGCTTGTCATCTATGCCATAACTGCAAATTGGGTTTATCTTAATAGCATATGCATAGTTACTACGATGAGATTGCAAATACGACATACGAGTGATCTCATGCATAGCATATGACAAGTCAAGCGGATTATCAAACATGATGTGACCTAAAGAATGATCACAAGAGATCCTATGCAACATGGCATCACAACTAATAGACTCCACATGGCAATCATCATACACATCATAAATGGGTAATGTATCCCATGAGCTAGTCTAACTAGCATGAAGCATGGCAATAGGTGGATCAACATCATGCAAGCAATCAATGTCATAAATGTCCACTAGTGGGACTAGAGCATCACCTTCACCTACGTTACCTTGTTCATTCCACTCAAGTGGTGTAGGTGAGGTGGCAAAGACCAAATGGTGGTCACCTTCATCTTGATGGAACCATGTGGGGGTGCGTCATAATCCACCATGGCCATCTTCTTGTCCATAGGAAGGACGAAGTCGTCGTGAATCGGTGCGTCATCATAAATGGGACCTAGCACCAAATGAGAAGACACAATAGAGGTCGAGGTTAAGTTGTTAGAAACTGAAATGGCCTCACATGCCCTATCAACTACCTCACTCTCTCTATGTGGTGGTGGCTCACTCACTCCCTCAAGGTAGGTACACTCAATGTCACAGATGGTGGAGTCACTCAAATCACTCAAGTGGTGGTTGTGGTAACTCTCCTCACATGGGAATTGTGGCAGCTCATCATATATGGGGCTAGTGGTGAAGTCACTCTCACTCTCAATATGGTGGCAAAAGGCACTCAAGTCATCATACGTCGCCGTGGTCGAAGGGAAAATCCCATGCTCAACCATCTCGCCACCGTCACCGTGGATGAAGGCTGAAGATGGCACATCATCACTCTCGCTTCCAAAGATGGAAGCATCAACCTCGCTCTCCACCTTGTCGCTCGCCTCCAAAGCTTGGTCCTCGAATGGCTCTGTAGTCGTAGTCGTCGCCGCACCATCTTGAAAAAGAGTCAAAGTAGACTCGACATCATCAATGCCATAAAGAGGGATGGCGGTGGAGTCGAAGTTGGGAGCGTCATCTTGGAGCTCGTTGGGCTTGGACATCGCGGTGGTACTAGCCTCATGCTCGCCATTTTGGAGTTTGGTCTTCGAGAAGTGTGCTTGCGGTGGAGAAGTCTTGGCCTTCATGAGTTCTTGTTCTGCCGTGAGAGCACCAATGTAGTTGCCGTCGAGGGACTTGTAGTTCTCGAGGAAGATAGTCTTGGAGATGTCGTTGTCCAATCCCATCATGAAGTAAAACTTCATCCAAAATGGGTCGTCCACGCCGGCTCGTCGCAAGGCATTCTTCATCTCCTTGAAGTACGCGTCAATGGACTTGGATCCTTGTATGGTGTTCTCCAATTGGCGAAGAAGTTGTTCCGTGTAGGTGGGAAGCACGAAATCTCGCCGCATAGCTTTCTTCGTCTTGGACCAACTCATGTCGTAGTTCTCCGAAGGTGTGTGAAGCCACCATGTAGACGCGTAGTCGTGGAAGTTTCTTGTGGCGCACTTCACTTGATCTTCGGGAGGAACTTGAAGTAGCGTGTGGTAGTCGTCCATCAAGCGCTCCCACTCGAGATACTCCTCGGGGTCTTGAGTCCCATAAAGAGGAATTGCATGGTCATTGTCGACGTCGTAGTAGCTCGTGGAAGTCGCGGAATTAAGATTGGGGAGCTTCTCTTGAGGTGCAGGTCGGCGAAGATGCCGCAAGTCCGAAGGTGAAGATTCCTTGAAGCCACTTGGCGAAGATGCCAAGGTAGATGGTGAAGCCGTTGAGCGGTTGTTGATGTTGAGCTCGTGACCTTCACGTGCTTCTCGTTGATGGTGTCGATGCCGATGTGATCTCGCCGAAGATGGTAGCTAGGAAGGATGTGCACTAGAGCGTCTTCTCGAAGATGAGGGAGACCTCTTGCAGTTTTGGAGGAGGGCTTTGAGCTCCTTCATTTGAGCATCCATGTTGGCACACAAGTTGTTCGTCATGGCATCGAACTTGTCGTTGTTGGTGTAGACCGGAGATGAAATGATTTGCCTATCCATCACAAGACTCGAGCAAAGGTGAGTAGGAGATGAGATAAACAATACCAAGTTACCTTTTCCGAATGTTGAGGATGTATCCCGTTTCACTCAATGTGAAATGAAAGAATAGTGGAATTGGTACCAGACTTGTTCACTCACACCTATCAAGTAAAGCTTATCGAGTGGCTCGGTTAGGATAAGTGGCACAAAAATTTGATGCAAAATGTTAGAAAGAGTCAATAATGTTGAAAGAGATTCACAAATTCGCAAATGTAACAAGTAGACCAATTGCAATATGTGGCACACGGAAACACACACACAGATAGATAAATGGGGTCGTGCAACCAAGGAATGATCACAAAATGTGGTATCCACGAAAAACGCTCGTGTTGCACAACTCAAGAGAGACGCTAGCACGATTGCTCAATAGGCGGATACGACACTTGTGCACAACCTATAAGATGCAAAATGTATGAACTTGCTATCCCAAGTATGCTATGTGTATGATGTTCCGGTGTTTCGCACACGATGATCCAAGATGATCAATATGGTAGTATGACATGCAATGTGGCAATGCTATGGCTATTGCTTAAAAGCTCTTTGCTCTCTTTTGCTGAAAAGCTTATTTATTTATTTTTGATATGGCCACTATGCGAAATGCATAAACCAAGATAACAATTGTGTATATGCGGTAAAAATCTTGTGGCACACGAGGGATGGTACTATGATAACAAGATGGTATATATGCAGTGGATGGTGTATATCGATGACCACTAATGTGCACAAGTAACGTTGGCGGAAATACTCAAATGGCTAGTCTCGATGGGCAAGTGACGCAAAATGGGCTAGGGTTTTACAATGCAATTGCAAGGGGAATATACAACGGTTTCGTCGAGGTTACCGTCCGATGATGATGATGAGAGGCGGTGTTGTCGATGGCGACCCATTCCTAATTAGCCGAAACACCTTAGGAAACGGAAAAAAAACCACAACTCAAAATCTCAATGGCCAAAGTCAAATGGTGGTAGCGGAAAGCGGTGGCGGTGGTGTCGAAGATGGCAATGTGGAAGTGGTGGTGGTGTTTGATAAAGAAGCACTCGTCCCTAAGTAGCCGAAACACCTTAGGGGACTCAAGTCACCACTCAAACAACCAGAAATGCTATATGGGTCGAAATGGGGTTAGGTTGCGGAAAGCTATGGTGGTATGGTGGATGATATAGTGGAGGGCCTAGGCAAACATGCCAAATTTGAAAAAAAATGATGGAGTAAAATGTTGGTAAAACGAAAATGAGCAGCTCGGGCATGTCGCTAGCTTTTCAACGAGCCAAAGAACACTCAAATTGGAGTTTGGGAGTGAAAGTTATGGACAAAACGGTGAAACTCGGAAGGCTAAAACTGTGAGAGGCGGTAGTACCGCTTGTAGGGCGGTAGTACCGCTTGTGGTGCTAAGTGGTAGTACTGCTTGGACTGGGCGGAAGTATCGCTGGTGTCGGGAAAATTCGCAGAACTGGACTTGGGGCGAAAATGGATGATTTCGGGGGTACAATTGGATGGATTTCGTGGATGGAAAGTGGTGAAACTTGGGGAGATGCTAGATCCACTCGAAACCAAGCAAATCCATGGATCAAATCCAACAAAACCTCATCAAACCAACAAATCACAAAAAAATGGGGCCATTTTTGGTGGGGTAATTTTCGAAATTGGGCAAGAACACAAGAAAATTAGGCTAGAAACCAAGAAGGGGGACTCCAATTTCGTGAGAAACCATAGCTCTAGATACCATGATGTTGTAGCGTGGAACCCTAGGTGGAGATCTTTCATGAATTGGAGGGGAATCCCCAAGAACAAGAGGAGCACAAAGGGAAGAACACAAGAGAAACACTCAAGAACAAGCCCAAATGACACATCCACTAGACTCACAAACACATGAGATCCACAAGGTACAAGAACAACCAAAGAGAAATAAGATACATGGTAGAGCTCATCCCAATCCTACGAGGAGAGAGGTCTTGATAATCCACAAGGATTCTTCCCTAGAAGGGGTCTTGCATCCAATAGGGATCTTCTCCAAGATGGAGGTCTTGACCTCCAATGGAGTAGTCTCTCTCTCTCAAGAGAAGAAGGTAGGAGCAAAGCTCACATACAAATGAGCTATCATATTTGCTAACCTTAGAAAGAAGGTGGGGCGGTCTATTTATAGTCTAAGCCACGAAAGGATAAGTGGAGAGGGATACAAGGCCAAAGGCCCACGGCTGCGCACAAGCAGGGCGGTAGTACCGGACCTCGGGCGGTAGTACCGCTTGGGAACGGTAGTACCGCCTATAGGCGGTAGTGCCGCTTGGGAGCGGTAGTACTGCTTGGGAGCGGTAGTACCGCTTGTAGGCGGTAGTGTGGCGCCCCAAGACCGATGCGCCAGGTGTCAGCCAGTTATTCGTCGTTGTTGCCATGTCTTTTTCTTGCGTGTTGCACTCGTCATGACATCATGTGCATTTCATCCGCATGTTTTCAAAACATGCATTCGTTCGGGTTCCCCCAGTTCTCTCTGTTGTCCGTTCTAAGTCCAGACACACTCGCACGCGCCCGCGGCACCTCCGAATATTTATTTTATAAGTGGCCAAAAAATGTTCTCGGAATGTGTTGGAACTTGGAATGCGGTCTTATTATAGCGTAGGTAGACCGCCTGTCAAATTTCGTCGCATTCGGAGTTCGTTTGATAGCCAAACCGTTAAACATATAGCGGCGCTATAGCCGGATAATCGTCGGACGTTTCGATGTTCTGAAACTACCGCCGAGTCTCTCTCTCTCTCTTCTCTCGTCTCAGCCCGATGCCTTCTACACAACCCACTTTTACCCCTCGACTGCACGTCCGAAACTGCCCCGAACCCGACCCGGGCTCTTGCTACCGATGGGTCCGGATCATCCCCAAACATCCCTAAAGTATCATTGGTTTCTTCTTTGACATCTCCCTAACTTATTTATTCCGGGCCGTCCAATTACGATTGGAGGGACCAGATGACCCTAAGTTTAGCCAACTTGCTATATATAAATGGCAATCCTAGATCCTAGGGGCTTGTCCCATCACTTCCGTCGCCGCCGCCACTCTACCAATCCCTCCTCGGGATCCCTCCCGGGCCAACCAGCACACTCCCCTGCCTCCCTCAATCGACCTTGTCCTTTTCCTCGTCCTCGCCGCGGCCGACGTCCCCGAGCTCCCTCACATGGCGGCCTCGCACCCGAGCTTTTCACCAGCCAACGCACGCTCACCGGAGATGGGTTCCCGACGCCCAGAGCTGCGTCTCCGGCCACCCCGACGCCCGCCGGAATCCATCGCCGTCCTCCCGCCGGAAACCGCCATGGCCTCGAGGCTCCGCCGCCGGTGCCTCCCCGAGCTCCATCCGCCGCCGTTCCGAGTCCCCTACTACCAGGAGCTCCGGCCTCCTCTGCTTCGAACCCCCCTGCATCCTCGACCGCCTGGGATGCCAGTTCTCCAAGTCCCACGTCGCCCTGCTGCTCGCCTCAAGGTCGCCGCTGGGTCCCGCCAAGCCATCGACAGCGCCCGCTTGAAGCGCCTCGCCGTTGACCGCTCGCCAAGCCCTGGAGCCCCGATCCCGGATCGGGCAAGAGGAGCTAGCGCCCGCAGCCGCTCATCGCCCGCACCCGCTGAACCGCATCGCCAGGCTGCGCCAGCTCCAGATCCAGCGCGTCCCTGCGGCCTGCCTCTCCTCTCCGATCAGGCCAGGCCCAGAACACCTCTGCCCCGCCTACGGGCTTCTTCCGCGTCCGGCCCAGCCAGATCTGGCCGCTAGGTGAGCAGCCCAGATCCAGCGCTCTCCAGTTTCGGCCCGATGGGTTTTGTTTTTTTTTCCTGTTGCGATTTTAGTCTTTACCAATGTTTTACTGTTTTGCAGATTAGACCCTCTAGATCATGCATTTAATAACTCCACAACCGTGCATCGGATTGAAATGTTTTAAACATGTAAAATGCTTAGAATTTTGTGTAGAATCATAATATGCCACTTTCACCCCAGTTAAAAATGTTTAACCTGCTGTTTATTTAAATTTGCTCAAATGCCATGCTAAAATGATTTATTTCATAACTAAATAACCGTAGCTCGGTTTTTAATAAACTTTATATGTAAATGGGGTGGAAAAATGTGTAGAATAACATGATGCACTTTATTTTGCTGTTTAACAACTTTAAAATGTGGTAATAGGCAGAACAGTAGCAAATTCATAAATATGCACATGAGGAGTTTACGGAATTGTTGTTTGTCATTCCGGCCTCATTTAAACTTGCCTAAATAGGTAGTTTGTTTTTGCTTCACCTCTTGCCATGTTAACAAACATTTAACCTTGTCTTGTAAATATACGAGAGTCAACTAAATAAATAAAATGTGGTGTTTCGTTAATATGCAACTCGTTGCATATTGAGCTCCACTTAACTTGTAGTTTTGTTTGTGCACTTTGCCATGCCATGCAAAATTAAACCGGACATGCATCATACTTGGATGTGCATCGTATGCCATGTTTATGCTTGTGTGTTTACCGTGTTGTTTGCTTCTTTCCGGTTGCTTCTCTCATTAGCTTCGGTTCTGTTCCAGAGTTGTGAGGATTTGTCTTCTTCATGGATCCATTCTTCTTCCTTGCGGAATCCCAGGCAAGATGATCATACCCTTGGATACCTTTACTACCATTGCCATGCTTAGTTGTCTCGATGCTATCGTTACATGTCGCGCTACCCATCTTTTATTGTCAGCCTCTCCTTGTTGCCATGAAACCTCTAACCTTTGACACCTTCCTAGCAAAACCACTGTTTGGCTATGTTACCCGCTTGCTCAACCCCTGTTATAGCGTTGGTAGTTGCAGGTGAAAATGAAGTTCATTCCAGGAGGGAACTTGTTATTGGAATATCACAATATCTATTATTATTATTATTATTATTAACAAACCTATATACTGGGCATGGGTGGAAGGCTTGGCCTTTTGCTCAGTGTTTTGTTCCACTCATGCCACCTTAGGCGCCAATAAACCGGCATTATGTTCCTTGATTTTGCGTTCCTTACACGATGGGTGGATGGGGACCCCTTGACAGTTCGTCTTTGAATAAAACTCCTCCAGCAAGGCCCAACATTGGTTTTAATTTGCTCATAATAACATCTTAATTAATTAATTAATTGCATAGGGGGTCATGTCCCCGGGTTCTTAATTCTACATAACAGGGGGGGCCAGTGCTGATGGTGTTGGTCCCAAACTAGAGCCACTTGTGGTGCCACCCAGTTATCTGGGGTCTTCGGTTACTGTACGTAGCGCTCATCCGGACGTGGCCTGAGACGAGATGCGCGCGGCTACCATCAGGGTGTCGGCACGCCGGGAGGTCTTGCTGGACTTGTTTTACCATTGTCGAAATGTCTTGTGCACCGGGATGCCGAGCCTGATCGGATTTCCCTAAGATAAGGGGTGATGATATTATATTTATCACTTCAGCTAATCGTGAGAGATTGTGATGGGCTAAGTTGGGACACCCCTGCAGGGTTATGTTCTTTCGAAAGCCGTGCCCGCGGTTATGTGGCAGATTGGAATTTGTTAATGTCCGGTTGTAGAAAACTTGACAGAGGATCCGAAGTAAAACACACAACTGTGTGAGTAACCGTGACTGTCTCTTTTCACTTTGAGAACAGAACACGGTGGGGTTATGTTTGACTCGTAAGTATTTCAGGATCTTTAGCGATCACTACTAGTTGCGACCGTTTGCGTAGATGCTCATCTTATTTTTGTACTCGTAAGCTAGCCACCATATTATGCTTAGCCGCTGCTGCAACCTCACCACTTTACCTCTTCCTACCCATAAAGCTTTGCTAGTCTTGATACCCATGGTTATGGGATTGCTGAGTCCTCGTGCCTCACAGATACTACAACACCAGATGCAGGTTCAGCCGAGTATGATGCAGGAGCTGGTTCAAGTACTTCCCTGGGAGCTCGATGAAGAGAGTGGCCGTATGCTTGTGACGTTTTCGACGATCAATAGTGGTTTCTACTAGGGGCGGTTCGGACCTGTGGCTTTATGTTTTTGGTATCTTTCTTTTGGATCTTCGCACGAAGTCGGGTTGTGATGTTTTGGATGATGTTTTGCTTATGTAATGTATTGTGTGACGTGGCGAGTGTAAACCAACTATCTCCTTTTACAATTTCATCCCAATTTTTACATGAGTCGTGCAAAGATACCAAACTTGAGATCATTCCAGAATGGGCTTATACCTTTAAGTCGTGCCTCGACACGTAGGAGGTATAGTCCCATCCTAGGCATTACAAGTTGGTATCAGAGCCTTCTCCGACCTAGAAGCCCCCACTGATTGATCGAATCGTTGACGGTTGAGTCTAGGCACACACTTGAAAATGTTTTGAGTCCTATATATATATCGGAGAGTAGGATTTCTTTTGCTCCTCATCTCTGTTCACTCTGGTGAGGACTCCTGACGATTACTTTTGTCTCTTCTACTCTCAAAAATGCACCAAATTTTTTTTAGGATCACGCGAGTATTGTTTGGATTGTTCCGATGTCTTTGTGACGAGAACATTGTTCTCGATGCCTCCTGTCATTAGGGGTTGTGGCAGTGTCCCGGGGAGTTGAGCTCCGACGTGTTGTCGTCACAAATATATCGCAGCAGTTCTGGAATACTTAAGACGGCCGACATCGAAAACTCTCCTATGCGGTTAGTGGCAAGATAACCCCGACATCACCCAGTACTGGGGAGGTAGTTCGGGAGTATTGCCATAGCTTGTATAGTAGATGCGTTTCGAAGGTCCGAGGTAAACGGTTTCCGGAAATAACTGGTTATGTGTTGATGGATGGATACAGCTGGATGTAGGATTAGAGTTAAGTGCACGATGCTTCCCCTGTATCCCCAACACCTGATTGCATAACTGGAAACTTTCGGAAATTAATAGGTGGGTTCATCTAGTAGCTCGTAGGCTTTCTTCCAACGAATGCATGATATGGAGTTCGGGGTTCTACATTGAGTGAAGTGGTTTTATGGGCTTGTTCTGATCGGGAGTTGCATCTTAAAGGGTCCTTGGCTATGCTGGTCCGGGGATTGCAAAACCCTTTTGTAACACGTTCCATGAGCTTTCAGCACGAATGTGTCGAACGAAACTTCTATCTTGTATTTGTTCTATCTGCTCCTTGTTGCTTTTATTTACCTTTTGTTCTCCCAAGTGGCTTCTCGACAAGTTGATGTACCTATGGAATTCATTCGTTCAATTCTCTGTTCGAATGATATTGTGAAGACTATGTTGCAACATATCTATCCTTTGTTTTGATTTGATTCTGGTATTCGAGTTGCTTCGATGTCAAGTGTTGATTTCATACCTTTCCTAATCGGTGTTCTCATATTTCTATGGGAGTGCTAATTCTTCTTGACCATCGAGTTTTTCGTGTTAAATCCTTTTCCAATCGGTGTGCCTTCTCTTCAAGTTATTCCATACGGACGCCGTTGAGAAATCCGACGATGGTGTCTATTTCATTCATCCCAAGTTGTTTTTGTTTTCCCCACCCTCCCACCCTTCTCTTATGGAGCCAGAATTCTTAATCAAGTATCCATTTTATTCATGTGAGGTTTCTTCATTCTTTTCCTTCAATGTTCTTATCCGGTGATTTATCGTGAAGATGCTCAAGAGCTTCAAGTTCATCATTCTTAATTCCAATATTCTTCTCCGGTGGACCAAATTCAAGCTTCGGTCATGATCATATCTCTTCCTTTTTGTTTCACATGTTTTCCTTATCCGAAGGCTCTCTTATTTATTCAACTCTCTTATTCATATCCAGGGTGTTCAAGATGTCTCAAAAGATTCGCGTTTCCATTCATAATCCGTTCAAGCTATTTTGAGGATTGCTATCTTATTCAAGCCATTTAATTCAACCGGTGCAATATCTCTTAAGCAATCTTTTTCAACGGTGATTTCTTTGAGTGGGCCCTAACCCACAGGTCTTTTCCAGGATCTTACCTGACTCTATTTTTTCGGAGAATTCTTTTCAAAGTGTGACGTAAGAATGATTCCCATCAGTCACATACCTTCTCCAAGATCGCTTTCAAATTCTTTTTCATCATTGGTTCAACCTTTTTAATTCTTCATTACGGAGGGCCTATACAATTCATGGTGTTGTATCTCATCGTCTTCTCAGATTTTGAAGACCTGAAGACGAGTTCCTCTTGAATCCTTATCCGTTCTTCCAAGATTCGTGGTTCTAGCTTCTTGCCATCCTCATTATTGTTCCGAATTGTGAGGAATTATTTTCATAACCATCCGAAGCATTTCATGAATTCTTTCCATTGCGATCCTCCGAAGGCCATCATTTCAGAATATTTCTTCGTTCTCTGTTTGCAACTTCGTCCTCCAAATATTCTTCATTGATGCCTCTTCGTTCGTCTCCATATTCTACCGGTGCTTTGTCAAGTATTCTTTAATCGGTTCGCGATCTCTTCGTTCTCTTGTAATTTTCCTCAAGTGCTTATTCTTCCCGGTGGATTATTCTCTTTTTCACCCGGTCTCAATTCTTTCGGCGGTTTTTTTAAGATTACACTTTCGTTGTTATCGTATCAATTCATTTGTTCTTTTCATAATCCTACCGGTGGTTCGTTGAAGATTTACCCAAGTTTGTGCGAGATCTCTCTTGAATTCTTTGCAACAAGAATAAGTAGTAGGCCAATTCCGTTGCTTGTCATCAATTTAATTTGATGAAGGATAAGCATACAGTAAATCTTATTCTTGTCTCCTCGAAGTGATTAATCTCTTTCTCTGGAGCTTGTTCATCATATCATATTCTTGGTTCCAAGTTGTTCATCTTGTTTTCCGGAGCTCCAAGTTATTTCAATTATATCATTTCAAAGCTCCATCTAATTCATCGCAGGTCTTGAATCTTATTCTTTTCATCTTTCACTTCTCATGCTTTCATTACCGGAGTTCTCATGGTGGTTCATCATGTTTTAATTTATCCTCGAAGTTTTCATCAAGATTCTTGTCGGAACTCAAGCATTCTTCTTCTTGCATTTCCAAGCGCAATTCTTTCTACCTTTATTGTTTGCGATGGTGTTATGTCATTCTTGACAATTCCTTCACGAATTATGATTCACGAGTTATCAAGAATGAGATATTTAAAACCATCATTTTCCTTGTTCAGGAGATCCTTTCAACTCCTCTTTTTTATCTCTTGGAGTTATCTTGGGTTGTATTTCACCTAAAAGCTTCCCCTATGGATTGTTGCTAATTATGGTGCTTATAAATGACCCAAGTTCTTCATTTATAATTCCGGTGAAATAAGTTGATCGTCTCCTTGTTGATCTCAATCCAATCATTTGTTTCCGTTAGTGGCAGCATGTCACCTCATAATTTTGAGATGTTTTCCATAAGCCCACAACGAGCTTATTCGTTTTCGTTGTTGATTTTTCCAACAACTCCATTCAACCCTTCTTCGTAAGGATGATTTTCATATTCATTTGTCGGAGAAGTTGTCTTTTTCTTCTCCGTTCAATTCTTTCATTGATTTATATGCTACTCTTTCATTCCGGAGGCATTGTGGTGTTGCTCTCTCCAGACCCTCATCTCATTTTTTTCGAGATGATGTTTTTTCCTTGCTTGTCCATTTAACCGGAGTGTTGTGTCCTCCATTCTAGTTCTCTCATCTTATCAAGTTTTAACTCGTTTTTAACCGGAGTGCTATCTGAAATCTTTCTTACCCCTTGTGCCATTCTTTCAATTGTTTCGGAGGCAATATGTTGTTCATTTCTTCAAGTATCATTCCATCTTCTCAAGTTCTTGTTAATTCCTTCCATTTTCAGATGGAGTGCTGTCCAAATTCTGTCATCCTTATTCCTTGGCTATACCGTTGCAGTTTCATATTCTTTTGGTTCATAAGCTCTTGTTTCATGTCTTTCAACCTACAAGGTACTCATAATGTTCCTTGTCCACTACTAGGAAAAGGGCTATAGATGGAATTGATACTAATGGCGCACCGGACAAGCAGTGCGCCATTAGTATATAGTAATGGCGCACCAGCAACAGATACGCCATTAGAGTTCAAACTACTAATGGCGCATGAGGTCCAAAGTGCGCCATTAGTATCAAGAAGTTTTTTTTTGAACTAGCGCGCCTGTCCAAACATACTAATGGCGCATCCAGACAAAGTGCGCCATTACTAGTTGTAACTAGTAATGGCGCACCAGCAGTAAAGTGCGCCATTAATGCTCTTTTTTTATGATATTTTTTATTCTTTTTTTACAAAACTACTAATGGCGCACCTGGGGGCGGTGCGCCATTAGAGTCCACATACTTATGGCGCACACAGCAGAAGTGCGCCATTAGTAATCCCCCATACTTGGGGCCGACCGCACCCTCCTCTCTCTCCCTCTCACCAGATCTCTCCCCCCTCTCTCCCCGACGCCTCTCTCTCCCTCACCGCCGACGCCCTCGCCCCCCTCTCCCCGACGCCTCTTTCTCCCTCACCGCCGACGCCCTCGCCCCCCTCTCCCCGACGCCTCTCTCTCCCTCACCGCCGACGCCCTCGCCCCCGACGCCCCGGCCTCGGCGCTTCCTAACCCTAGTTCGGCGACGACTCGGCGCACGGCGGCGGTTGGTTCGGAGCCAACGAGGGCCACTCGGGGCACGTGAAGGGAGCGCCGCCGCCGGCCTCCGCCGTGATTGCTCGCGGCATCATCGAGAAGGACCTCCTCGAGGGTTTCGCAGTCCAGGTGCGCCGCTTACCACACCCACCGCCCCCCTCCCCGCTCGATCCGCCGGCCCCTCCTCCCATTCATTTGTGAAGGAGGCATGATTAGTGTTTTCAGGTTTAGTGTCGAAGTGGCTTTGAACAGTGGTATGTATGCTTGTCTTTTGGCTTGTCAAAAGTCAAGATTATCTTACATTTTACGATCAATTAATCCCATAGGTAGTCTCTTTAGGCAGATGTTATCGATATCGCTGTGTTAGCTCGTGTCCAGTTTAGCTATGTGTGTGAGATTTGGCGATTCCACCGCCCTGACACCCCCATGTCTATTCCCTAAATTCCTAGCTGCAATTGCGTGCTTCTGTTTTGCACCTTTCCTTCAAAGAGAAATCCATTGGCGTTTACTGTTTTATATGAAAGGTGTTGATCAGCTGTGCATCAAAGCTAAATATTGTTATCACTGGAGGGAGACTGGGTTATCACTCAGCATCCATGTCCGGCACTGAGCAGCAGAGAAATGAAATACAGCAGGATACAAACTATGAACATGATTTGACCCAACACCTGCTATTCCTGAATCAATTTCATTGGGCCTTCCAAGCCTACTTGTTGAGTTGACTAATTAGTCCATTCCCCTCCTTTCAATAGCTCTTCCAATGTTGTAAGAAGCAAGCAATCTTATGCATAGCAACAATTTGACATTGATATCGTTTTGTTCTGGTTGGACTTGGAGTAGTTTCAGTAGTTAGACTAGTTACACTTGAAGGCAAATGACAGCAATTGCATCAAATCAAAATAGTTTAAATTTTAGTAGGCAAGCCATACTTTGATGAATGGCTTGAAACTTGTTGCTGTTAATTTTTCTGCTAAGCCATAGTTTAAATTTTTCTACTAGGCAAACTGTTGTTGCTTGGAGTAATTGACATGATGAACTTGCTGTTAATAAAAAAGCACTGTTGTGATATTATATTTAAAAAAACACTGTTGTAAAACTACTGATGTAAAATTCAGTTAAAACTACTGATGCAGTGTAAAATTCAGTTAAACTAGTCTAACTAGAGTAAAATTCAGTTAAACTAGTCTAACTAGAGAAAATGGCTTGTGGTTAGACCATGGCCTAATGAGCCTAGGATGGTGCCACAGCTAGCTTGTCTAGGTACATATTTTTAATTTATAAAGTTTAATCTCTTTGAAACATAGGAAATGTCGTCTTCCGACGACGATAGGATCCCGGAGTGCTCCTGGTGCGGTGACGACCGGGGTCTGTGCGACAGGCCTCACCTGGTAGACGGTCGTTACTTCAGTATTAAGCTCGACGAGACCTTCGATGTCGAAACGGTACGCAACGACAAGTCTTGTTTCGTAATTAATTAAGCACGATTTCTAGCTACTTCAACGTGTAAGTAATTAATTTTGTTCTTTTACATCAACTAGTTTATCCCGTGTCATGCAAGACACTATGTCTTGGAGAGGATGGGATTTGAAGATCATGAAACTACGGAGACAAAGCAAATTCAACTAAGGACCATGCATAATGTTGATATAGAAGTGGATTTGTACAATTCAGATAACGTAACCACTTTTGGTTGCAAGAATTGGGAATCATTTTGCAAGATATATGGTTTTTATGAGGGTATGCTTCTCACCATGGATCTTGGTAATCCGGATTCCATCGCCGAAGACGATTTAGACATTTGGGTCCTTGTTGACGATATGATTCCAATTCTACCGAGAAGTGAGTTTATCAAACATAGTTATTTAGTAATTTATATTGTTTATTTCAAAATAGTTGACAACTTATTTCCATTGATAGGTTATTTTGATTATTCAAATAATGTGAGGATGATGCTAGACAGAACCTACTACACCCCTGGCTCAGAATGTACTTATAAGGACAAAGAGCAGATCATCTTCTTTTATTCCTTTCTTGTGGATTACATTCAATATCGTAATATTGATCCACAATATGGTCAATACGTCCCACTAGTGCACGTCTTGAACTACGTTAATATCAATGAAGATACCATGGTAAGATTTTTTTTTACTATTACGACATTCGTGCATGTTTTGCATTAGTTCTTCTCGAACTGAACTACAATGCTAACTA
This sequence comes from Secale cereale, assembly GCA_902687465.1. Lineage (NCBI taxonomy): Eukaryota > Viridiplantae > Streptophyta > Magnoliopsida > Poales > Poaceae > Secale > Secale cereale. Next base: position 267,060,618 of record LR738713.1, on the reverse strand, counting down.
CGAAGTCTTACTATGTTTTGCAACAGATTCTCCCTAGTGACTGTGTGCCTCCTGTCATGTTTCAATCTGGTCAACTACAAGTTTTATACATTCTGCCAGGTGAACCTACAAATCACACGTGTCCATATCGGATTTCTTCTACAAATAAAGGAATGAGAATCAAAGAATGGCGAAAAATAACGAAAACTCGTAAGGAGGTACTTGGAAGCAATAGAGTGAGAAGGGCAAGAAATGGAGACAAGATAATTTGCGTTCTCCATAATGGCCCTTTAAATCTAATTGATTTAGAGACAAACACCATCTTGTTTTATGCCATTTTACCTTAGAAAATTGCTACGTAGTAGAAGTTGTATGGTCGATAATGATGTGTAAGACTTATTATTTAATACCAATGTTGAGTTTTTATTATTATTATGATCGATGATGCATGATGCTAAGTTGTTCTATGAGCTATTATATACTCCCTCCGTTCTGATTTACTCGTCGTGGTTTTAGTTCAAATTTGAACTAAAACCACGACGAGTAAATCGGAACGGAGGGAGTAGATTCTAACAGTTTCGATGTGCGTACCATATATGTTGGCTCCACGAGAAATTATATTTATATATATGCATAACCTGTGCAAAAAACAAAAAATAAAAAAATAAAAAAACCTAATATTCATACTAATGGCGCATCACAGCAGAGTGCGCCATTAGTATGCCAAAGCACCTAGCTACACATGGCCCCTGGGAGGCATACTAATGGCGCACTTCTGTGCATACTAATGGCGCATCTGCGGTGCGCCATTAGTATACCAGATACTAATGGCCCACCAGAGGTGCGCCATTTGTAAACTATACTAATGGCGTGCTAGTAATGGCGCACCACTAATGCGACATTAATGGCCAAATTAGGTGCGCCATTAATAGGCCTTTTCCTAGTAGTGGTCCCTCTTTCCTAACGGAGTGTTTCCATCTACGTTCATATCCATTGTATTCTTTCATTCAAGTTGTTCAACTTCCTATGGTTCATGGTTTCACTCGTTTGTCAAGAAGCAACTTTGTTTTACCTCTTCCTTTATCCTATTTTATCTGGTGCCATCTCCAGGATCTCGGGTCGAGATCCTCTGTTAGTGTGGGAGAGTTGTGACGCCCCAAGACCGATGCGCCAGGTGTCAGCCAGTTATTCGTCGTTGTTGCCATGTCTTTTTCTTGCGTGTTGCACTTGTCATGACATCATGTGCATTTCATCCGCATGTTTTCAAAACTTGCATTCGTTCGGGTTCCCCCAGTTCTCTCCGTTGTCCGTTCTGAGTCCACACACACTCGCACGCGCCCGCAGCACCTCCGAATATTTATTTTATAAGTGGCCAGAAAATGTTCTCGGAATGGGTTGGAACTTGGCGTGCGGTCTTATTATAGCGTAGGTAGACCGCCTGTCAAATTTCGTCGCATTCGGAGTTCGTTTGATAGCCAAACCGTTAAACATATAGCGGCGCTATAGCCGGATAATCGTCGGACGTTTCGATGTTCCGAAACTACCGCCGGGTCTCTCTCTCTCTCTTCTCTCGTCTCAGCCCGATGCCTTCTACACAACCCACTTTTACCCCTCGACTGCACGTCCGAAACTGCCCCGAACCCGACCCGGGCTCTTGCTACCGATGGGTCCGGATCATCCCCAAACATCCCTAAAGTATCATCGGTTTCTTCTTTGACATCTCCCTAACTTATTTATTCCAGGCCGTCCGATTACGATTGGAGGGACCAGATGACCCTAAGTTTAGCCAACTTGCTATATATAAATGGCAACCCTAGATCCTAGGGGCTTGTCCCATCATTTCCGTCCCCGCCGCCACTCCACCAATCCCTCCTTGGGATCCCTCCCGGGCCAACCAGCACACTCCCCTGCCTCCCTCAATCCACCTTGTCCTTTTCCTCGTCCTCGCCGCGGCCGACGTCCTCGAGCAACTGCCCCGCCTGACCAACCCCTCGTCCCCGAGCTCCCTCACATGGCGGCCTTGCACCCGAGCTTTTCACCAGCCAACGCACCCTCACCGGAGATGGGTTCCCGACGACCAGAGCTGCGTCTCCGGCCACCCCGACGCCCGCCGGACTCCGTCGCCGTCCTCCCGCCGGAAACCGCCATGGCCTCGAGGCTCCGCCGCCCGTGCCTCCCCGAGCTCCATCCGCCGTCGTTCCGAGTCCCCTACTGCCAGGAGCTCCGGCCTCCTCTGCTTCGAACCCCCCTGCATCCTCGACCGCCTGGGATGCCAGTTCTCTAAGTCCCACGTCGCCCTGCTGCTCGCCTCAAGGTCGCCGACGTGTCTCGCCAAGCCATCGACAGCGCCCGCTTGAAGCGCCTCGCCGTTGACCGCTCGCCAAGCCCTGGAGCCCCGATCCCGGATCGGGCAAGAGGAGCCAGCGCCCGCAGCCGCTCGTCGCCCGCACCTGCTGAACCACATCGCCAGGCTGCGCCAGCGCCGGATCCAGCGCGTCCCTGCGGCCTGCCTCTCCTCTCCGATCGGGCCAGGCCCAGAACACCTCTGCCCCGCCTACGGGCTTCTTCCGCGTCCGGCCCAGCCAGATCTGGCCGCTAGGTGAGCAGCCCAGATCCAGCGCTCTCCAGTTTCGGCCCGATGGGTTTATTTTTCTGTTGCGATTTTAGTCTTTATCCAATGTTTTGCTGTTTTGCAGATTAGACCCTCTAGATCATGCATTTAATAACTCCACAACCGTGCATCGGATGGAAATGTTTTAAACATGTAAAATGCTTAGAATTTTGTGTAGAATCATAATATGCCACTTTCACCCCAGTTAAAAATGTTTAACTTGCTGTTTATTTAAATTTGCTCAAATGCCATGCTAAAATGATTTATTTCATAACTAAATAACCGTAGCTCGGTTTTTAATAAACTTTATATGTAAATGGGGTGGGAAAATGTGTAGAATAACATGATGCACTTTATTTTGTTGTTTAACAACTTTAAAATGTGGTAATAGGCAGAACAGTAACAAATTCATAAATATGCACATGAGGAGTTTACGGAATTGTTGTTTGTCATTCCGGCCTCATTTAAACTTGCCTAAATAGGTAGTTTGTTTTTGCTTCACCTCTTGCCATGTTAACAAACATTTAACCTTGTCTTGTAAATATACGAGAGTCAACTAAATAAATAAAATGTGGTGTTTCGTCAATATGCAACTCGTTGCATATTGAGCTCCACTTAACTTGTAGTTTTATTTGTGCACTTTGCCATGCCATTCAAAATTAAACCGGACATGCATCATACTTGGATGTGCATCGTATGCCATGTTTATGCTTGTGTGTTTACCGTGTTGTTTGCTTCTTTCCGGTTGCTTCTCTCGTTAGCTTCGGTTCTGTTCCGGAGTTGTGAGGATTTGTCTTCTTCATGGATCCGTTCTTCTTCCTTGCGGAATCCCAGGCAAGATGATTATACCCTTGGATACCTTTACTACCATTGCCATGCTTAGTTGTCTCGATGCTATCGTTACATGTCGCGCTACCCATCTTTTATTGTCAGCCTCTCCTTGTTGCCATGAAACCTCTAACCTTTGACACCTTCCTAGCAAAACCACTGTTTGGCTATGTTACCCGCTTGCTCAGCCCCTCTTATAGCGTTGTTAGTTGCAGGTGAAGATGAAGTTCGTTCCAGGAGGGAACTTGTTGTTGGAATATCACAATATCTATTATTATTATTATTATTAACACACCTATATACTAGGCATGGGTGGAAGGCTTGGCCTTTTGCTCGGTGTTTTGTTCCACTCATGCCACCTTAGGCGCCGATAAACCGGCATTATGTTCCTTGATTTTGCGTTCCTTACACGATGGGTGGATGGGGACCCCTTGACAGTTCGTCTTTGAATAAAACTCCTCCAGCAAGGCCCAACATAGGTTTTAATTTGCTCATAATAACAACTTAATTAATTAATTAATTGCATAGGGGGTCATGTCCCTGGGTTCTTAATTCTACATAACAGGGCGGGCCAGTGCTGATGGTGTTGGTCCCAAACTAGAGCCACTTGCGGTGCCACCCAGTTATCTAGGGTCTTCGGTTACTATATGTAGCGCTCATCCGGACGTGGCCTGAGACGAGATGCACGCGTCTACCATCAGGGTGTCGGCACGCCGTGAGGTCTTGCTGGACTTGTTTTACCATTGTCGAAATGTCTTGTGCACCGGGATGCCGAGCCTGATCGGATTTCCCTAAGATAAGGGGTGATGATATTATATTTATCACTTCAGCTAATCGTGAGAGCTTGTGATGGGCTAAGTTGGGACACCCCTGCAGGGTTATGTTCTTTCGAAAGCCGTGCCCGCGGTTATGTGGCAGATTGGAATTTGTTAATGTCCGGTTGTAGAAAACTTGACAGAGGATCCAAAGTAAAACACACAACTGTGTGAGTAACCGTGACTGTCTCTTTTCACTTTGAGAAGAGAACACGGTGGGGTTATGTTTGACTCGTAAGTACTTCAGGATCTTTAGCGATCAGTACTAGTTGCGACCGTTTGCGTAGATGCTCATCTTATTCTTGTACTCGTAAGCTAGCCACCATATTATGCTTAGCCGCTGCTGCAACCTCACCACTTTACCTCTTCCTACCCATAAAGCTTTGCTAGTCTTGATACCCATGGTTATGGGATTGCTGAGTCCTCGTGGCTCACAGATACTACAACACCAGATGCAGGTTCAGCCGAGTATGATGCAGGAGCTGGTTCAAGTACTTCCCTGGGAGCTCGATGAAGAGAGTGGACGTATGCTTGTGACGTTTTCGATGATCAGTAGTGGTTTCTACTAGGGGCGATTCGGACCTGTGGCTTTATGTTTTTGGTATCTTTCTTTGGATCTTCGCCCGTAGTCGGGTTGTGATGTTTTGGATGATGTTTTGCTTATGTAATGTATTGTGTGACGTGGCGAGTGTAAGCCAACTATCTCCTTTTGCAATTTCATCCCTATTTTTACATGAGTCGTGCAAAGATACCAAACTTGAGATCATTCCAGAATGGGCTTATACCTTTAAGTCGTGCCTCGACACGTAGGAGGTATAGTCCCATCCTGGGCATTACAGGTAGTACCGCCCGTTCCGGACTAGACAGGCCCTTTTTCTTCCGTCTTCGCTTCCACGCTTCCCTTGCGGATGGTGTAGGCGTTCCTTGGCGCTTGCGCTCCTCCTCGTCATTCGTGAAGCTCCGACAATACCTATGCTTACACACGAGTGGAGTGTCAAGTAGTATACCATCATCGAAAGGGTCAAGTGAACACGTGTAAAGGAGAAGATTCACCTTTATGTATGAGTAGTAGAGGTTGCACGTGTCACTTTCCGAATGGACTCGTGACATGGTGATGTCCATAGGATGATCCGCATCACATTTGCTATTTTTGGTGGATGTTAACCCAGTTGTAGTTAACATTGGCTTTCCATGTACTTACACAGGGCTACAATGGCCGATGATGTTGTTTGTCGTCGAGGTTAGCTGCATCCCATGTCTTATACCCCATCTATTCCTAAATATAAGTATTTTTAGAGATTCCAATATAGACTACATAAGGAGCAAAATGAGTGAATCTAGATTCTAATCAATACTATATCTATATTTCTATAAACATCCGTATGTAGTTCATATTGAAATCTGTAAAAAATACTTGTATTTAGGAACATAGATAGTTGTATTTTACATCATTTGTGCAATCTCAGTTTAGCTTCTAACATTTACTGGTTGCTTCTAGGTACATATATGAGCGATACTGATCCACGCTTCCATCCCTTTTACATATGGGGCAATGAAATATTCATGAACAAGCGTCAAGTGAGGAAACTAAGAAATATTGTTAGGCGAAAGAAATGGGTGATTGGAATTAAGCCCTTTATTTACACTTTGTCCAAGGCAACAGTGAACTTTAGAATGGTAAGTAATGCATTGCCTTTTCCCCCTGCCCACAAAAAGTTACTCTATAAGACCTCGGTATCTGATATTTTTCTATTTTTAGTGGTTTCTGAAGCTATTTACTAATGATTACCTTGCAAACTACATGACCGGAGTGGAGGCAACTAAGGTTAAATTATATAATTCATGCTACCATGATAATGCTCTAGAAGTCTTCCTGAAGGTGGTGAAGGATGGGCGGGCGATCGTCACAAGGGGTTGGACAAAAGTGGTTTGTGCCTATGGCATGCAGGAAGGCACATTGTGGGCATTCCGCTTCTTCAACACCATCGGCACTCAAAATGATTTACACTTGTCTCTTCACCTTTACCGCCTTTAAATATTGCGGTTCATCATAGTTAATTGTTGTCTAATCCTGTAATTACTGAACATATTGTACTGGCAATTTTATTTACGGAATCGTTGTTGAACCATTGTGCTGAGAATTTGAATTGCACGTTTCGTATTTCAAAATTTCCAACTCGAATAATAAATTACAGGCAAAAATAAAAATATACAGGAGCTAATAAAATAAAGTGCACGTGGTTAGAAAGGAAGCAACATGTGCGATCTAAAAAGAGAACAAACGGTTCTGGCACTAAAAGTGCTTGTGATGGATATCCCAAGGCCACACAGTTTTCTTCATCAAATCGTGTGTGATGTAGTTGATAAAAGCAAAAAATTGACCAAGGCAGAGCGTGTGTGATAGTTACACCTTTCACACACGAGCCTATACATAAAACTGTGTGGGATGTACATACGAATGGATACGTTTAGCAGGGACCGATTGTGTGGGATGTACTTGTGACCGGAAATAATTTCGCCTGTATAATTGTATATTTTAGCTCTACTGTATGTATTACCATATTTGAGCGCTCACCAATCGCACACGACCTCATTTTGCCGAGCGTGTGTGCCAAGAGGGCATATCCCCGACAGTTTTTGGGTCATGTGGGAAGGACCCCCTATCGCCCATACTCACTTGGCGACGGTTCCAAATGTCATCGTGGAAAGGGGTTAAAAACCATTTGTATAGCACTGACGCGTACCAGTGGTTTTGCACAAGTATCGTATCCGCCTATTGTGCAATCATGCTAGGTCTCTCTTGTGTTGTGCGACACGAGCATTTTCCATGGATTCCACATTTTCTCCTCATTCTTTTGTTAGCACAAGCCCATTTATCTATTTGCACGTGTGTTTCCATGTACATCTCATAGCTATTGGTCTTCTTGTTGCATTTGCAATTTGAAAATATTTTTCAGCATTATTGAGTCTTGCTAACAATTGCATTTTGTCCACCATCCTCTCCATGCTCCACCAAAAGCTTTATTTGTGTAGGTGTGAGAAATTGGCAAGATACGATACCAATTGTGCTATTTCCTTGTTACATCATTGAGTGGTCATTGATCCACTCTCAACATCGGTCCTGGTACACTTGGTGTAGTTCTTTCCTTCTTCCACTCACATATTTGCTTGCGATGATGGATAGTCCAGGTACCTCTTCGAACCCGCTATTCAATGATCCACAAGAATCTAACAACTACGTCACCAAGGTTCACCTATTTGGTGTTCAACGAGCTCTACATCAAGAGAATGAAGTTATGCAAGAGCGCATTGAGCTACTCGCTACCGACTTGAGGCATTCCGAAGAGAGAACAAGAGGATACCTCGATACTAGTCTTACTCACCGTCTTGAAGATCACAATGCCAACATGACTACTCAAATTGATGAGCTACGAACCTTGATGATCAATCGATATTCTTCCACTTCTTCATCACAAAGACAAAGCCGCTCAAGTCGTCATTCCAACTCCATCTCTGGCTTAGGTACACCGACATGGAACACTCTTTCCTGAGCCGTGCGCCAAGTCAGACATGCAAGCCAGAACCCACTTCACGGCAAGAGTTCACAAGAGCAACTTGAAGAGCAAGAATATCGACATCGTCAAAATCAAGCTATCCTCGAGCAAGCGCAAGAACGACAACGCTTACGCCAACAACAAGAAGCACGAGTGCACCAACATCAAGACGAGCAAGATGCCGAGGCACAATGTCAAGAACAACACCAGCGAGAAGCACAAGCTCTTGGGGGTGCAATGTGCCCTACGTGAATCACATCGCACCCTCGCCGCACGCAATCGACAAACTCGTGAAGAAGAAGAAGGCACTTTGTAATGTAGTTCAATAAAGGCGCTATCGGGCAAGAGTACAACGCCAAGTTCTTCCACAAGCGCGACAAGAGCATCAAGCTTGATAAGAACCACAAGTTCACCAAGAGCAACCACACAATGAGGATCATCCACGACAAGAGAAACTCGAGGTTGACAATCCTCCATGTCAACAATGCCCTCACAATAGGCAAACAAACAATGAAGAGCACCGCTATGGCAAGCTCAAGTTCAACATGCCAAAGTTTTCCAGCAGCACCGATCCCGAAGACTATCTTTCATGGGCATTGAAAGTTCACAAGATCTTCTGATTACACAACTATGATGAAGATAAGAAGATTGCGATGGTATCTTTTGAGTTTCAAGACTATGTTCTTATTTGGTGGGAGCAACTGAGAGCCGAGAAGAAAAGGCGAGCCACCCATCCATATTTGGTACCAGTAAATGTTAGAAGCTCATATAAGTATTTTTAGAGATTCCAATATAGACTACATAAGGAGCAAAATGAGTGAATCTAGATTGTAATCAATACTATATCTATATTTCTATAAACATCCGTATGTAGTTCATATTGAAATCTGTAAAAAATACTTGTATTTAGGAACATAGATAGTTGTATTTTACATCATTTGTGCAATCTCAGTTTAGCTTCTAACATTTACTGGTTGCTTCTAGGTACATATATGAGCGATACTGATCCACGCTTCCATCCCTTTTACATATGGGGCAATGAAATATTCATGAACAAGCGTCAAGTGAGGAAACTAAGAAATATTGTTAGGCGAAAGAAATGGGTGATTGGAATTAAGCCCTTTATTTACACTTTGTCCAAGGCAACAGTGAACTTTAGAATGGTAAGTAATGCATTGCCTTTTCCCCCTGCCCACAAAAAGTTACTCTATAAGACCTCAGTATCTGATATTTTTCTATTTTTAGTGGTTTCTGAAGCTATTTACTAATGATTACCTTGCAAACTACATGACCGGAGTGGAGGCAACTAAGGTTAAAGTATATAATTCATGCTACCATGATAATGCTCTAGAAGTCTTCCTGAAGGTGGTGAAGGATGGGCGGGCGATCGTCACAAGGGGTTGGACAAAAGTGGTTTGTGCCTATGGCATGCAGGAAGGCACATTGTGGGCATTCCGCTTCTTCAACACCATCGGCACTCAAAATGATTTACACTTGTCTCTTCACCTTTACCACCTTTAAATATTGCGGTTCATCATAGTTAATTGTTGTCTAATCCTGTAATTACTGAACATATTGTACTGGCAATTTTATTTACGGAATCGTTGTTGAACCATTGTGCTGAGAATTTGAATTGCACGTTTCGTATTTCAAAATTTCCAATTCGAATAATAAATTACAGGCAAAAATAAAAATATACAGGAGCTAATAAAATAAAGTGCACGTGGTTAGAAAGGAAGCAACATGTGCGATCTAAAAAGAGAACAAACGGTTCTGGCACTAAAAGTGCTTGTGATGGATATCCCAAGGCCACACAGTTTTCTTCATCAAATCGTGTGTGATGTAGTTGATAAAAGCAAAAAATTGACCAAGGCAGAGCGTGTGTGATAGTTACACCTTTCACACACGAGCCTATACATAAAACTGTGTGGGATGTACATACGAATGGATACGTTTAGCAGGGACCGATTGTGTGGGATGTACTTGTGACCGGAAATAATTTCGCCTGTATAATTGTATATTTTAGCTCTACTGTACGTATTACCATATTTGAGCGCTCACCAATCGCACACGACCTCATTTTGCCGAGCGTGTGTGCCAAGAGGGCATATCCCCGACAGTTTTTGGGTCATGTGGGAAGGACCCCCTATCGCCCATACTCACTTGGCGACGGTTCCAAATGTCATCGTGGAAAGGGGTTAAAAACCATTTGTATAGCACTGACGCGTACCAGTGGTTTTGCACAAGTATCGTATCCGCCTGTTGTGCAATCATGCTAGGTCTCTCTTGTGTTGTGCGACACGAGCATTTTCCATGGATTCCACATTTTCTCCTCATTCTTTTGTTAGCACAAGCCCATTTATCTATTTGCACGTGTGTTTCGATGTACATCTCATAGCTATTGGTCTTCTTGTTGCATTTGCAATTTGAAAATATTTTTCAGCATTATTGAGTCTTGCTAACAATTGCATTTTGTCCACCATCCTCTCCATGCTCCACCAAAAGCTTTATTTGTGTAGGTGTGAGAAATTGGCAAGATACGATACCAATTGTGCTATTTCCTTGTTACATCATTGAGTGGTCATTGATCCACTCTCAACATCAGTCCTGGTACACTTGGTGTAGTTCTTTCCTTCTTCCACTCACATATTTGCTTGCGATGATGGATAGGCCAGGTACCTCTTCGAACCCGCTATTCAATGATCCACAAGAATCTAACAACTACGTCACCAAGGTTCACCTATTTGGTGTTCAACGAGCTCTACATCAAGAGAATGAAGTTATGCAAGAGCGCATTGAGCTACTCGCTACCGACTTGAGGCATTCCGAAGAGAGAACAAGAGGATACCTCGATACTAGTCTTACTCACCGTCTTGAAGATCACAATGCCAACATGACTACTCAAATTGATGAGCTACGAACCTTGATGATCAATCGATATTCTTCCACTTCATCACAAAGACAAAGCCGCTCAAGTCGTCATTCCAACTCCATCTCTGGCTTAAGTACACCGACATGGAACACTCTTTCCTGAGCCGTGCGCCAAGTCAGACATGCAAGCCAGAACCCACTTCACGGCAAGAGTTCACAAGAGCAACTTGAAGAGCAAGAATATCGACATCGTCAAAATCAAGCTATCCTCGAGCAAGCGCAAGAACGACAACGCTTATGCCAACAACAAGAAGCACGAGTGCACCAACATCAAGACGAGCAAGATGCCGAGGCACAATGTCAAGAACAACACCAGCGAGAAGCACAAGCTCTTGGGGGTGCAATGTGCCCTACGTGAATCACATCGCACCCTCGCCGCACGCAATCGACAAACTCGTGAAGAAGAAGAAGGCACTTTGTAATGTAGTTCAATAAAGGCGCTATCGGGCAAGAGTACAACGCCAAGTTCTTCCACAAGCGCGACAAGAGCATCAAGCTTGATAAGAACCACAAGTTCACCAAGAGCAACCACACAATGAGGATCATCCACGACAAGAGAAACTCGAGGTTGACAATCCTCCATGTCAACAATGCCCTCACAATAGGCAAACAAACAATGAAGAGCACTGCTATGGCAAGCTCAAGTTCAACATGCCAAAGTTTTCCAGCAGCACCGATCCCGAAGACTATCTTTCATGGGCATTGAAAGTTCACAAGATCTTCTGATTACACAACTATGATGAAGATAAGAAGATTGCGATGGTATCTCTTGAGTTTCAAGACTATGTTCTTATTTGGTGGGAGCAACTGAGAGCCGAGAAGAAAAGGCGAGCCACCCATCCAACTATAACCGTGACTTATATAAGAAATTGTAACTTCTCAAGCTAGGCACCAAGTCCGTTGAAGAGTATTACAAGGAAATGGAGATAGCCATGATTCGAGCCAATATCACAGAAGATAAAGAATAAAGGATGGCAAGATTCTTGAATGGACTAAACCACCCTATCAAGAAAATCACCGACTTCCAACCATACTCCAACCTCATTGAGCTCGTGCATCAAGCCACAAAAGTGGAGCGACAAGAACAAGAGGACTACAAGTACTCCAAGTTCACTTCCAAGAACTACGGCTCCTACTACCAAGCTCCAACAACTTCAGCGCCTCCTACTTCAACCAAACCTTCTCCAAGCATCGGCGATAAGTCAAATTACAAGACTTCGACAACATCAAGTTGTTCTCCTACTACGAACAACATCAAGCTGCGAGCTACCTCATCTACAACTCCTACCGAGGATGCCTCCAAGAAGAGTTCCATCAAATGCTTCAAATGTCAAGGACAAGGCCACAAGTCATATGAGTCACTACTATAGGATGCTGCTAACGCGACACTACGATCAGAGACCCTTTAACGAAACTATGTGCGATGCATTAATCGCAAACGGTGATGTAAAAAACCGTCAAAAAAGATGCAAAACGTTTGCGATGGCAAATACATCAAACACGGTTCAGATTTTAGTTGTGTGTGAGATGTTGGGCATACGTTTGATTCATACGAACTGTTTGCGATTAGATAGAACAACTGAAATGGGTAGCCATATCAATGTGTGTGCGATATACGATATATAGTTCGCTCCGATGGACTGTTTGCTATTAGGGAAAGCAACAAAAATGGTCAGCCAGATCAAGGTGTGTGTGATATACGGCATACGGTTCACTCGAATGAACTGTTTTCGATTAGGGAAGAGAACAGAAATGGTTCAACTTAACAAGATGTGTGTGATACGCGACAAACATTTCTATAATCAGAAACATGTGGGAATACCGATAACATCACAGATGATTCCTGTTAACAAGCCGTGTGTGTTGCGACCAAACGATTGCTGTCTACAATTGTCAGTGATTGATGAAATCATCACCGACGGGTTCCATTGTTTAGACCGTGTGTGATGTGATTTGCTCTGTCTGCACAACATCTACGCTCTGTCTACAGAGCATAAACATATATACTTAAAAAGACAACATTGCAAAACCAAATTAAGCATAGAATTACACAAGTGACTACACTCATACTAAACTAGGAGAAACGAGCATGTAATCATCTACTTCTTGTTGCGACAACGCTTGCCATTGCTCTGCTTCCGACTGGATCCCTGGTTGTTTTGGGGAAGGAGGCACTTCCTCATGTCAACGATCTGCATGTACATCTTGTAGCTCGTGTACGCCTCCTTGGCCGCGTACACGACATGAGCTTTGTCGAGTTTTTCTAGCCAGGCCGAGTGCCAGGCACGCTTGTCCTTGTTGCAGGAATCCTTCATGTCTCCATAGTAGGGATCGATGATGGCCTCGATGAGGTGAACCAATGAGTCCTTCTCCTGCTCGTTGCTGCCCCAAATCTTGTATTGGCCTTGGATGTCGACAAGATTCTAGCAGGCCATGCCTGAATTCTTGAGCACCTTTCCATCGTTGGTGATGTACACCCTAGCGAACATGTAGTGGGGGCTGTTGACAAACATGGCAAAACACTCGCAAGGCCTAGTTTATTTGTCACCTTTGTAATTTGTACCAAATTTTGACCAAATATTTAACTAAAAATTGTTTTTGAATGTCACCAAAAATTATATCATTGAACACTATGTTCAAATACGCATCCAACAATATATTTTTTGCTAACCTTCACTAACAGTTTGTTAGTTAAATCATTGGTCAAAATTTGACACAAATTACAAAGGGGACCAATAAAACAGGACGGAGGTATATTCCATCAACCGAACTGATTGCATCCATATCCCTCATTTAGACATAAGTAAACATAGATTAAACATACTCACACATAGATAGTATGTGTACACAAGGATAGTTCAACCATAAGTACATAGTTCAACCGTCATTAAGCATACTCAAGCGTACATAGTTCGATGTCACATCTCATCTCATCTACCGGCACGATCCCAGCGTATGCGGCATGCGCCACCCTGCGAGAATACTTCTGCTTGAAGGAGCCAACGGCTCGTCCTCTTGCATGCGCCAGAACACTTTCATACGCGTCATGAAGCTTTTGGTTGCAAAATGAGAATCGATAGTCACCGTCCCATGTCCTAATACGCCTGTTATGCATTCCCGCATAAAGCTCCCTCGGGATTTGCCTCTTGTACCTCCTCTGGCCATCTTCATGCTTGTTGTCCACAATGTCAAACAGCACCTATAGAAATAGTTAAAAAAAATGTGGCGTCAAATTAATGTTTACAAACTATCTTTAGCGAACATTTGGAAGTTGCCAAAATTTGGCATCAAATCAATGTTTACATGCCGTGAAGTAGGATTAGGAATTTATGGCTATTTTTCAATACATATCCACAGATTATGGTTTAATTTTAAAGCACAATTGTCTATATACATACCAATCTTGAAGAAAATAATGGCACAAACATATATGTAGGTCATTCAAAATCAATTGTCAAGTCCTGGCTAGGAATTATTAGCACGAACACTAACCCTACTCGGATTACTAGCAGAAATCATTTGCATAGATGATACAACTAATCACTTATCACTTGTACCATTCAAACAATCAATACACTACACAGATCTAACAAAACTTACTCAGATTTCATGGATTGGGAGAACATAACCATAGGATTTCTATTCCAAAAAGGGGGGGCAGGAGTAACCAGAGAAACCCTGGGATCTATTTGACACATAAATGGGTATAGATGACTAACCGGTTGTCCGTCGTCCTCGGAGTCGTCGCCGGAGTAGTCGTCGGAGTCGTCGTCGGGGTCATCGCTCGAGTCATCACGGAAGTCAGTGTGGACATCCGCCTCCATTTGTGGAAGCACGACGCCATCGATGATGTAAGGGTGCAGCGATACCTCGTCGGCGGTGACGGCAACCTCTATCTCCATCTCCACGCCGTGCTCGGGTGCTTCAGCAGCCCCGGCGTTGCCACTTCCTTCGACGGGGCACTTTGGCAGCATCCTCATATACTGACAGCTTTGAGGACTGAGAGCGGCGTCGAGGATGCAAGTGAAGAGAGAGGATTGTGCGTGTGGCGACGATGGGGGTGCGGCTGCTCGGGCGCGCCATTAGTATGGAGTAGTGGGAGAGAGGCGGGCGGCGGTCAAACCGCTGGCGCGCCTCCTCGTGAGCCTGCGCACCAGACTGTTGGCAAGCCTACCGTTGTTTCACACAGCTACTTGCACGCTTCCCGATGACACTGCACAGCGAGCACTCGTCCCATTAATTCACACACCTGCACGCACGCCTCCCGGTCTGCCTGCCATTCGTTCAGTCAACTCACACCTACTCGCACGGCACACGGGTCATGTGGCGGCACGCATATTGTTTTTATATTTGGATGATTATTGTTACCGCATTATTGCTTAACCGAAGCATGGCACGTATCCATTGTTGGTATAACGCTCATGGTTCGGATAAATAATTCGGTAGTGATATTGGTTCCCAATTATTAGTAATCTCCCATTTGTAAGTAGATAAAGATCACATCAAAACTGGTCTCAAATTTGACAAAAAAAATGTACAATGCTGATACGTCAATTTTGCATCATGCTTTTATGTTGATATTTATTGTATTATGGGCTGTTATTACACGTTATGTCACAATACTTATGCCTTTTCTCCCTTATTTTACAAGGTTTACATGAAGAGGGAGAATGCCGGCAGCTGGAATTCGAGGCTGGAAAAAAAAGCAAACTCTGGAAACCTATTCTGCACAACTCAAAAAGCTTCGAAACTCCACAGGACATCGTTTCAGAAAATATAAAAAATATCTGGCGAAAGAGGATCACCAGGGGGGCACCACATGTCCATGAGGGTGGGGGGCACCCCCCTGCTACTTCTCGAGCTTGCGTTATATTCCCACGAAGAGGAAAGGGAGATGCAGCACAGTAGCGTAAGTATTTCCCTCAGTTTTTGAGAACCAAGGTATCAATCCAGTAGGAGACCACGC
The DNA here is from genome assembly GCA_902687465.1 of Secale cereale. NCBI lineage: Eukaryota > Viridiplantae > Streptophyta > Magnoliopsida > Poales > Poaceae > Secale > Secale cereale. Next base: position 267,044,934 of record LR738713.1, on the reverse strand, counting down.
GCGAGTCCCTCACACCTGCACAAACAAATAAGAACTTCGCAGCCAACGCGATAAGGGGTTGTCAATCCCTGTACGGTCACTTACGAGAGTGAGATCTGATAAAGATGATAGTTTATACTTTTAGTATTTTTGTTTATAAGAACAGAAAATAAAAGCGATAAAAGTAAAGTAGATGTAGATTGATATGTTGAGAATAGACCCGGGGGGCATAGTGTTCTCTAGTGGCTTCTCTCATGATAGTGATATTCTACGGCGGGTAAACAAATTACTGTCGAGCAATTGATAGAAAAGCGAATAATTATGAGACTATCTAGGCATGATCATTGTATATAGGCATCACGCCCGAGACAAGTAGACCGAAACGATTCTGCATCTACTACTATTACTCCACACATCGACCGCTATCCAGCATGCATCTAGTGTATTGAGTTCATAAGAACAGAGTAACGCCTTAAGCAAGATGACATGATGTAGAGGGATAAACTCAAGCAATATGATATAAATCCCATCTTTTTATCCTCGATGGCAACAATACAATACGTGCCTTGCTGCCCCTACTGTCACTGGGAAAGGACACCGCAAGATTGAACCCAAAGCCAAGAACTTCTCCCATTGCAAGAACTATAGATCTAGTAGGCCAAACCAAACCAATAATTCGAAGAGACTTGCAAGGATATTATGAGCACACATAAAAAGTTCAGAGAAGAACCAAATATTTCTCATAGATAATCTTGATCATAAACTCACAATTCATCGGATCTCGATAAACACACCGCAAAAAGAGATTACATCGAATAGATCTCCTCAAAGACCGAGGAGAACTTTGTATTGAGATCCAGAGAGAGAGAGAAGAAGCCATCTAGATACTAGCTATGGACCCGAAGGTCTGTGGTAAACTACTCACAACTCATGGTGAGGGCGATGATGATGATAATGATAAAGAACTCCGTGATGGATCCCCCTCCGATGGAGCTCCGGAACAGGCTCCAAGATGGGATCTCATGGGAACAGAAGATTACGGCGGTGGAATTAGGGTTTTCTCTCTGTTGTTGAAGGTTTCGGGATACGTAGACTTATATAGGAGGAAGGAGGACACCGGGGGGGGGGGTGCTCGAGGGGCCCACGAGGCAGGGGGCGTGCCCTGGGAAGGGGGGCGCGCCCCCAACCCTCGTGGACACCCCGAGGCTCCCCTGACGTGGTTCTCAAGTCCCCTGTGCGTGATTTTCTCCAAAAATATCTCTCACGAAGGTTTCATTCCGTTTGGACTTCGTTTGATATTCCTTTTTTGCAAAACCCTTAAACAGGCAAAAAATAGCAACCTGGACTGGGCCTTTGGGTTAGTAGGTTAGTCCCAAAAATGAAATAAAAGTGTATGATATAGCCCATTAAACATCCAAGACTTCATAAATAATAGCATGGAACAATCAAAAATTATAGATACATTGGAGACGTATCAAGCATCCCCAAGCTTAATTCATGCTCGTCCTCGAGTAGGTAAATGATAAAGAAAGAATTTTTGATGTGGAATGCTAACCAATATAGTTTTTCAATGTAATTATCTTAATTGTGGCATGAATGTTCACATCTGAAAGATTCAAGATAAAAGTCTATATTGACATAAGAAATAATAATACTTCAAGCATACTAACAAAGCAATCACGTCTTCTCAAAATACTATGGCTAAAGAAAGTTATCCCTACAAAATCATATGGTCTGGTTATGCTCCCTCTTCATCACACAAAATATTCATATCATGCACAACCCCGATTTCAACCAAGCACTTGTTTTCATACTCTATCTTTTCAAACCTTTCAAATGTCACGCAATACATGAGCGTGAGCCATGGACATAGCACTATGGGTGGAATAGAGGTGGTTGTGGAGAAGACAAAAAGAAGGAAGATAGTCTCACATCGACTAGGCGTATAAACGGGCTATGGAGATGCCCATCAATAGATATCAATGTGAGTGAGTAGGGATTGCCATGCAACGGATGCACTAGAGCTAAGTATGTATGAAAGCTCAACAAAAGAAACTAGTGGGTGTGCATCCAACTTGCTTGCTCACGAAGACCTAGGGCATTTGAGGAAGCCCATTGTTGGAATATACAATCCAAGTTCTATAATGAAAATTCCCACTAGTATATGAAAGTGACTAAACATGAGACTCTCTATCATGAAGAACATGGTGCTACTTTGAAGCACAAGTGTAGAAAAAGATAGTACCAATTGTCCCTTCTCTCTTTTCTCTCATTTTTGGAGGGGCTTTCTCTTCTTCTTTTTCTTTTTTTATTAGCCCCTCTCTATTATTATTATTTTGGGCCATCTCCTTTTTTTATTGGCCTTTCCTCACATGGGACAATGCTCTAGTAATGATGATCATCACACTTTTATTACAACTCGAAATTACAACTCGATACTACAACAAGTATGACTCTATATGAATGCCTCCGGCGGTGTACCAGGATGTGCAATGAATCAAGTGTGACGTGTATGAAAAATTATGGATGGTGGCTTTGCCACAAATACGATTTCAACTACATGATCATGCATGGCAATATGACAATATGATGCGTGTCATATGAACGGAACGGTGGAAAGTTGCATGGCAATATATCTCAGAATGTCTATGGAAATGCCATGATTGGTAGGTATGGTGGCTGTTTTGAGGAATAATATGGTGACTGTTTTGAGGAAGGATATATAGTGGGCTTATGGCACCGGCGAAAGTTGCACGGTACAAGAGAGGCTAGCAATGGTGGAAGGGTGAGAGTGCGTATAATTCATGGACTCAACATTAGTCATAAGAACTCATATACTTATTGCAAAAATCTACGAGTCATCAAAACAAAGCAATCAACGCATGCTCCTAGGGGGGAGGTTGGTAGGAATTAACCATCACGCGCCCCCGACCTCCACACAAAGGTTGGCACTCTACAAATACCTCATGCTCTAACTTCATCACATAGCGGTTCACCATACGTGCATGATACGGGAATCACTAACCTTAACACAAGTATTTCTCAATTTCATAATAACTCTACTAGCATGACTCTAATATCACTATCCTCATATCTCAAAACGATTATCAAGCATCCAACATCTCATCATATTCAATGCACTTAGTGTGAATTGTTTTACTACATTGACATTGGATGTCTATCATGTGAAGACTAGTTTTTTTTTAGCCTAAACACATTACCATGCTGTTTTAATAGACTCCCAAATAAATATAAGTGAAGCATGAGAATTCAACAATTTCTACAAAATATAACCACCACCGTGCTCTAAAAGATATAAGTGAAGCACTAGAGCAGAAACTATTCAACTCAAAAGATATAAGTGAAGCACATAGAGTGTTCTAGCAATTATTAGGCCATATTTAACTCTCTCAAATAGGTGTGTCCAGCAAGGATGATTGTGACAAACTAAAAATATAAGACTCAAATTATACAAGACGCTCCAAGCAAAACACATATCATGTGGTGAATAAAAATATAGCTCCAAGTATAGTTACCGATGGATGAAGACGAAAGAGGGGATGCCTTCCCGGGGCATCCCCAAGCTTAGGCTTTTGATTATCCTTGAACTCCTTGGGGTGCCATGGGCATCCCAAAGCTTAGGCCTTTGCTACGCTTTGTTCCATAGCCCATCAAAGCAATACTCAAAACTTGAAAACTTCACAACACAAAACTTAGACAAAAATTCTCGTGAGCTCCGTTAGTATAAGAAAGCAAACCACTACTCAAAGGTACTGCAATGAATTCATTCTTTGTTTATACTAGTGTTCAACCTACTGTATTACAACTTCTCTATGGTTCATACCTCCAAATACTACTCATAGATGCATTGAAATAAGCAAACAACACACGAAAAACAGAATCTGTCAAAAACAGAACAGTCTGTAGTAATCTGCAGGTTTCGCATACTTTTGTAACTTCAAAAAATTCAAACTAAATTGGTAAATGTGAGGAATTTGTTTGTTAATCATCTGCAAAATGAATAAACTAAATAGCACGCCCCAGTAAAATATGACGACCACTTTAGCTAGCGCTAACGATTCTGTTTTTCACAGCAAGATCACATAAACTTCACACACATCTTCCGAAAGGTTCTACTTGGCACAAACACTAAACAAAACATGAAACCACATCTAAACAGAGAATAGATGCAATATTTATTCCCTAACAGCAACAAAAAAAATGGGCTGCCTCTCAACAAGCGCTATCGTTTTATGCCCCTAGCTAGGCACGATACAAGATGAATCTAGGTATTGCCATCTTTGGAAGGCAATCCATAAGTGTCTCTCATGGTAGATTCATATGGTAATTTGATTTTCTTTTTGGGAAAGTGTTCCATGACTTTCCTTAACGGAAATGGAATCTAATATTTCCTTCCTTCATATCAATAATTGCACCAATCGTTCTAAGGAAAGGTCTACCAAGAATAATAGGACATGAAGGATTGCAATCTATATCAAGAATAATGAAATCTACAGGCACATAATTCCTATTGAAAACAATAAGAACATCATTAATCCTTCCAATAGGTTTCTTAATAGTGGAATCCGCAAGATGCAAATTTAAAGAACAATCATCAAGCTCATGCAAACCTAGCAAATCACACAATGTTTTTGGGATAATGGAGACACTAGCACCCAAGTCACACAAAGCATAGCATTCATGATCTTTTATTTTTATTTTGATAGTAGTTTCCCACTCATCATAAAGCTTTCTAGGGATAGAAACTTCCAACTCAAGTTTTCTTCATAAGATTGCATCAAAGCATCAACTATGTGTTTGGTGAAAGCTTTATTTTGACTATAAGCATGCGGTGAATTTAGTACGGATTGCAACAAGGAATACAATCAATCAAAGAGCAATTATCATAATTGAATCCCTTGATATCCAAAGTAGTGGGTTCATCACTATGCAAAGTTTTAATCTCTTCACTCCCACTTTTAGCAATTTTAGCATCAAGATCTAAAAACTCCGAATCATTGGGATACTTTAAAGCAGAATCATCTCCAATCCTATCTTCATCAAAATTTATACTAGAAAACAAGAATCTAATAGGAGACACATCAATAACTTTCAGATCTTCGTCTTTATTTTCATGATAACTAGAAGAACACGCTTTAGTATAATCCTCTCTTTTAGCACGCATCCTAGCGGTTCTTTCTTTGCATTCATCAATGGAAATTATCATGGCTTTGAGAGACTCATTGATATCATGCTTAGGTGGGATAGATCTAAGTTTCAAAGAATCAACATCAAGAGTAATTCTATCCACACTTCTAGCCAATTCATCAATCTTAAGCAATTTCTCTTCAAGCATAGCATTGAAATTCTTTTGCGAGATCATAAACTCCTTAAGAGTAGTTTCAAATTCAGAAGGCATCTTTCCATAAGAGTTGTTGTAGGAATTACCATAATTATTAGAGGAATTAATAGGAAAATGCCTAGGATTAAAATTACCTCTATAAGCATTGTTACCAAAGTTATTCCTACCAACAAAGTTCACATCCAAAGATTCATTGTTATTTTCAATCAAAGTGGACAAAGGCATATCATTAGGATTAGAACAAGCACTCTTAGCAGCAAATAATTTCATAAGTTCATCCATCTTTCCACTCAAAACACTAATTTCTTCGATAGCATGCACTTTTTTACTAGTAGATCTTTCGGTGTGCCATTGAGAATAACTAACCATAATATTATCTAGGAGTTTGGTAGCTTCTCCTAAGGTAGCTTCCATGAAAGTTCCTCCCGCGGCCGAATCTAAAAGATTTCTAGAAGCAAAATTCAAGCCAACATAAAAGTTCTGAATAATCATCCATGGATTCAAACCATGTGTAGGGCAATACCGTATCATCAATTTCATTCTCTCCCAAGCTTGTGCAACATGCTCATGATCTAGTTGCTTAAAATTCATAATATCATTTCTAAGAGAGATGATCTTACCAGGAGGAAAATACTTAGAGATAAAACCATCTTTGCACTTATTCCACGAATCAATACTATTTCTAGGCAAAGAGGAAAACCAAGTTTTAGCACGATCTCTAAGTGAAAACGGAAATAACTTCAATTTAACAATATCGTTATCTGTATCCCTTTTCTTTTGCATATCTCACAAATCAACAAAGTTGTTTAGATGGGTAGCGGCATCTTCACTAGGAAGGCCGGAGAATTGATCTTTCATGACAAGATTCAACAAAGCAGCATTGATCTCATAAGATTCAACATCGGTAATAGGAGCAATTGGAGTGCTAATAAAATCATTGTTGCTGGTATTGGAGAAGTCACACAATTTGGTATTGTTCCGAGCCATAGTGACAAGCAAGCAATCCAACGCACACATGCAAACAAGAAGCAAGCGAACGATAAACACACGGCAGAATAAAGGCAAATAAAACGTTAAGGGTGAAGTGGGGGAGAGGAAAATGGGAGGCAAATAATTGTAATGCGAAGGATAAGGGTTTGTGATAGGTACTTGGTATATGACTTTTGCGTAAGCCTCCCCGGCAATGACGCCAGAAATTCTTCTTGCTACTTCTCAAGCTTGCGTTGTATTCCCTCGAAGAGGAAAGGGAGATGCAGCACAGTAGCATAAGTATTTCCATAAGTTTTTGAGAACCAAGGTATCAATCCAGTAGGAGACCACGCGCGAGTCCCTCGCACCTGCACAAACAAATAAAAACTTCGCAGCCAACGCGATAAGGGGTTGTCAATCCCTTTACGGTCACTTACGAGAGTGAGATTTGATAGAGATGATAGTTTATATTTTTGGTATTTTTGTTTATAAGAACAGAAAATAAAAGCGATAAAAGTAAAGTAGATGTAGATTGATATGTTGAGAATAGACCCGGGGGGCATAGTGTTCTCTAGTGGCTTCTCTCATGATAGCGATACTCTACGGCGGGTAAACAAACTATTGTCGATCAATTGATAGAAAAGCGAATAATTATGAGACTATCTAGGCATGATCATTGTATATATGCATATTAATACCCCTCTGATCATGAACAATATTATGTCTTGTGAGTAGTTACTTTTGTTCCCGAGGACACGGGAGAAGTCTTGCTATAAGTAGTAATGTGAATTTGGTATTCGTTCGATATTTTGATGAGATGTATGTTGTCTCTCCTCTAGTGGTGTGATGTGAACATCGACTACATGACACTTCACCATTATTTGGGCCTAGAGGAAGGCATTGGGAAGTAATAAGTAGATGATGGATTGCTAGAGTGATAGAAGCTTAAACCCTAGTTTATGCGTTGCTTCGTAAGGGGCTGATTTGGATCCACTTGTTTCATGCTATGGTTAGGTTTACCTTAATACTTCTTTTGTAGTTGCGGATGCTTGCATTAGTGGTTAATCATAAGTGGTAGGCTTGTCCAAGTAAGGACAGCACCCAAGCACCGGTCCACCCACATACCAAATTATTAAAGTACCGAACGCGAATCATATGAATGTGATGAAAACTAGCTTGACGATAATTCTAATGTGTCCTCGGGAGCGTTTTTCTCCATATAAGAGTTTGTCCATGCTTGTCCTTTGCTACAAAAAAGGATTGGGCCATCTTGCTGCACCTTATTTACTTTTACCTTTTGTCACTTGCTACCAATTACCTTATCAGAAAACTATTTGTTACCTATAATTTCAGTGCTTGCAGAAAATACCTTACTGAAAACTGCCTATCATTTCCTTCTGCTCCTTGTTGGGTTCGACACTCTTACTTATCGAAAGGACTACGATAGACCCCCTACACTTGTGGGTCATCAAATGCCACTTTGTATTGGTGTACATATGACAACACGTTAAGTTTCATGAATTTCAAATAAGTTTTGTATGTACTAGAATTTAAAAATCAAGATTCTCAATGTTTGAAATTTCTTGCACGGGGAGTAAACATACACCCAGTGAGACACATGTGTTTTTGCAATCCATTTAGGTGCTGATGTAGGGTGGAACTCTAGATGGCCGATCTTTCACGAAATGGAGGGGATCCCATGAAGAACGCGAAGAACACGAGGGGGAAAACGAGGAGAAACACGAGAGAATCACTCAAACCAACAAGAACAAGTCACACATATGCTAGATCCTCGAAACACAAAGAGATACAAGATCCATGATCAACAAGGGACGATACAAAGGGTAACCGGTTCTTCTCCGTGAGGAGGCCTTGGGGTATCCCGTGGGATCTTCTCCGTGAAGGAGGTCTTGAATCCGTGTGGATCTTCTCTATAACATCCCAAATTTTCAATTTGGAATGTTATACATAGATCATACTGCATTGGATATATCTTTGCATTCTGTGCGTGGCGATCCTCGAAAATTCTAAGCAACTCAAGGACCTACGGAGAGAGTTGGGAATTCTACCATTTTTGTATTTGAGTTACTCGAATACCGGTACAAGGATAGTGTTGGTTTTAATTATTTTTCTCTCCTAAAAATATTTCTAAATAAAAATAGATGAGCGGAGATAATATGACTTCTCCAAAATAAAAGAAATATTGGAGGAAAATATTAAAATCACTTTTGGTTTTTTTTCGGATTTATTTGCATAGGAAAAATGCGCGTTTTTCAAAATTGCATTTAGGTCCGGGAAAATGTTCACTTTCTCCTAAATATTATTAGAGGATGGTGAAAATTTATTTAGAAATTTTTGGAGTCCGTTTAGTATTTCTTTTGTTAAGTTTCGTACGTCAGGACTCGTGTTAAAAAAAGGTGGCGAACCAACTTCGGGCCGTGTTTGGCCAGGACTCCCCTGGCCATGGGCCTTTATAAGCCGGCCTAGCCACCAGCCCGCCCCGCCTCGCCTCGTGCGCCAACCCTAGCCGCCGCCGCCGCGCTAGACGCCGCCACCCGCCGCCCCGCGCCACCCGGCGCCGGACCCGCCGCCGCCGTCGCCGGAGTCGCCGCCGCCGCAGAGGTAGTAGCCGCAGGTTTTCTTTTAAAAAGGCCGATCGGTTTTTTTTTTAGAAAACCCTAGATCCATTTTTTTAGATTAGATCATTTTTTCGGTTTAGCTGTTTAGCGAACGTTCGCCCTTTCGTTCTTTTTAACCAACGAGTTCGTTGTTTAGTCTTTGTTAACGAACGCTCGTTCGTTAATCTATTCGTCAGTTTTCTTTTTCGGGGTATTTAACCATGATTATTTTCGATCGCGATTTCTGCCCTGATCTTGTTCTTCGTTTTTCTTTTCGCTCGAGAGTCGGAATCAGGTGATTCAAAATCCAAGATCTTCGTCTCGACGCCCTCTTTCCATTTAACCAACTTGAACAAAGTTTTGCTACTGTAAAATTTGACCATAGATCAAACTAGTAAACGGACCTCGTTTCTTTCGCAGTTTGAGTTTTGTTGCTTCTTTCGATTTGTTTCTTTTTGTAAACCGGAGTTCCTAAGTTGAATTTTCTGGTTAGATCTTCTCTTTTGGAGTTTTGGTTGTGCATCATTGCTTGATTGCTTATGTATGCTATTGTTTGCTTGCGATAGAATACCCGGACAGTGAAGCGTGCTACTATGAGTCTCTAGGTTTTGCGAATCATCAGCAAGGCAAGTAACACTTTGATCGTACCCTTTTATTACCCAGTTTTATGCATTATTTCAAAACCTCACACATTGCATGAGTAGCATCTCTTAACTTGTGGGTCTGGGAAGTAGTTTGTGGTAGAACATATTACCTACATTATTTTCAAACCCTTGGGAGTTACTTCTACGCTATGCTTAGGTTATCATGCTATCCTCGTAGACGTGGTTTGGGTTTGAGTGAAATCAATGACAGATGTGAGTTGCTAATTAATGGTTCAACTTAAGGTGGCTACTTGAATACACATCTGGGTGGATTGGTTGCAGGGCACCTGGGGAATCCAGTGTTGTCCTAGGAACTCCTGGGGTTTCCGTGTGATTGTCCTATGGAATGCCACCCAGGCTCAAAGGGATCATAAAACTATTCATGCTAGAAACTTCCGTGTGCAGCCACAATGCCATTATGGGCTCTGGCATAGTATGAGTAAGTTGTCTGAGCTCTTTCGTGGTGGACTAGCAGATGTAGGGGAAAGTAGGTGTACAGGTCCACCTGGGGTAAAGAGTAAATGCTTTTGAAAAACTGTGTCTCGGTCATCCGTTTCTCAAACACCATGCGGTGCGAGAAATTAAAAGGAGGCGATCGAGTCTTGTGGGAAAAGTGCACAAACCTCTGAGAGTGTACAAACTGATCATGATTAGCCGTGTCCCCGGTTATGGACAATCTTGAGTATATGGTACTTGAATTATTGGCTGATCTCATCACTCTAAACTTAACTTGTTGGGTTAATGATTACTTTAATTGGTATTGAGTTGGAGGTACCTTCTCAATGATGCTTCAACTACCATGATAGTTAAAATAAAATTTATTCCTTTGTTGTAGGGAAAAATTGGCGTTACGCAAAAAAAATTAACCTTAGAGCCTCTTGTAATGCCCAGTATGAGATTATACCTCCCACGTGTCGAGGCACGACTTAAAGGCATAAGCTCATACTAGAATGATCTCAAGTATGGTATCTTTGCACGACTCATGTAAAAGAGGGATGAAATTGCAAAAGAGTAGTTGGCTTACACTCGCCACGTCACACAATGCATTACATAAACAATCATCATCCAAATAACATCAGAGTCCGACTATGGACGAAGATCCAAATGAAAGATACCATAAATAACACAAGGTCCGATCAACCCTAGTAGGAACCACTACTGATCGTCGAAACACATCACATACATAAGGCCACGTGCTTCATCGAACTCCCGTGAAGTTCTTGGACCAACTCCTACACTATTCTTAGTGGTACCTGCATCTGGTATTGTAGTATCTGTGAGCCACGAGGACTCAGCAATCCCATAACCATGGGTATCAAGACTAGCAAAGATAAAAGGGTATGGAAAAGGGTAGTGGTGAGGTTACAGCAGCGGCTAAGCATAATATGGTGGCTAACTTACGAGTACAAGAATAAGATGAGCATCTACGCAAATGGTCGCAACTAGTAGTAATCGCTAAAGATCCTGCACTACCTACGAGTCAAACATAACCCCACCGTGTTCTCTTCTCAAAGTGAAAAGAGACATTCACGGTTACTCACACAGTTGTGTGTTTTACTTCGGATCCTCTGTCAAGTTTTCTACAACCAGACATTAACAAATTCCAATCTGCCACATAACCGCGGGCACGGCTTTCGAAAGATCATAACCCTGCAGGGGTGTCCCAACTTAGCCCATCGCAAGCTCTCACGATCAACAAAAGTAATAATAATATTATCACCCCTTATCTTAGGGAAGGCCCGATCAGACTCGGAATTCCCGGTGCACAAGAAATTTCGACGATGGTAAAACAAGTCCAGCAAGACCTCCCTGCGTGCCGACACCCTGATAGTAGCCGCGGGTATCTCGTCTCAGGCCACGTCCGGATGAGCAATACGTAGAGTAACCGAAGACCCCAGATAACTGGGTGGCACCGCAAGTGGCTCCATTTTGGGACCAACACCATCAGCACTGGCCCCCCCTGTATGTAGAATAAACCGTGGGTAGCACTAACTCCCTATGCAATTAATTAATTAATTAAGTTTTTATTATGTTGCAAATTAAAACCAATGTTGGGCCTTGCTGGAGGAGTTTTATTCAAAGACGAACTGTCAAGGGGTCCCCATATACCCAACCGTGTAAGGAACGCAAAATCAAGGAACATAATGCCGGTTTATCGGCTCCTAAGGTGGCATGAGTGGAACAAAACACCGAGCAAAAGGCCAAGCCTTCCACCCATTGCCAAGTATATAGGTGTGTAAAGATATATAAGATATATTGTGATATCCCAAAACATCAAGTTCCAACATGGAACAATCTTCATCTTCACCTGCAACTAACAACGCTATAAGAGGGGCTGAGCAAGTGGGTAACATAGCCAAACAACGGTTTTGCTAGGAAGGTGTCAAAGGTTAGAGGTTACATGGCAACAAGGAGAGGGGCTGACAATAAATGATGGGTAGCACGACATATAACGATAGCATCGAGACAGCTAGCATGGCACTGATAGTAAAGGTATCCAAGGGGATGGTCATCTTGCTTGGGATCCCGAAGGAAGAAGGACGAGTCCAAGAAGTAGTCGAACAATCCTCACAACTCCGGAACGAACCCGAAGCTAACGAGAGAAACATACCGGAAAGAAGCAAACAACATGGTAAACACACATATCATAACCATGGCATATGATGCACAACCAAGTATGATGCATGTCCGGTTTAAATATGCATAGCATGTCAAAGTGCACAAACAAAATTACAAGTTAAGTGGAGCTCAATATGCAACGAGTTGCATATTGACGAAACACCACATGTTATTTATTTAGTTGACTCTCATTTATTTACAAGACAAGATTAAATGTTTTAAACATGGCAAGAGGGGAAGCAAAAGTAAACTAACTATTTTGACAAGTTTAAATGAGGTAGGAACAACAAACAACAATTTCGGAAAACCCCCATGTGCATAATTTGAATTTGGTACTGTTCTGCCTATTACATAATTTTAATGTTGTTAAACAGCAAAACAAAGTGCACCATGTTATTCTACACATTTTTCTACCCCAAATACATCTAAAGTTTAATAAATTTGGAGCTACGGTTATTTAGTTATGAATTAAACCATTTTAACATGTTATTTAAGCAAAACAATGCAAACAGCAATTTTAATAATTTTTATCATGGATGATAGTAGCATATTATGAAACTAGACAAAATTCTGAGCATTTTACATATCTAAAGTTTTTACATATGATCCACGGTTTGTGAGTTATTAAATGAATGAAGTGCAAGGGGTTTTCTGTAAAACTGGCAGTTCTCTGGAATAATAGTTAAATTCGTCGCAGGAAAAAAAACAGAAACGGGGTGAAACTGGTGGGCGGGCCCAATAAGGAAAAAAATAAACAAAGGCGGGGCGAAGCGGGGGCTGCTCACCTTGGGCCTGGAAGGCCAGTCGGTGCAGAGGGGAGCTGGGGCTGGGCCTCGGTGGCTCACCCATGGGCCTAGGCCCAGTCGATGGAGAAGGAGGCCAGATGGGGCGCTGGGTCGCAGAGGTGCTGGGGCGCGCTGGGCCTGGCCCGCCTGGCACCGCACGCAGCTGGCCAGCGCGGCTGGGCCGGGCGATCGGGGAACGGTCGAGCGGGCGAGGCATGGTCAACGCTCGACCCAGGAGGGGTCGACCGGTCGAGGTAGATCAGGGGATGGAGCGATGCTCGATGCAGACGACGCAGGCAGCGAAGGCCTGGCGTCTTCGTCCTCGCGCAGAAGCTGGGGAGGCCGGCGACGGGCCTGGGATGTGACGACGCGCAGTGGGGGCTCGCGACCGGCGGACGAAGAGGCACGACGCGCAGGCACGGTAGGCGAGGGCGCTTGGGAGCATCTTCTCCCTGGAGAATGGCGACGGCCGACGGATGGAGTTGGGGAGGCGAGCCGAGTCCGGAGGCGGGCGACGGGAACCGCGGCGGCGTGACTGCAGGGAGGCAGGGACATGGCCGGCGAGGAGGATCCTAGCCAGCTACGTTCGAGGCGGATCAAAGGCAAGCCGACAGCTTGTCTTGGGACGCCCAGCTCCATGGGGACGGGGACGAAGGCAGTTCCTCGTGGCTGCCTGTGGTGGTGCTCCGGTGGTCGGCCGGTGCTGGGGCGCCATGGCTGCAGGAGGTGGACGAGGGGAACCAGGGGATGCGCTGGCTGGTGGGAGAGATCGAGAGGATTTTTGGATAGGGGGCGTGGGCATCTGGATCGATGAGGAGCAGGTGGGGAGCGAGCGCTGGTTGGTGGGGAGGAATGGAGGATCCCGAGGTGGGAGGTGATTGCGGCGGCGGCAGGGACAAACTCCCTAGAAGTTAGGGTTAGACTAGATTAGGTATGAGGGTGGTTTATATATAGAGAAAAAGGACTACGGCTAGACCCTTCGATCAAAATCGAACGGTCTGAGATAAATAGGTTAGAACGTCCAAATGAGAAAACGGAGATGTTTTAGGGATGTTTGGGGATGATCCGGACACATCAGTAATGACAGAGTGGATCGGGTTCGGTCAGGTTTCGGACGTGCGTGATGGGGTATGTGCGCTGTGAAGAGATGTTAGGCGGTCATGGACAATTGCGTGGTTGGACCGGTGAAGAGAGAGAAGAAGCAGCCCGACATAGGTTTCAGAGCACTGAAACGTCTGACGCTTTACCGGCTATAGTGCCGCTATATGTTTAACGGTTGGGCTATCAAACAAACTCCGAATGCGATGAAATTTGGCTGGCGGTCTATCTACACTATACTAAGACCACACGTCAAGTTTCAACTCATTCCGAGAGCATTTTCCGGGCACTTATAAAATAAATATTCGGATGTGCCGCGGGCGCGTGCGAGTGTGTCTGGACTCAGAACGGACAACGGAGAGAACTGGGGAACCCGAACGAATGCAAGTTTTGAAAACATTGCTGATGAAATGCACATGATGTCATGACAAAGTGCAACACGCAAGCAAAAGACATGGCAACGATGACGAATAACTGGCTGATACTTGGCGCATCGGTCTCGGGGCGTCACAACTCTCCCACACTAACAGAGGATCTCAACCCGAGATCCTGGGGATGGCACCGTATAAAAACGGAAGAGGAAGAGGTAAAACAAAGTTGCTTCTTCGACAAACGAGTGAAACCACGAACTTGAGAGGTTGACCAAATTGAAAGAAGAATACAACGAAGATGAATGAAGATGAAAACACTCCGTTAGAAGAGAGGAACAAGGAGCATTATGAGAACCTTGTAGGTTGAAAGACATGAAACAAGAGCTTACGAACCAAAAGAATATGAAACTACAACGGTATAGCCAAGGAATAAGAATGACATAATTTGGACAGCACTCCGACTGAAAATGGAAGGAATTAAACAAGAACTTGAGAAGATGGGATGATACTTGATGAAATCAACAACACACTGCCTCCGAAAGAATTAAAAGAATGGCACACGGGATAAGAAAGATTTCAGACATCACTCCGATTGAAAAGAGAGGCAAAACTTGATAAGATGAGAGAATTAGAATGAAGGTCACGACACTCTTGTTAAATGGACGAGAAAAGAAAAGAACATGATCTTGATATGACAAGATGATGGTTCGAAGAGAGCAATATCACAATGCCTCCGGAATGAAAGAATATATGCTAGATCGTTGGAAAGAAAAGAACGGATAAGAAAATGACAACTTCTCCCACAATGAATTTGAAAAAACATCCTTACGAAGAAGGGTTGAACGGAGTTGTTGGAAAAAATCAACAACAGAAAGAATAAGCTTGTTGTGGGCTTATGGAAAACATCTCAAAACTTGAGGTGAAATTCTGCCACTAACGGAAACAATTGATTTGATTGAGGGCACCAAAGAGATGAAAATTTTCTTCCACCAAGATGATATAGAGATAACTTGGATCATTAATAACACCATAATAGCAACAATCTTTAGGGAAAGCTTTTGGTGAATTATAACCCAAGATAACTCCAACAAATAATTGAAGGGTTGAAAAGATCTCCTGAACAAGGAAAATGATGGTTTTAAATATCTCATTCTTGATAACTCGTGAATCATAATTCATGAAGGAAATTGTCAAGAATGACATAACACCATCTGAAAAGATAAGGTAGAAAGGATTGCAATTGGAATGCATGATGAAGAATGCTTGAGCTCCAACAAGAATCTTGATGAAGACTTCGAGGATGAATTAAATGATGATGAACCACCAAGAAGAACTCCGGTAACAAAAGGATGATTAGTGAAGGATGAAAAGAATATGAATGAAGCCTTGCAATGATTTAGAAGGATCTTTGACATGATATAATTGAAATAACTTGGAGCTCCGGAAAGAAGATGAACAACTTGGGACCGAGAATATGATATGATGAACATGCTCCGGAAAAAGAGATTAATCACTTCGAGGAAATAAGAATAAGATTTACTGTATGCTTACCTTTCATCAAATTAAATTGACGACAAGCAACGGATTTGGCATACTACTTATTTTTCTTGGAAACGATTGGAGAGAGATATAGCCAAACTTGAGAAAAGTCTTGAACGACTCACCGGTAGGATTATGAAAAGAACAAATGAATTGATATGATAACAACGGAAGAGTAATCTTGAATGAACCACCGTAAGAATTGAAACCGGGTGATGAAAGATAATAATCACCGGGAAGAATAAGCACTGGAGGAAATTTAGATGCAACAGAATGAAGAGATCGCGACCTGGTTAAAGAATACTTGGACAAGGCACCGGAAGAATATGGAGACGAACGGAGAGGCATCGATGAAGAATATTTGGAGGACGAAGTTGAAAACTGAGAACGAGGAAATCTTCTAAAATGATGGCCTTCGGAGGAACACAAAGAAAAGAATTCATGAAATACTCCGAAAGAATGAAAAGAGGAAGGTTGACCTGAGGTTGAAAAGAATTTGAAAGCGGTCTTGGAGAGGTATGTGACTGATGGAATCCATACTTACGTCACACTTTGAAAAGAATTTCATAATAACTCCGGAAGAATTAGAATAGTCAGGTAAGATCCTGGAAAAAGACATGTGGGTTAGGGCCCACTGAAAAGAAATCACTATTGAAAAAGATTGCTTAAGAGATATTACACCGGTTGAATTAAATGGCTTGAATAAGATGACAATCCTCAAAATAGCTTGAACGGATTAAGAATTGAAACACGAATCTTCCGAGATATCTTCAGCACTCCGGAGAAGAATTAGAGAGTTGAATAAGCAAGAGAGACTTCGGATAAGAAATTTCAACATGTGAAAACATGTGAAACAAAAAGGAAGAGATATGATCATGACCGAAGCTTGAATTTAATCCACTGGAGAAGAAACGAGAACGAAAAATGATAAACTTGAAGCTCCTGAGCATCATCCTGAGAAATCACCGGATAATGAAATTGAATGAAAAGAATGAAGAAACATCACATTAATAAAAGGGTACTTGATTTGAGATTTTTGGCTCCGAGAAGAAGGGTGGGAGGGTGGGGAAAACAAAGACAACTTGGGATGAATGAAACAAACACCATTGAGAAAAGATTGAGAGTTGATCTTGCAAATGATGAAGAGATCGGATTAACTTGAAGAGAAGCACACCGGTTGAAAAGAATTTAACATAGCAATCTCGATGATCTAGAAGGATTAGCACTCCCATAGAAATATGAGAACACCGATTAAGAAAGGTATGGTATCAACATTTGACGTCGAAGCAACTCGAATACCAGAATCAAAACAAAAACAAAGGATAGATATGTTGCAACATAATCTTCACAATATCATCTGAACAAAGAATTGAACGAATGAATTCCATAGCTTAATGGTACAACACTTGTCGAGAAGCCAATTGGGAGAACAAAAGGTAAAATAAAAACAACAAGGAGCAGATAGAACAAATACAAGATAGAAGCTTCGTCCCACATATTCGTGCTGAAAGCTCATGGAACATGTTACAAAAGGGTTTTGCAATCCCCGGATCAGCATAGCCAAGGACCCTTCAAGATGCAACTCCCGATTGGAACAACGCCCATAAAACCACTTCACTCAATATAGAACCCCGAACTCCATATCATGCATTCGTTGGAAGAATGCCTACGAACTACTAGATGAACCCACCTATTAATTTCCGAAAGTTTCCAATTATGCAATGAGGTGTTGGGGATACAGGGGAAACATCACGCACTCAACTCTAATCCTAGATCCAGTTGTATCCATCCTTCAACACATAACTAGTTATTTCCGGAAACCGTGTACCTCGGACCTTCGAAACGCATCTGCTATACAAGCTATGGCAATACACCTGAACTACCTCCCCAGTACTGGGTGATGTCGGGGTTATCTTGCCACTAACCGCATAGAAGAGTTTTCGATGTCGGCCGTCTTAAGTATTCCAGAACTGTTGCGATAGATTTGTGACGACAACACCTCGGAGCTCAACTCCCCGGGACACTGCCACAACCCCTAAATGACAGGAGGCATCGAGAACAATGTCCTCGTCACAAAGATATCGGAACAATCCAAACAATACTCGCATGATCCTAAAAAAATTTAGTGATTTTTTTAGAGTAGAAGAGATAGAGTAATCATCAGGAGTCCTCACCAGAGTGATAAAGGGATGAGGAGTAAAAAGAAATCCTACTCTCCGATATATATATATATATATATATATATATATATATATATATATAGGACTCAAAACATTTTCGTGTGTGTGCCTAGACTCAACCGTCAACGATTCAATCAATCAGTGGGGGCTCCTAGGTCGGAGAAGGCTCTGATACCAACTTGTAATGCCCAGTATGATATTATACCTCCCACGTGTCGAAGCATGACTTAAAGGCATAAGCTCATACTAGAATGATCTCAAGTATGGTATCTTTGCACGACTCAAGTAAAAGAGGGATGAAATTGTAAAAGAGTAGTTGACTTACACTCGCCACGTCACACAATGCATTAAAAAACAATCATCATTCAAATAACATCAGAGTCCGACTACGGACGAAGATCCAAGTGAAAGATACCATAAATAACACAAGGTCCGATCGCCCCTAGTAGGAACCACTACTGATCGTCGAAACACGTCACATACATAAGGCCACGCACTTCATCGAACTCCTGGTGAAGTTCTTGGACCAACTCCTGCACTATTCTCAGTGGTACCTGCATCTGGTATTGTAGTATCTGGGAGCCACGTGGACTCAGCAATCCCATAACCATGGTTATCAAGACTAGCAAAGCTAAAAGGGTATGGAAAAGGGTAGTGGTGAGGTTACAGCAGCGGCTAAGCATAATATGGTGGCTAACTTACGAGTACAAGAATAAGATGAGCATCTATGCAAACGGTCGCAACTAGTAGTGATCGCTAAAGATCATCCACTACCTACGAGTCAAACATAACCCCACCGTGTTCTCTTCTCAAAGTGAAAAGAGACAGTCACGGTTACTCACCCAGTTGTGTGTTTTACTTCGGATCCTCTGTCAAGTTTTCTACAACCGGACATTAACAAATTCCAATCTGCCACATAACTACGGGCACGGCTTTCGAAAGATCATAACCCTGCAGGGGTGTCCCAACTTAGCCCATCACAAGCTCTCACGATCAGCAGAAGTAATAATAATATTATCACCCCTTATCTTAGGGAAGGCCCGATCAGACTCGGAATTCCCGGTGCACAAGACATTTCGATAACGGTAAAACAAGTCCAGCAAGACCTCCCGGCGTGCCGACACCCTGATAGTAGCCGCGCGTATCTCGTCTCAGGCCACGTCCGGATGAGCAATACGTATAGTAACCGAAGACCCCAGATAACTGGGTGGCACCGCAAGTGGCTCTAGTTTGGGACCAACACCATCAGCACTGCCCCCTATATGTAGAAGAAACCACGGGTAGTGCTAACTTCCTATGCAATTAATTAATTAATTAAGTTTTTATTATGTTGCAAATTAAAACCAATGTTGGGCCTTGCTGGAGGAGTTTTATTCAAAGACGAACTGCCAAGGGGTCCCCATATACCAAACCGTGTAAGTAACGCAAAATCAAGGAACATAATGTCGGTTTGTCGGCTCCTAAGGTGGCATGAGTGGAACAAAACACCGAGCAAAAGGCCAAGCCTTCCACCCATTGCCAAGTATATAGGTGTGTTAAGATACATAAGATATATTGTGATATCCCAAAACATCAAGTTCCAACATGGAACAATCTTCATCTTCACCTACAACTAACAACTTTATAAGAGGGGCTGAGCAAGCGGGTAACATAGCCAAACAACGGTTTTGCTGGGAAGGTGTCAAAGGTTAGAGGTTACATGGCAACAAGGAGAGGGGCTGACAATAAATGATGGGTAGCGCGACATATAACGATAGCATCGAGACAGCTAGCATGGCAATGATAGTAAAGGTATTCAAGGGGATGGTCATCTTGCCTGGGATCCCGAAGGAAGAAGGACGAGTCCAAGAAGTAGTCGAACAATCCTCAAAACTCCGGAACGAACCCGAAGCTAACGAGAGAAACATACCGGAAAGAAGCAAACAACATGGTAAACACACATATCATAACCATGGCATATGATGCACAACCAAGTATGATGCATGTCCAGTTTAAATATGCATGGCATGGCAAAGTGCACAAACAAAACTACAAGTTAAGTGGAGCTCAATATGCAACGAGTTGCATATTGATGAAACACCACATGTTATTTATTTAGTTGACTCTCGTTTATTTACAAGACAATATTAAATGTTTTAAACATGGCAAGAGGTGAAGCAAAAGTAAACTAACTATTTTGACAAGTTTAAATGAGGCCGGAACAACAAACAACAATTCCGGAAAACCCCCATGTGCATAATTTGAATTTGGTACTGTTCTGCCTATTACATAATTTTAATGTTGTTAAACAGCAAAACAAAGTGCACCATGTTATTCTACACATTTTTCTACCCCAAATACATATAAAGTTTAATAAATTTGGAGCAATGGTTATATAGTTATGAATTAAACCATTTTAACATGTTATTTAAGCAAAACAATGGAAACAGCAATTTTAATAATTTTTATCATGGACGAAAGTAGCATATTATGAAACTAGACAAAATTCTGAGTATTTTACATATCTAAAGTTTATACATATGATGCACTGTTTGTGAGTTATTAAATGAATGAAGTGCAAGGGGTTTTTTGTAAAACTGACAGTTCCCTGGAATAATAGCTAAATTCGTCGTAGAAAAAAAACAGAAACAGGCTGAAACTGGTGGGCTGGCCCAATAAGGAAAAAAATAAACAAAGGCGGGGCGAAGCGGGGGCTGCTCACCTTGGGCCTAGAAGGCCAGTCGGTGCAGAGGGGAGCTAGGGCTGGGCCTCGGTGGCTCACCCATGGGCCTAGGCCCGGTCGATGGAGAAGGAGGCCAGAAGGGGCGATGGGTTGCAAAGGCGCTGGGGCATGCAGGGCCTGGCCCGCCTGGCACCGCACGCAGCTGGCCAACGTGGCGGGGCCGGGCGATCGGGGAACGGTCGAGCGGGCGAGGTGTGGTCAACGCTCGACCCAAGAGGGGGTCGACCGGTCGAGGCAGATCAGGGGATGGAGCGATGCTCGATGCAGACGACGCAGGCAGCGAAGGCCTGCCGTCTTCGTCCTCGCGTAGAAGCAGGGGAAGCCGGCGGCGGGCCTGGGATGCGGCGAGGCGCAGCGGGGGCTCACGGCCGGCGGACGAAGAGGCACGATGCACATGCAGGGTAGGCGAGGGCGCTTGGGAGCATCTTCTCCCTGGAGCATGGCGACGGCCGACGGATGGAGTTGGGGAGGCGAGTCGAGTCCGGAGGTGGGCGACGGGAACCGCGGCGGCATGACTACAGGGAGGCAGGGACTTGGTCGGTGTCAGGGATATTACTAGCAGGTATAAACCGGCTAGGGAGATCCGGATTATGGTAATGTAGCTGTGTAATTAAAAATTCAGTAGAGGTTACGGCCCATGAAGGCTTAGGGCCCATGTGTAAAGGTTACGGTTTGTAAACCATCCTATCATGTAACTTGAGACACAAGGAAGAAAGAGTAGAGACAGCCAAGCAATCTGCTCCCTGTTCATCGACGCCCAAGCAATACCAAACCAAACTAGACGTAGGCTTTTACCTTCATCGAAGGGGCCGAACTAGTATAAACCCTCTGTGTCCTTTGTGTGCTTTTAACCTCTTCAAGCTAACCCGTGCGATGGTTCCATTACTAAGTCCGTTAAACCGGACATCTGCCGTGCTAATTCCATGACAGTTGGCGCCCACCGTGGGGCTTTCGCACGATGGTTTCGAGTTCTTGAAGGGCAGCTTTGAAGGACTCAAGGGCTACGCGGTCGGCCGGATGACTAAGAGTTGCCGCGGCCGGATCTACATCGATGACGCAGGCTGGGGCATGGAGGCTGATTCAATCGAATACGGGTACCGGGTTCCCTTCGGCGGCATCCACGTCTTCATCGGCAAGATTGGCGAACCGGGACCTGAGCCGGACATATTCTCCGACATCATCGAGCCAGCTCAGCGTGCGAGATCGGCCCGGATTCAGCCTGCCATGAAGCGCGTTTTCGTAGGAGCAATACACGGAGTCCAAGCCGAGAACGGATCGGATTCTGGTGGCGAGACAGTTGTCTATTCCGATGATGAATCCTCATCTGGAGAGACTGAGTCCTTGTATCTGTTGCGGGACGGCCGGTCTGAGGGTGTGTCCGACGGGGACAGTATTCCGGACCCCTTTGATCTGCCAAACCGGGTGGCTGTCTTTATGGCCGGATCACAACCTACGCCACAGCCTACGTGATCGGGGCGTTCACAGCCGGGGCAGGGGGGAGCGGCCAAGCTCCCTCGGCCTCTGACGCTCTATCCACCTTGGTAGAGGAGTTGACAACACGGGCAGTAGCAGTGGTGGCTCCCGCTGACAAGGCGCAGCACGATGCAGAAATCCTGCAGCTGATGGGCCGGATCGAACAAGCCAGGCAGGATCTAAATGCGGAGAAAGCTATGATAGCAACAAGACAGGCAGTGCTGGAGTCTCAGGCTTTTCAGCTCAGGATGGATCAGGCCTCTGCGCAGGGAGTAAGGGATAGAAGGCATCAATCTCGTCTACCGCCGGTCTATGAGGCGATGAATCTCTTTGGGACGCCAGGAGCGGGAGCCAGCAATAATCCTGAGGCGAACCGGAGGGGAGCCCCATTGACAGGTGAACCGGTACGACAACCCACTGTGGAGCAAGATCGACGGGTTATGCACACCCCTCACATCCCCACCCCTCCTGGCCACTACTCAAACCCCCTGGATAACATTGTCGCTGCCGCTTCACGCCTGGCCGCTTTACCCATTGAGGGGACATCCCCTGTGGCAATGGAAGCACGCAGGGTCAAGGATCTGCTCAACACGGCATTGACACAGCATCAGGCGTACTCTTACAGCAGGGAGAGACTTCATTCAACACCCCGCCACAGCCGGAGTTTTACTAGGCATTGGGATGAACCGGAGGTGTCCAGCAGTGAACGGAGGCGACATCATCACAGATAGGATAATCCGGCGGGCGCAGAGGCGCAAGCTCAGGAGGCAGTAAACCGGGCCGGACCTACGGCCCGCGAGGAGATCCGCCAAACGACGCCGGTTCACACAACCACAACGGAGACGGGAGTCACGACGAGTTCCTTTGGAGTACAGTGTCTTATTCCCGCTTTACGAAGCGTAAGGTTACCCAAGGATTTCAAGGGTCCACGTAAGGTGCCTAACTACACGGCAGATTTGGCTCCAGAGGCTTGGATTGAGAGCTATGAGATGGCTATGGAGATGCTGGACGTGGATGAACCGTTTGCCTCCTAACTCCATCGGATCATGGGGGGAGTTGCGCCGCCAGTTTATTAAAAATTTCAAGGACACGTGCAAACAACCAATGTCAGTGGTGGACCTAGCGGCATGTATACAAGGAGAGCAGGAGCCTACGAGTGCATGGGTGCGGCGAGTGTCAGAAATCTTGCACTCTTCGAACGGAATCAGCCCCAGTACGGCGATAGTAACACTGGAAAACAATTTCCGGTTTGAATCTCGGAAGTTGAAGCTAGGACGGCTCAAACGTGATTGTAATGACATGGGAACTCTCATGAGCGCTTTGGTAAAATATGGGGACTCCGACAACACTAAATATCCAGAAGCAGATGGAGATAAATCCGGGAAAGCAAATAAACCTAGTAAACCGGCGCAGGCTAATCCAGTCGGAACAAGCTTCAACGGTAAGCGAAAGGCAGTGGGTGGCTCTGATTTTGTGGCCAATACCAAGGTTCAAGGGAGCTTTCGGTGCAACAAGGGTAAACCGCCTCCACAAAACGGCGGAGGGATCATTAATTGGGCGCGACAATTAAGCGAACCTTGCCTGAAACATGGAACAGAGGAACGTCCAGCTAAACATACCTAGGGAGAATGCCGGGTCATGATGGAGGCCATGAACCGGGCCAAATTCAACAACGGACCACCGGGCGGCGGTTCAGGCCCCGGGTTTCATGGTCCGGGTCATCGGGGTAATGGTTCCGGATCAGGATATTATGGCGGCAACAATGGTTACAATAACCAAGGCAATCATCAGTATGGTCAGGGCGGCTACAGTACCCAAGGCAACCATCAGTATGGTCAGGGCAGTTACAATAGCCAAAACAACCAACAGTAGGGCCAGGGGAATCACAACAATCAAGGCAATCAGCTGCGTCAGCAGCAGCAGCAGCAATCCGGATATCAAAATAATCCGAAGGAGCTGAGTAGTGGACAATATCATGTATTCACTATGAGTTTGTGCAAACGAGATCAAAAAGTATTAAAGCGGGCGGTTCACACGGTTGAACCGGCAACACCACGATTCCTGCGCTGGTCGGAACAACCTATTGTGTGGAGCAGAGAGGATCACCCGCCGCGAGTTGATAATCCTGGCCAATTGGCCTTAGTGGTGGCACCACAGGTGGGTGGCTACAAATTCACCAAGGTTCTCATGGATGGCGGCAGCAGCGTCAATATCTTATATTACGAGACTTTCCGTCACATGGGGCTGACGGATAAGAAGCTAAGGCAGTCAAACACGGTATTCCATGGAGTAGTGCTAGGTAAATCAGCTTACCCAGTTGGGAAAATTGACCTAGAAGTTACCGTTGGAGATGAACAGGATTCCAGGTCAGAGATGATAACCTTTGAAGTTGTGAAGATCCGGAGCCCATATCATGCCCTGTTCGGACGGCCGGTTTACGCCAAGTTATGGCTAGGTCGTGTTATGTTTATCTGCAACTCAAGATGCCGGGTCACAAAGGAACCATCACGGTTCATGGAAGTTGCAAGATCGCCTTGGAGTGCGAGGAAGGAGACGCTGCTTATGCAGAGGTAGTATGTGCTACAGAGGAATTGAAATTTTACAAAGACAATGTTGATCCAGCGGATATGTCCCCGTTGAAGAAGCCAACTACAGAGCATGATTCGGCGTTAAAATTTAAGTCTGCAGAGGAAACCAAGCTAGTTGACTTTGTGCCAGGCGATTCATCCAAGCAGTTCACTATCAGCGCTAACCTTGATCCTAAATAGGAAAGCGCGCTCATCGAGTTCATCCATGAGAACCGGGATATCTTTGCATGGAAACCTTCTGACATGCCAGGTATACCGAGGGAACTCGCTGAGCACAGTCTTAATATTGATCCGACGTTTAAACCGGTCAAGCAGTATCTGCGCCACTTCAACGAAGAAAGGCGCAAGGCTATAGGTGAAGAAGTGGCCAGACTTTTGGCCGCAGGGTTCATAGTTGAAGTTTTTCACCCGGAGTGGTTGGCTAATCCGGTGCTAGTATTAAAGAAAAATGGACAGTGGAGGGTGTGTGTGGATTACACAGACCTAAACAAAGCTTGTCCAACCGATCCTTTTGCTCTCCCTCGTATTGATCAGATCATTGATGCTACGGCGGGATGTGAGCGGCTAAGTTTTTTGGATGCATATTCAGGATATCATCAGATCAAGATGTCAGTTAAAGATCTGGAGAAGACAGCCTTCATAACTCCTTTTGGTGCTTTTTGCTATGTGTCTATGCCTTTTGGGCTCAAGAGTGCCCAAGCAACTTACCAGCGTTGCATGCAGAACTGTCTTAAGGGGTAGATAGGGAAAAATGTTCATGCCTGTGTGGATGACATCGTGGTGAAGTCAAGGAAGGAGGAGACATTGATAGAGGACCTCAAGGAAACCTTTGATAACCTTCGGGCCTATAAAATGATGCTTAATCCGGAGAAGTGTGCTTTCGGTGGTCCGGCAGGCAAGCTCCTTGGATTCTTGGTGTCCAACAGAGGAATAGAAGCCAATCTGGAGAAGATCAAGGCAATCACGTCCCTGACTAAACCGGCTTGTATCAATGATGTTCAGCGTATCGCCGGCCGGATTACAGCGTTGAGCTGATTCATCAGTCGTCTGGGGGAGAAGGCAATCCCGCTTTATCAGATGCTGAAAAAGACAGACCGGTTTATATGGAGTGATGAGGCAGACGCTGCGTTTGAGGATTTGAAGCGGCAACTGGCAGAGCCACCAGTCCTTGCTGCCCCTATTGATAAGGAGCCGATGTTGTTATACGTCGCCGCTAATGCACGGGAAGTTAGCGTGGCAATCGTGGTCGAGCGCAAAGAAGCAGGAAAGGAGTATCCGGTTCAACGTCCGGTTTATTATGTCAGTGAGGTTCTCATTGAATCCAAACAAAGGTACCCGCATTGGCAGAAGCTGGTATATGGCGTGTTCATGGCAAACCGAAAGTTGAAGCATTATTTCCAAGGCCACCCAATAACTGTTGTTAGCTCAGCTCCATTGGGGGATATAATCCAAAACAGGGAAGCCACTGGCAGAGTGGCGAAGTGGGCCATTGAGCTTAGCCCACACGGATTAATGTATGTGCCACGCACCGCTATGAAATCCCAAGCATTGGTGGATTTCATCAATGATTGGACAGAACTGCAGGCACTCGAGGAGAAGCCGGTTCTTACATACTGGACTATTCACTTTGACGGTTCGAGGCAGTTAGAGGGCTCGGGGGATGGAGTTGTGTTAACTTCCCCGCGAGGTGACAAGTTTTGTTATGTCCTCCGTCTAATGTTTCCTTGTACTAACAATGCAGCAGAATACGAGGCATTGCTTCATGGCCTGCGGATGGCTAAGGAGATGAATTTGAGCCGGGTCAAGTGTTTTGGTGATTCTGATTTAGTGGCACAGCAAGTATCTAGCAAGTGGGATTCTAAAGACCCTCTCATGGCAGCTTACAGACGAGAAGTTGAAGCAGTTGCAGGATATTTCAAAGGGTATCAGGTGGATCACATAGACCGGCGAAGAAATGAAGCGGCCGATGCTCTAAGCCGGTTGGGTTCTCAGCATAAACCGGTGCCACCGAATACTTTTTTGGATGTGCTACATAGTCCATCAGTTCAGGTACCATCGGAGGAAGATCTGGCCGTTCCTGATCCGGAAGCGCAGCTAGTTGCAGCACTTCATGTTATTCCGGATTGGACGCTCCCATACTTGGCGTATCTAAGCCGTGGAGAGTTGCCGGACGATGAGATCGAAGCAAGACAGATAATCTGGCGATCCAAGTCTATGACAATTGTCAACGGGGAACTTCACCATCGCAGTGTTTCCGGAGCTTTTCAGTGGTGTGTATCATCCGAGGAAGGCTGTGACATCCTTCGAGAGATTCATGAAGGGGACTGTGGCCATCATGTCGGTTCAAAATCCTTGGTAGCCAAAGCTTTTCGACACGGGTTCTATTGGCTGACAGCCCATGCTGATGCGGAGGATTTAGTCCGGAGGTGCGATGCTTGTCAGAAATTTTCACGGCGAGCTCTTGTTCCGGCGCAGGAGCTGCGGATGATACCAATTACTTGCCCATTTGCGACTTGGGGGCTTGATATGGTTGGGCCTTTTAAACGATCCCAAGATCAAAAAACTCATCTGCTGGTTGCTGTGGATAAGTTTACAAAGTGGATTGAGGCAGAGCCTGTAAGCAAGTGTGATGCGGCAACAGCGGTTAAATTCATCAAAAAGGTAATTTTACGGTTTGGCTTTCCACACAGCATCATCACTGACAACGGCACCAATTTATCTAAGGGAGAGATGGAAGAGTTTTGTTAGAGGGAGCATATTCGCCTAGATGTATCTTCTGTAGCTCACCCTCAATCCAACGGTCAAGCTGAAAGGTCCAATCAAGAGATTTTGTGAGGTATCAAGCCCCGGCTTATGACTCCTTTGCAAAGGACGCCAGGGTGCTGGATTGAGGAATTACCCTCTGTCCTTTGGAGCATCAACACTACACCAAACAGATCCACAGGTTACACACCTTTCTTCATGGTGTATGGGGCTGAAGCGGTTCTTCCAAGCGATATCCGCCATGATTCACCACGGGTGACGGCTTATGTTGAAGCGGCCAATGAACAAGCAAGACAGGACAGCTTAGACCGGCTAGATGAAGAGCGTGACATAGCAGCAGCACGGTCCGCGATTTATCAGCAGGACTTGCGCAGATACCACAGCCGCCGGGTCAAAACCAGGACATTCCAGGAGGGGGATTTGGTACTCCGGCTCATCCAAGACCAAACAGATATGCACAAGTTATCCCCGCCTTGGGAAGGGCCCTTTGTGGTCAGTAAGAATCTACACAACGGTTCATACTACCTGGTGGACGTTCGAGAACACAAAGACTCACGGACATCAGAAGAAGAGACAAAGAGGCCGTGGAACATCGCTCTCCTGCGGCCCTACTATACCTGAGCCATGAGCTCTGCTGTATCCTATGTATATATTATGATTAATGAATAAACCGGCACCCTCGGTAAACCGAGGGATCAGCCTTTTTTTCTTCTAAGTATATGGCTTGTGAAAATTATTACAGATATTTCGAAGTAAACTATTTTATGCAGAAGGGACCAAACTAGGGGGCTACGGATCACATGTGACTCCTTGCTACAAGTCTTCTCCTCGTGCGGTCTACATAAAGTTCTTGTCCCTAGGGATCCACCTTTGATGGCAGATGTAATATTCTTGTCCCTTGGTGGGCCAAATACCTTTGATGGCAAAAGAAAAGTTCTTGTCCCTAGGGATCCCCCTTTGATGGCAGATGTAATATTCCTGTCCCTTGGTGGACCAAATCCCTTTGATGGCAAAATAAAAGTTCTTGTCCCTAGGGATCCACCTTTGATGGCAGATGTAATATTCCTGTCCCTTGGTGGGCCAAATCCCTTTGATGGCAAAAGAAAAGTTCTTGTCCCTAGGGATCCACCTTTGATGGCAGATGTAATATTCCTGTCCCTTGGTGGGCCAAATCCCTTTGATGGCAAAAGAAAAGTTCTTGTCCCTAGGGAACCTTCCTTTGATGGCAGATGTGATATTACTGTCCCTTGGTTGATCATTCCCTTTGATGGCAAAAGAAAAAACCCTATTCTTGTCCCTAGGGAACCTTCCTTTGATGACAGATGTAATATTCTTGTCCCTTGGTTGATCATTCCCTTTGATGGCAAAAGAAAATCTGTTCTTGTCCCTAGGGTACTTCCTTTGATGGCAGATGTAATATTCCTGTCCCTTGGAAGATACATACCCTTTGATGGCAAAAGAAAATTTCTTGTCCCTAGGAGTACATCCTTTGATGGCAGATGCAATATTTCCTGTCCCTTGGAGCATATCCTTTGATGGCAAAAGAGTACGTCCTTTGATGGCAAAGTTCTTGTCCCTAGGAGTACTGATAGTCATAGCCCTTTGGGTCGCACCCTTTGATTGGCACATAGGGAGCCTGGCAGCTCGCAAAAAGCCTCGACTACATGGTCTTATTTGCAAACCTGTGTTTTTGGTGTTTGTGATTTTTCATGTGTTTTTCATGGTTTTTTGATCCAGAGCGGGCCAACTTCAAAGTTGACCACATATCTTCAAAAGTCTGGACACAGAGCTCCAGCATTATTTAAACCGGTAGTTCTTATAAACCCGGAATAATTGAGTACACCTCAACGGAGCCAAGAGCTTCCTCAGAAACAACAATGTTCGGCGGATTAAGGATATCAAGCATACTTAATCATAGGTATGAAGTTATTTCTGGTATAAAATAGCCACTTGTTTGATATATATATATATATATATATATATATATATATATATATATATTAATCGGTCCGGCGGTAAACCGCTAGGACATCTTTTTAGTGTTATCTATGCAGATACAGATAATATAAAGATCAACCATAGCAGACAAGGAATTAAGATTCGGATTAAGCCCAATCAAACATCTGATATCCGGATCAAGACGAACAATATTTCAAGCTATCCTATTACAAGGCATAGCAAGCCTGAACGGATTAAAGTGTTTCTCGACAAAATAATAAAGCAGCTAAAATATAAACTGAGCGGCTTATGCTTCTTCCTGCTGCGAAGGCTGAGGATCAACTTGTTCCGGAGCTTCTTCATCCTCTTGAAGCGGCTGAAAATCAGGAGCGCGCCAATCAATCTTGGATAAGGCACGGAAGTAAATCTCTTCAGTAATGAGATCTGACGGATCAACATCTGGGGCGAAAGTATGGGGGCGTACTGGTGGGATTAGATTTTCGGTATCATAAACCAGCCGATCCACCCGTTCATTCTTTAAGTCATATGCCGGATGATACCTGGACAGATCCGATTCATCAGCAAGCTTGCTGGCAAGCGTACGCATCTCCTTAGTTAAAGCATGAAGATCTTTTCTAGAGAAGGCTGATCCATCTTCCTTGGTGCTAGGATACCCGTTCATGGATTCTTCCGGATCAAAGTTTGGAACCCACGCCTTGGCTCTGGTTAGCGCTACAAGAGAACCGGCCCGTGCATCAGATTTCTTCACCTCTTCCAAGCGTACAAGCAAGATAGAAAGCTTCTCCAAAGTGCCTTGGATAGTGGTGGGGGCAGTTTATTAAAAGACATCGCACTTATAATCCTTTGAGCACCGGAATACAGCTGCTCAACAAGAGTATAAGAGGCCTTGAGTTTCTTTCGCAGATCATCCCCAAGATGGGTGACGCGGCGCCCTGCATATGATTATCATAGTTAAACCGGAGCGGAATAAAGAATTGCAGAGATGAAAGTACGTGCAAGTTAAGTATTTACCAAAGACGGCAGAGGTCATAAGCTCTATCTGCTGCTTTAAACCGGTCAGCTCTTGCGTCACCGGGTTGAGGGCCTCTTCAGCATCCTTTGCTCTTTTTTCCAGAGCATTCCTCTGTACTTCCCAGGTTGTCCGTTCCGCTTTAAAATATTTCTTCAATTGTTCGGCAGTGGTTAAGCTCAACGCAAGGTCTTTTTTGGCCTTGGCAGCAGAAGTTTCAGTCTCAGCAAGTCTGTTCCGGAGCTCAGTTATTTCTTCAGCCCTCCGGGTCAAGTCAGCCTGCAAGAAAATCAAGTGAAATAATTGATGATTCAGACAAGTCTCAAGCACATAACCAAGTTATCTACTTGACACTTGGGGGCTAATGGACAGTTGAAGTATCAAAGGATGACAATTAAAGACAAAGTCTCAAGCACATAAAGCAAGTTATCTACTTGACACTTGGGGGCTAATGGGCAGTTGAAGCATCGAAAGAAAGAATCAGACAAGTCCCAGGCACATAAAACGAGTTATGCCCCTGGCACTTGGGGGCTAATGTAAGATTATTTGCTCACAATTGGAAGTACCGGTTCACCTTCTAACATAGCTAAACCGGAACTTGGGGGCTACCATGATATAGACAGAAATACAAAGAAGGCGAAAGCAAAAGACAAGTAAGATACCTCGTATTTGTCCTTCATCATATTGACCAGGCCCGCTTCATAATCCCGACTGGTATGAAGCCGGTTCAAATACCCGGAATAAAGCTCTTGGGCACTCAGATCAGCATAATTGGATAAGTCGGTGCTCCATTTGCCCTTCTCTTGCTGAAGCTTCTCCGCTTTAGCGGTATGCTTGGCTAAAACGATAGGCTCAGCAGGAGCGGTAAAACCAGTTCCGGTTATTTGAACATCCGGAGAGGAAGCAGTATTTGGCTGTGAAGGGGCAGCAGTATGAGCCGGACTAATAGGAGCTGGACTAGTTCGAGGAGGGCTGGTCCGGACGGGATTTGCCGGTTCTTGAACATCTTCAGCATTGGGATTTTCAGGAGCAGCAACATAATCATGATCCATGGGAGCAGGATCGTCAAGCTGAACTACAGGCTCGTTTTCCGGAGGGATGACTGTGTCCGAATCAGCTACCGGATCATCAGTAGCAGTCTCAGCAACCGTTTTGCTGGCCTTTGCCTTTTTGCTAGGCTTGGGTTTGCTGAAAGGAATTGAAAAAGAAATTAGAATCATAAAGGCAAATACAAAGGTAAACCGGATGGGATAAAGGACTTACCCATGGACAGTTTTCAGAGTTGGGACCTATGTGGTAGTTGATTCGCCGGAAGACGATAAAGGTGTCTCCTGATAATTAGGATCAGACGGTTTAAGTGGTTTGCGTATAAGTCCGGCCTTGGGATGAAGAAGAGTTGGAGAAAGTAAAACCTCAGAGCGGTGCCTCCGGGCCGGAGTGAGAGATATTCCGGAAGATTCAACTACATGGCCACTATGGCGTGTAGTCCGGCGGGCTTCGTGTTGCCGCTTCTTCAAAAGAAAATTGGGGTCCAGTTGAGTGTAAGGATGAGAAAAAGGGTACTTCCAAGATGCCTTACGAATCTTGGGCACGGATGGTTCAGAATCTGAAGAAAGAAGGATTACCTCAGTTTCGGCCGCTTTATCAGCTTCAGCCAAATCCTGTGAAAAGACATTGTTAATATAAATCTGGATAAAAGAGATCAAAGCATGTCAGGATCAACTCATACCTTAGAATCTGGATCATGTTCTTCCACATGTGAACTGGAGCCAACAACTGCCTTTTTCTTTTTAACAGCAAAGGTTTTTCGGCTTGGCTGTTTACCTGACTTGTCCTGAGATTTTCTCTTCCAAAACGGATCTTCGGCCTATGCAGAAAGGAAAAAATAAATACAAGGAATAATTCATATGGACGGATTAGACGCAAACAGGAGAGGTTAAGACTTACTGCTGGCAATTTGTTCTTCTTGTAATATGGGGCCAATCCGGTTTGGCTACATTCCTCCAAGGAGATGTTGAGCATTTTCTTGGCAGTTTCAATAACTTTCTTCTCAGGAAGCATGATGTCGGTATAGCGCTGAGGATCATCCGGCTTTCCAGTATACTGACACATCAAACCGGAGCGCCGGC
The DNA here is from genome assembly GCA_902687465.1 of Secale cereale. Taxonomy (NCBI): domain Eukaryota; kingdom Viridiplantae; phylum Streptophyta; class Magnoliopsida; order Poales; family Poaceae; genus Secale; species Secale cereale. Next base: position 267,012,127 of record LR738713.1, on the reverse strand, counting down.
TTAGAGGGAGAATACTCCAGGCAAGCAAACAGCGCACGAAATCAACTCCAGTCAATCCGTTGGCCATAAAGACTTTGAGTTTGGCGAGTTGAGGGGCGAACCGAGGCCGTTCTAAGGAGCTGAGACGCTGCGGCAGTGGATGATCTTCAGGAAGACGATGTTCGCGATAACCCGGCAGTGGGTTCTCTCCCTCAGGAAAGGTATCCTTGTAATAAAACCAGGATTGATTCCAATCCTTGGGGTGTGTATGGAGAGCAGCATGAGGAAAAACTACATCTCTCCTCTTCTGAATACTTACACCACCCAGTTCTTGATGTGGTTCGGCAGTGAACTCAGTTCGCCGATTCAAGTGGAAAAAGTCCCGGAACAAATCCACTGACGGTTCTTCTTGAAGGTATACCTCAGAGAAGACTTGGAAATTACAGACGTTTGATATAGAATTTGGACCTATGTCCTAAGGATGAAGCTGAAAAGCGGCCAGCACGTCCCGGAAGAATTTTGAACCGGGGGGACTAAAGCCCCGGGCTATATGATCAAAGAAGACAATAATTTCCCCTTCTTTGGGGGTAGGAGGGCATTCACCCCCTGGGGCCCGCCATTTCAAAACTGCTTGAGGACCCAGAGTACCAATTGCAGCAGCATTAGCTAAGTCCTCTTCCGTAATGCGGGAAGGGACTCAGTTGCAAGAAACAAATTGCTTGGCAGACATATCGGCAGAAGGAAAGCGCTGAAAAAGTAAAGTGCAAAAATCCGGATTATTCAAATACTGAAGGATAGACTGGATCATGTTATCAAATTACATCGACGGTTTAGACACAAGGCTAATGGCATTGACAACCCGGAAGCAAGCGGGAAACGTGCTGCTGCCGGTTTATGATAAGGAAAAAGAAAGAAGCTAAACCGTCAGGTTCATGATTGACGCGTTACAGAAGCAATGTATAATTGACTAAACCGGCGAGTGTCTTACAGATCTATCAAGACGAAGAAACAAGTTTCTACAGAAGGCTAAAGTAAAATAGATCTAAGCGGTAAGAAAAAGATGAAATTTATTGCAGATCTATCACAGAGAAACTGCGGAGGTATTTCTACAAGAACAAATGAATCTAAGGGCGAACTGGGAGAAATGAATCTAAGCATAAAACTGCGGAGCAGGGGCGCGTTCGAAACAAACTAAGGATTCGAATCTACTACAGAAAGACAGCGTGTAGGATGAACAGACAGAGCTTCGAGGTCTCATGGCAGGAGCAATGGAGAAACCATAAGTTATAGATCTACAGCGAGGGAAAAGGAATACCTAAGAATGGAAGAGACGGCGGCGGAGCAATCTTGACGCAATTCAGGTTGACGCAGCGGCCTGGTCGACGACGGCGACGAGCTCAAGAACAGCAGAGAAGCTTCGGGCGACGGAGGAAGAAGACGAGCGGAAGGAAGAAAGGCAGAGATGCGGCGGTATTTATAAAGGTTGAGAGACGAAACGGCAAGCGCGGGATTCGAGGAAGTCAGAGATTGGATAAAGATTCTCTTGTCGCCTCGATTTTCGGGATGGCCTTTAAACAAAGGTAACAAAACGGCTATGCGCAATAAATGCGAAGGTGATGTCATGATCGAATCAAATGATTTCCAAGGATGACGTCATAGCAGGTTTACAAAACAGAGAAGATAGAGGAAGAAAGTTTATGCAAGGTTTAGAAGACTGACATGAACAAGTTCAAGTCATTCTGGGGCCTAATGTCAGGGATATTACTAGCAGGTATAAACTGGCTAGGGACATCCGGATTATGGTAATGTAGCTGTGTAATTAAAAACTCAGTAGAGGTTACGGCCCATGAAGGCTTAGGGCCCATGTGTAAAGGTTACGGTTTGTAAACCGTCCTATCATGTAACTTGAGACACAAGGAAGAAAGAGTAGAGACCGAGGCGGACACAATTATGAGCCGGCCTCGGGACTCTGTAAACCGGACCGGGCGTTGCCTCCTATATGAAGGGACGACCCGGCGACTGTTCAAGGGCAAGCAACAATCCGTCGAGAGACAGGCAAGCAATCTGCTCCCTGTTCATCGACGCCCAAGCAATACCAAACCAAACTAGACGTAGGCTTTTACCTTCATCGAAGGGGCCGAACTAGTATAAACCCTCTGTGTCCTTTGTGTGCTTTTAACCTCTTCAAGCTAACCTGTGCGATGGTTCCATTACTAAGTCCGTTAAACTGGACATTTGCCGTGCTAATTCCACGACAGCCGGCGAGGAGGATCCTAGCCAACGACGTTCGAGGCGGATCAAAGGCAAGCCGGCAGCTTGTCTTGGGACGCCCAGCTCCATGGGGACGGGGACAAGGGCAGTTCCTCGTGGCTGCCTGTGGTGGTGCTCCAGTGGCCGGCCGGTGCTCGGACGCCACGGCTGCAGGACGTGGACGAGGGGAACCAGGGGATGCGCTGGCTGGTGGGAGAGATCGAGAGGATTTTTGGATCGGGGGCGTGGGCATCTGGATCGATGAGGAGCAGGTGGGGGAGCGAGCGCTGGTTGGTGGGGAGGAATGGAGCATCCCGAGGTGGGAGATGATTGCGGCGGCGGCAGGGACAAACTCCCTAGAAGTTAGGGTTAGACTAGATTAGGTATGAGGGTGGTTTATATAGAGAGAAAAAGGACTACAGCTAGACCCTTCGATCAAAATCGGACGGTCTGAGATAAATAGGTTAGAAGGTCCAAATAAGAAAACGGAGATGTTTTAGGGATGTTTGGGGATGATCCGGACACATCGGTAATGACAGAGTGGATCGGGTTCGGTCAGGTTTCGGACGTGCGTGGTGGGGTCTGTGTGCTGTGAAGAGATGTTAGGCGGTCACGGACAACTGCATGGTTGGACTGACGAAGAGAGGGAAGAAGCAGCCCGACATAGGTTTCAGAGCGTTGAAACGTTCGACGCTTTATCGGCTATAGTGCCGCTATATGTTTAACGGTTGGGCTATCAAACAGACTCCGAATGCGATGAAATTTGGCAGGCGGTCTATCTACACTATACTAAGACCACACGTCAAGTTTCAACTCATTCCGAGAGCATTTTCCGGCCACTTATAAAATAAATATTCGGATGTGCCGCGGGCGCGTGCGAGTGTGTCTGGACTCAGAACGGACAACGGGGAGAACCGGGGAACCCGAACGAATGCAAGTTTTGAAAACATTGCTGATGAAATGCACATGATGTCATGACAAAGTGCAACACGCAAGCAAAAGACATGGCGACGATGACGAATAACTGGCTGACACCTGGCGCATCGGTGTCGGGGCGTCACACCTCTACCAGCCAAATATGCATATAGTGTAGCCTTTTTTCTGTTACTTGCATCTTCTGTGTTACCTTGCCAGCATATTCCATGTGCTGACCCGTTTCGGGCTGCAACTTGTTACGTTGTAGACTTTTCGGTCGAGGAGTAAGACGTTCTAGGTCATTTGTCATGCACTCAGCTATGCCGCTGGAGTTGATGGACTCACTTATCTTCCAAGCCTTCCGCTGTTATTTTGTTAGATGGCCTTAAGCCATAGACTTTTGTAATAAGTTCTCTTTGGAGACACTCGATGTAATAAGTGTGTGATTGCCACTTTGTTATAAATCCTTCAAGTACTGTGTGTGTCAGCATTACCGATCCAGGGATGACACCGAAACACAGAGACTTCAGTCCATTCAGATCGTGGTCGCTACAAGATGGTATCAGAGCACACGCTGACTATAGGACACGACCACTAAGATAAACCCTAGGTCACTCTTCTCTTCTCATTTCTGACTTCTCTCCATTTTCTAATTCTTTAGGATGGTGGACCCAAGGAACAAGTTCACGCAACCGGATGAAGACACACCGCTTGGACGTCACTTGAAGGAAGTCACTAGGTACCTGAACATAGGAATACGAAGCTTTAACGGGACCTACACCGCCACTTTATCGGAAGAGGAGCGATGAAGCATTCAAGTTCAAATCCCCGGGAGAAACTTTGCACCATCCACTGAACCAATAGAGTTTTCTTTTGATGCATCAACATGGAGCCTAGGCAAGAGTATGGCAGCCCACATCACAATGGGAAGGATCAGAGAAGTCTACAAGAAGGAGCTGAAGGACACTATCTACCAGATTTGTGGACGCCGAGATGAGCGTTGGGACATGATCAGCACCCGGAAGGACTGGTCCATTGCAGCATTCATCCAAGAGTTAAACCAGCACATTCGTCGACAGGAGCACCAGATGTGCGCACGGATGATTGATTTGAAGAAGGCACTTACCAGGAATTTGGAGCGAAAAGAAGAACTCAAGTCTACTCGTGACGGATACGAGGAGGAGATGTTGATACTAGTGGAGAAGAATGATGATTTGATAAGGAAGCTAGGAGTATTCATGGGAGATCCAGCACTAGGAGGAGAAGAAGAGGAAGAAGAACCCCATGAGATTCGTTTTGAAGATTACATCATCATCGACGACACGGATTCAGTCCTCGATGATAGTGATGACGAAGACTATGAAGATGAAGCTGGAGCAGACATCATGGAATCTTCCTCTGATCAAAATTTCTAGATGGCCACCCTATGACTAGCAGTTTTCCCCACCAAGTAGTCTTAGAGCACTTTTGTAATGTTAGGTAGATCTTTGTAAGCCCTTGTTTGAAATTGATTGGTGTGATATGTTTGTGTTTGTCTCATGTGCATATGGGTAGTGATTTTCCCTTAGACATCATTTCTATTCTAATCTCTTCCCTCTACACCACCAGATGCCTCCGAGACATGAGCCAAAATTTCAGTTTCCCCCTGAGCTCACTCAATTGATCCAGCAGCAGAACACTTTGATGCAACTTCTTGTCCAGAACACTCAGAACAACGAGAACAACAACAACCCTCCACCACCACCACCCGTGGACAACCTGGCACGTTTCTTAAGGTTGCAACCACCGGTGTTTGCTAGCAGCATTGAACCAATAGTTGCTGATGACTGGCTGCACAAGATTGGAAGGGATTTGACCACCGCCAATTGCTCGGATGCTGAGAAGGTGCGATTTGCGGCACATTAGTTATCTGGACCAGCAGCAGCATGGTGGGAGAATTACACAGCCACTTTCCCTATAGCCAATGTCACTTGGGATCAGTTTCAGCAAGCTTTCCGTACTGCCCATGTCTCAACCGGAGCTATGAGCATGAAGAAGCGGGAGTTTCACAACTTGCGCCAAGGAAATTGTACTGTGGCTCAGTACGTAGATGAGTTTAGTACCCTATCTCATTATGCCCCAGATGATGTGGCCACAAATGCCGCTAAGCAGGAGAGATTGATGGAAGGTCTAAATGATGAGATGAGCGAACAGTTGATGGTGGCAACCTTCAACAACTACCAAGAGTTGGTAGATAAAGCTCTTATGATTGAAGGGAAGCAGCAGTAGATTGAGAGTCGCAAAAGAAAGTATGGACAAGGAAGGAATAATTCTGGAGCCCAGCAGAAGCCCCGATTCACTCCGAATTCGGGAGGATACACCCATAACCATGGAAGCCACACCCACACTGGAGGAAGTTCCCACAACCACAATGGCTCCAAGAATGGGAATGGGAATGGAGCAAACAATAATCAGAATCGCTCTACTCCATCCACACCCGCCAAGAAGGATTTAAGCCACATCACCTGTTACAAGTGCGGGAAGAATGGACATTATGCCAATGAGTGCCCTGAAGCTAAGAATGGGAATGGCAATGGAAGCGCCGGGAAGAAGCCCAACCCGTTCAACAAAGGACAAGTGAACCACGTGACCGTGGAGGAAGTTGAAGAACAACCAGATGCGGTGATCGGTAAGTTTTTGGTTAAGTCATTTACCGCAGTAGTTCTTTTCGATACTGGTTCATCGCATTCATACATTTCAAGGGGATTCGTAAATAGACATAAGTTGCCCACCAGAGTCCTTATGGCCACCATGTTAGTAAGTTCACCCGGAGCGGAATATATGGCAAATCAAGGATGTTTTCAGATGCCATTGACCATTGGACGACATGTTTTCCCCTCAGACCTAATAGTTTTGGAGTCAGAAAGATTGGATGTGATATTAGGTATGGATTGGCTATCGATGTATGGAGGGAACATCGATTGTGCCAGCAAGCCTAAATTACTTACCACCCCGGAGGGAAAAAGGATTAAGTATGTATCTAGGCATTCGCCTATACGGACACAAGTACATTCTCTCACGGGAGTTGTTCAGGAGGAAGTGAAGGTAGTAAAGGATTACCCGGATGTGTTTCCAGAGGAGGTACTAGGCATGCCACCGGATAGGGATATTGAGTTTTTGATTGAGTTGTTGCCTGGCACCGGACCTATATCGAAGAGACCATATCGGATGCCAGCGAATGATCTGGAGGAGATGAAGAAGCAGATTAAGGAGTTATTGGAGAAAGGTTTTATTCGCCGGAGTTCATCACCTTGGGGAGCCCCAGTGCTTTTGGTCGAGAAGAAGGATGGATCTTTAAGAATGGTCGTTGATTATCGTGCACTGAATGAAGTGACTATTAACAATAAGTACCCGCTGCCAATGATCAATGATTTGTTCGACCAACTCCAGGGAGCGAAAGTATTCTCCAAGATCGATCTACGATCTGGATACCACCAGTTGAAGATCCGAGAGAAGGATATACCTAAGACAGCCTTCACCACAAGGTACGGGCTATATGAGTATACAGTTATGTCATTTGGATTGACTAACGCCCCTGCCTATTTCATGAGTATGATGAACAAGGTGTTCATGGAGTTCTTGGATAGGTTTGTCGTGGTATTCATTGATGATATTTTGGTGTACTAGAAGAATGAGGAGGAACACGCGAAGCATTTGCGTTTGGTACTGGAAAAGCTCAAGGAACATCAGTTGTATGCCAAGTTTAGCAAATGCGAGTTTTGGTTGAAGGAAGTTGGATTCTTACGGCATGTTATATAAGGAGAAGGTATAGCAGTGGACCCCGTCAAAGTGCAGGCAGTCACTGAATGGTTGGCACCCACTTCAGTTGGAGAGATCTGCAGTTTTCTTGGACTCGCGGGATACTACCGGAGATTCATAGAAAATTTCTCTAACATTGCTAAGCCAATGACGACATTGTTGAAGAAGGAGACAATGTTCAATTGGACTGAAGAGTGCGAAGAAAGTTTCCAGGAGTTGAAGAAATGGTTGACGACAGCCCCAGTTCTGATATTGCCAGATATAAGCAAGGATTTCCAAGTGTACTGCGACGCTTCACGCTTAGGACTTGGAGGAGTACTTATGCAGGATGGAAGAGTTGTTTCCTATGCATCTCGTCAACGGCGACCGCACGAGTTGAATTATGCGACGCACGATCTAGAGTTAGCAGCTGTAGTGCACGCACTCAAAACCTGGAGACATTTCCTTATTGGAAATCGTTGTGATGTGTACACGGATCACAAGAGTTTGAAGTATATTTTCACTCAGAAGGAGTTGAACCTCAGACAGAGGAGATGGCTGGAGCTTATAAAGGATTATGATATGAAGCTGCACTATCACCCAGGAAAGGCCAATGTTGTTGCAGACGCTTTGAGTCGGAAGAGTTATGCAAATACCCTAGTAAAAGGGGGACTGCCCCAGGAGTTGGCAGAAGATCTCAGGGAGCTTCGTTTGGAGATAGTTCCTAGAGGTTTTGTCGCAACATTGGAGGTTCAGTCAACATTGCTGGGGAAGATACGCGAAGCCCAGAAGGATGACAAAGAGATCGCCGAGATAAAGAATAGGATGAGTGAAGGAAAAACCAAAGGATTTTGTGAAGATGAACACGACACCTTGTGGTTTGAGGATCGAATATATGTGCCCAACAACCCGGAGATCAGGAAGTTGATACTGCAGGAAGCACATGATACGCCATACTCGATACACCCCGGAAACACCAAGATGTATTTGGATTTGAAGGAACGTTTCTGGTGGACGGGAATGAAGAAGGATATTGCGGAGTATGTAGCCGTATGTGATGTATGCCAGAGAGTAAAGGCAGAGCATCAGAAGCCAGCAGGATTGCTACAGCCTATGCCGATACCCGAATGGAAGTGGGAGAAGCTTGGCATGGACTTTATCACCGGATTGCCCCGGACCAAAGAAGGATATGACTCAATCTGGGTAGTAGCGGATCATTTGACCAAGGTAGCCCAATTTATCCCCATGAAAACCACATACACCAGTGCGAAGTTCGCCAAGATATACATGACCAGGATCGTATGTCTGCACGGAGTTCCGAGGACCATTGTATCACATAGAGGAACACAGTTCACCTCAAAGTTTTGGCATCAGCTACACCAAACTTTGGGAAAGAGGCTGGAATTTAGTACAGCTTTTCATCCGCAGACCGACGGACACACCGAGAGAGTCAACTAGATTCTGGAGGACATGTTGAGAGCTTATGCGCTAGATTATGGATCTAGTTGGGATAACAATTTGCCCTACGCTGAGTTATCATACAACAACAGTTACCGGACCAGTTTGAAGATGGCACCGTTCGAAGCATTGTACGGGAGGAGATGCCGAACACCGTTAATGTGGGATGAAGCTGGAGACCGTCAGTTGTTTGGACCAGATCTGATCAAAGAGTCAAAAGAGAAGGTTAAGTTGATTCGGGATAGACTGAAGGTAGCTCAGTCCAGGCAGAAGAGTTATGCAGACTCGAAGCGCAAGGAAGTAGCCTATGAAATCGGAGACCGGGCATAGTTGAGAGTATCGCCTCTGCGAGGAGTTAAACGTTTCAGAGTCAAGGGAAAGCTAGCCCCGAGATTTGTGGGACCTTACCGTGTTTTGGAACGCATGGGGGAGGTTGCCTATAAGTTGGAGTTGCCCGAAGGATTGTCAGGAGTGCATGATGTGTTTCATGTTTCGTAGCTTAAGAAGTGCCATGCGGAGATGGCCGATATCCCGCTTAGAGACACAATACCTCTGGAGGCAATTCAGTTGGATAGTGATCCGACTTATGCGGAGAAGCCCGTTAAGATTCTCGAATATTTGAGCAGAGTCACCCGCAGTAAGGTTATCAAGTTTTGCAAAGTTCAGTGGAGTCACCACACCGAGGAAGAAGCCACCTGGGAACGAGAAGATGATCTACGCAAGGACCACCCACACCTGTTCTCTAGCCAAGCTGAATCTCGAGGGCGAGATTCATTCTAAGGGGGGTAGGTTTGTAACATCCCAAATTTTCAATTTGGAATGTTATACATAGATCATACTGCATTGCATATATCTTTGCATTTTGTGCGTGGCGATCCTCGAAAATTCTAAGCAACTCAAGGACCTACGGAGAGAGTTGGGAATTCTACCGTTTTTGTATTTGAGTTACTCGAATACCGGTACGAGGATAGTGTTGGTTTTGATTATTTTTCTCTCCTAAAAATATTTCTAAATAAAAATACATGAGCGGAGATAATATGACTTCTCCAAAATAAAAAAAATATTGGAGGAAAAATATTAAAATCACTTTTGGTTTTTTCGGATTTATTTGCGATTTTATTTGCATAGGAAAAATGCGCGTTTTTCAAAATTGCATTTAGGTTCGGGAAAAATGTTCACTTTGTCCTAAATATTATTAGAGGACGGTGAAAATTCATTTCGGAATTTTTGGAGTCCGTTTAGTATTTCTTTTGCTAAGTTTCGTACGTCGGGACTCGTGTTAAAAAAAAGTGGTGAACCGACTTTGGGCCGTGTTCGGCTAGGACTCCCCTGGCCCGGGACCTTTATAAGCCGGCCCAGCCGCCAGCCCGCCCCGCCTCGCCTCCCGCGCCAACCCTAGCTGCCGCCGCCCCGCGCCGCCCGCCGCCGGACCTGTCGCCGCCGCACAGATAGTAGCCGCCGGTTTTCTTTTAAAAAGGTCGATCGGTTTTTTTCAGAAAACCCTAGATCCGTTTTTTTAGATTAGATCATTTTTTCGGTTTAGCTGTTTAGCGAACATTCGCCCGTTCGTTCTTTTTAACGAACGAGTTCGTCGTTTACTCTCTCTTAACGAACGCTCGTTCGTTAATCTGTTCGTCAGTTTTCTTTTTCGGGGTATTTAACCGCGATTATTTTCGATCGCGATTTCTGCCCTGATCTTGTTCTTCGTTTTTCTTTTCGCTCGAGAGTCGGAATCAGATGAAAATCCCAGATCTTCGTCTCGATGCCCTCTTTCCGTTTAACCAACTTGAACAAAGCTTTGCTACTGTAAAATTTGACCATAGATCAAACTAGTAAATGAACCTCGTTTCTTTCGCAGTTTGAGTTTCGTTGTTTCTTTCGATTTGTTTCTTTTTGCAAACCGGAGTTCTTAAGTTGAATTTTCTGGTTAGATCTTCTCTTTTGGAGTTTTGGTTGTGCATCATTGCTTGATTGCTTATGTATGCTATTGTTTGCTTGCGACAGAATACCCGGACTGTGAAGCGTGCTACTACGAGTCTCTTGGTTTTGCGAATCATCAGCAAGGCAAGTAACACTTTGATCATACCCTTTTATTACCCAGTTTTTATGCATTAGATCAAAACCTCACACATTGCATGAGTAGGATCTCTTAACTTGTGGGTGTGGGAAGTAGTTTGTGGTAGAACCTATTACCTGCATTATTTTCAAACCCTTGGGAGTTACTTCTACGCTATGCTTAGGTTATCATGCCATGCTCGTAGACGTGGTTTGGGTTTGAGTGAAATCCATGACAGATGTGAGTTGTTAATTAATGGTTCAACTTAAGGTAGCTACTTGAATACACATCTGGGTGGATTGGTTGCAGGGCACCTGGGGAATCCAGTGTTGTCCTAGGAAATCCCGGGGTTTCCGTGTGATTGTCCTATGGAATGCCACCCAGGCTCAAAGGGATAATAAAACTATTCATGCTAGAAACTTCCATGTGCTGCCACAATGCCATTATGGGCTCTGGCATAGTATGAGTAAGTTGTGTGAGCTCTTTCGTGGTGGACTAGCAGATGTAGGGGAAAGTAGGTGTACGGGTCCACCTGGGGTAAAGAGTAAATTCTTCTGAAAGACTGTGTCTCGGTCATCCGTTTCTCAAACACCATGTAGTGCGAGAAATTAAACGGAGGCAATCGAGTCTTGTGGGAAAAGTGCACAAACCTCTGCAGAGTGTACAAACTAATCATGATTAGCCGTGTCCCCGGTTATGGACAATCTTGAGTATCTGGTACTTGAATTATTGGTTGATCTCATCACTCTAAACTTAACTTGTTGGGTTAATGATTAATTTAATTGGGATTGAGTTGGAGGTACCTTCTCAATGATGTTTCAACTACCATGATAGTTAAAATAAAATTTATTCCTTTGTTGTAGGGAAAAATTGGCTTTACGCAAAAACTTTAACCTTAGAGCCTCCACCAGCCAAATATGAATATAGTGTAGCCTTTATTTCTGTTACTTGCATCTTATGTGTTATCTTGCCAGCATATTCCATGTGCTGACCCGTTTCGGGCTGCAACATGTTACGTTGCAGACTTTTCGGACGAGGAGTAAGATGTTCTAGGTCGTTTGTCATGCACTCAGCTATGCCGTTGGAGTTGATGGACTCACTTATCTTCCAAGCCTTCTGCTGTTATTTTGTTAGATGGCCTTAAGCCATAGACTTTTGTAATAAGTTCTCTTTGGAGACACTCGATGTAATAAGTGTGTGATTGCCACTCTGTTATAAATCCTTCAAGTAATATGTGTGTCAGCATTACCGATCCAGGGATGACACTGAAACACAGAGACTTTGGTCCATTCGGATCGTGGTCGCTACATTCTCCGTGGAGGCGCCGCAGTCACTCCCAAGGAGATGAACCACTAGTGGATGAGCAAAGCTCTGTCTCAAATGAGCTAAATCTGAGCTAACCCTAACTAGGAGGAGGTGGAGGGGTATATATAGTCTAGGGCCACGAAGGGGTAGGTGGGAGAGGGATACATGGGCCTCTAGCCCGATAACTGTGCGCAGACAGCATGTAGTGGACGTCCGACGGCTACCGGACGTCCGGTGGCTCGGGAGGGTCCGGACGTCCGGAAGTCTTTGGACTTTCGCTATTTTCCTTCTGTCGTCGAAGTCACGGACATCCGGTGGCCTCCGGTCGTCCGGTCGCCTGGGAGTCGCCGGTCGTCCGGTAGAGGCCGGACGTTCGGAGCCCTTAGCTTTTCCAGCAGCTTCTTCGTTTGATCCTCGAACTTGTCCTCGCCATGTTGTCCAATGCTATTAGCTGTTCCATGGCCTCCCTCTTGGTTCCTGGTCATGCATAGCACATATATTTGAGGTACTAACCATGTCTCGCATGTAGAAAGTGGAGGTTCAAAGAGGAGCGAGTTAACCTTGTGTCCAATGGTGTGTACTTGAGGTCTCGTCGAAGTGAACATGGGGATGATCGTGGGATGCTCCGCATCATCTCCCCTCCCTTGGGAAAGATCCGACCTCGGATCAAAAACCTCATCACCATGGAAACGGTTGTCGTGGACGGACTTGTAGTTGGACGAAGTTGAGGTCATGTCGCAATCCAAATACTCCAAGGTGTGTCCGATATGTGGTACATGCAAAATGAGCAAACACAAAGTACACTTGGAAATACAATGGTTAGCGCACACAAAGTGTCCATCATGTAAGAATGAGTCCGTGTGACAAGGTCCATGAAGCTTAGCAAGATGATATAGTATGAGATGTAAAGCATTCATGTGATCAAATGCATTTGTGCTGCACACAAAGGTGTTGTGAACGTGATCAATGCAACCATTGTGCAAAATGGTGTCATAGTGTGATGGTTTATCAAGAGCATGAACATGGCAATGGATGCTCAATATGTGTATGTTATCATGCAATTGATGGAGGACAAGATAATCATGATGTATGAATATGCCATCAAGAAAGATCCCAACAAATTTGCTAAGGAGATGCACAAGCTCATATATCATGGATGACATGGGAATACAAGATGCAACAAGGCAATCATAATGTGAGTCAATCCATGCGCAAGATGCAAATTTGTTATGGGAATGATATGTCCATGGAGCATGGCATGTGAGCACACAATCAACAAATATGAAGGTTTTGGTGCAATGTGTCAAAGGAGTTTTGATATACCAATGCTCGATGTCGTGGCAAGAGTGGTAGGCCGGTGGTGCATGCATAGGGTCCATCTTCAATGTCGGTCCTCCATTCCGTAGATGTATCATGTAGACAACAAGAAGGAAACAACAATGAGAGTATGGCCTATCCAATATGCATATGTGAGGATGGCTCACAAAGAAGGAATGCACCTTATGTATGATTTCGAAGATGTTGTTGTCGCGCAATGTGTATGCCTTCACATGCCCAAGATGCCACGTGATGGTACCACCTTGTGAATCCTTCAAAATGAAAGAACATGACAAACACTCGGAAAAACAAATGAGGTTAGCGTGAATGCAAAACCTAGCACTCGTGAGGGAAAATGCCCAACAAGTGCTTGCATCATTCTTATCATAAGAAAAGACAAGGTAATGTGGCATGTCATGTAAGCATATGACGCGATAAAAACCAAAGGCATTAGGCTCAAACAAGCAATCATGCATCACAAGTATGGTGTCCAAGTCTCCAAGATCAACAAACATAGCATTGCTGCACTCAATACAAGTAATGAGAGGTGCAACTAATGGAGACAAGTGACAATGATCAAGATATATCATGTGAGTGGCATGAATATATATGTCATCAACCCAAGAAAGCAAGTAAGAGTGGAACATGGGTGATGCAACATAGCAAGCAATCATAGCGATCAAGTCAAACAAGCTAGTAGTGTGAAGATGCAACATACTAGAGGTAATCATGGCAAGCATGTCATGTGTGCAAATAGTAGGCATGAATAATGCACATGGCATAGCACAAGCATGAATGCTAGATATGAGAAAAGTCTCACCATTGTGGTTGTAAGGAGTCCTATGTAAATAGCAATGGAACATCATGACTCTCCCAACACAACAAACATCAATAGCGTGGGGCACAAAGAAATCATGGTAGTAGCTACAAGTATCTCCACCAAGCATGCAAATACACATATAAGAAGCATAATGGTGAATCATGTGTAAAGGCGAGCAAGGGTCACAATCGCATGGCAAAGTCATATCAAGAGGTATAGCATGCAAAGTGAACACGATAGTATGGGCATAATGTGGCAAGTGGCAAATAGCCCATAGCCGTGTGAGAGCCAAGTAAAAGAGATGCGCGTAGTCGTTGCGCAAAAAGAACGGTGGTAGGCACAATCCACGGGATCCCAAATCGTCGTTGCTCTCAAGAGCTCGTTTTGTCAACTCATGGGATTGTGAGGTTGACAAATGTTCATGAGTACCTACACAAAACAAAGACAAAGGAAAAATTGTGTGTGCGTGGCATATGTACACATCATCCATCATGATGCGCACGTGCATGTGTTGGTTAGCACAAAATAGCCAATGCTCAAATAAATGAGACGTGTGATATAGAAACATGTCATCCATCACGAGAAGTTTGTTGTTATGTATGGCATAATGGAGACTCGAAATGTGTAATGCATCACAAGAAATAAGTAGAGCATTGTTATTCATGGAATGCATATGGTGCACACAATTATGGGAACTATGCAAAGTATGGAATGCATAAAGATCTCCTAGTATGTATGAGGAAACTATGGGGGTCTCCTCATGAGAATTAGTGGGAATATCACTTGGAGAATATTGATAACATTCAAAACAATGCATATACGGAACAATGTGATCATGGCATGGCATAATAGATGAATTGCGCAAATCATGTAAAGGAAGCATTGCAATATCATTGCAAGAGAAACACAAGCCAATGACCATCATCTTGTCATCTATGCCACAAGTGCAAATGGGATTTACTTTAATTTGGCATGCATAGTTACTATGTTGAGATTGAAATGATGCAATATGGGAGATCTCACTCATAGCATATGACAAGTTTAAAGGATTCTCAAACATGATGTGACCAAACTAATTTTCACATGATATCCTATGGAGCATGGCATCACAACTAGGCAACTCAACATGCTCATCATCATATTCATCATAAATAGGTAAGTCAAGACATGATGAGTTCACACTAGCATGAAGCATGGGAATAGGTGTGTGAACATCATGCAAGCAATCATTCTCAAGATAGTCCACTAGTGGGACGAGAGAAGCACCATCACGTATTTTACCTTTGGAGCGTTGCTCATGAGTTGTAGGTGAGGTGTTCAAGAGCCAATCATTCTCATCTTCATCTTGATGGAACCATGTGGGTGGTGCATCGTCTTCTACCATGGCCATCGGTTTGTCCATTGGAGGGACAGACTCATCGAGGGTAGGCATGTCCTCTTGTAGGAGACCTAGCACCAAATAAAACACACTCGGAGTAGAGGTTAAGTCGTTAGAAATCATAGTGGCCTCACGTGCCCTCTCAACTACCTCACTCACTAAGTGTTGTGGCTCACTCACTCCCTCGTGGATGATCTCACTCGTATGGTTGGTGGAGTCACTCAAATGGCTCTCAACCTCACATAGGAGAAGTGGCATGCTCTCATGTGTGGGGCTAGTGGTGGGCACACTCATCCTCTCAAGGGAAATGCTCTCAAGGTCACATATGGTGGAGTCACTCGTATCGCTCATGTGGTGGTGGCTCTGCTCACATGGGAATTGGGGCATCTCGTCATATGTGGATGTCGAAGAGGTGTAGGTGCAATAGTCTCCATGCTCAACTTGCTCATCCGTAATGTCTCCAAAGATGAATGTCGTGGGATGTGGCAAATCATCACGCTTGATACGTCCAAAACGTATCTATAATTTCTGCTTGCTCCATGCCACTTTTGGGTGATATTGCTATGATATTCATACACTTCCATACACTTTTGATCATATTTGGACTAACCTACTAATCCAGTGCACCCCAGTGCCAGTTTTTGTTTTCGGCAGTTTTTGTATTTCAGGTTTTCACATTACGAGAACTGTCAGGAAAAATCCAGAAAAATTATATAAATAATCAGCGTCCAGAACCTACCTTGCGCCCGAAGTACAGCCAGGGGGGCACCAGGGCCCCAGGCGCCCTGGCGGCGCCCCCCCCCCCGCTGGGCCGCGCCGGGGGGGCGCCTGGGCCCCCGAGCCCCGTCTGGTGCCCCCCTTCGGCATATATTTAGAGCGTCCTTCGAAACCCTCGGGAGGGGAACTCTTTTTCGCGATCTCATCTCTGTTCCGCCGCCGTCGCCGCTTCCAAGATCGGGAGCACCAGGATAACTCTTCCCGGCACCCTGCCGGAGGGGACGATCACCATCGGGAGCCTCTCCACCACCATGGACGCCTCCCGTATGAGTTGTGAGTAGGCTCCCTTGGGCCATGAGTCCATGACCAGTAGATATGTGATGTTCTCCTCCCGTTCTTGTGCTTCACTCATTAGTCCTCGTGAGCTGCCCTACATGATCGAGGCACATATGTAATCCTTATGCTGTTGCTATGATGAGTTTGCTGGGATCCGATGGATTATGAGATTATGTTCAGATTGTGATTGAGTAATATATTTGATCTACCTCTTTTATATTTATGTTCGTAAGTAATTCTTGCATGTTCTCCGTTGTTATTTATTGCTTTGGCCAAGTAATACGTAGTGACTCCAAGAGGGAACGTTATGCTTGATTGTGGGTTCATGCCCCTCGATGACTAGCTTGAGTGACAGAAACATGAGTCTAGGGGATGTGCTGTTGCCACAAGGGGGAAAACAACGGTGCTTGTGCCCGCGGGTGCAAGGATTGTTTACTTTACGCAAATTTCTTTTAATGCAGTTGTCTGTTGCTTTGAGTTTACACTATGGGTGGGGCTCGCAACTTAATACCAGCGAGATGTTCTGGATAGATATCTCAAGGTGGATGATTAGTAGTAGATATTGATGGATTTCGGTCTACTTACTTTGGCGTACCGCCCATGCTTTGAACCTCAACCTTTCTTGCAATGTAGTCAGCATTGGTTTGCGTTCGTGGTCCTGTCAATTGCCCAGCTGTAATTCGTTTACCTCACATAGCTGTTTTATCGTCTTTTGGGAGAGAGACATCACTAGTGAACATCATGAGACTCCGGTCCATATTACCATCATTGATCACATCCGCTATTTACTTTTCGCTTTTACTTACTATTGCAAACATTATCTATCACTACTATCATTTGCGTTTAATCCTTTGTGAACTACAAGGCCGGAGGGATTGACAACCTCTCTGTTCTCGTTGGGAGCAAAGTTATTTGTATCTGTGTGCAGGTCCACGTTGATTGCTAATATCTGGCGCCGTTAGCAGTTGACACCTACTTGTTGAACCTAGGAGTCTCTGGGGATTCGATCCTTGGCCTCTTTGCTAAGGGAAAAACTTCCACAACACTACATCTCACACCTTCCACTTGGGGTAACCAACGAGGGGTTAGAGGCCCATCAAGGAGTTTTTCTGACGCCGTTGCCGGGGACTCCACTCTTCAGGATAGGGGAGTTGCATGCTATCTTTTACCTATGCTTTTTAGTCTTGTTAGTTTACCTTTCAGTTTTTGCTTTAGTACCTTTTATCGAAAATCACAAACATAGTTATCTTGCTTGCTTGCTACTATGGGTTCCACCGAGAACACCAAGTTGTGTGACTTCACTAGTCACAACAACGATGACTTTATCAGCACACCTATCACTACACCTGCCACTTCAGCACCTTCATATGAAATTAAACCTGCTTTACTGAACTTAGTCATGAAACATCAATTCTCCGGTGCTGGAGATGATGCTGCTTTACACTTAAACAACTTTGTTGAACTTTGTGATATGCAAAAGTACCAAGAAATAGATGGTAATATTGTTAAGCTTAAGCTTTTTCCTTTCTCCTTGAGAGGAGGAGCTAAAATTTGGTTTCAGTCTTTGCCTAGAAATAGCATAGATTCATGGGACAAGTGCAAAGATGCTTTTATCGGAAAATACTATCCACCTACTAAAATTATCCAACTTAGAAGTAACATAATGAATTTTAAACAATTGGATAATGAACACGTTGCCCAAGCTTGGGAACGTATGAAATCTCTTATCAAGAACTGCCCTACTCATGGTTTGACTACTTGGATGGTTATCCAAACTTTTTATGCAGGCTTGAACTTTACCTCGCGGAACTTGTTAGATTCGGCCGCGGGAGGAACTTTTATGTCAACTACACTTGGTGCTGCCACAAAGCTTCTCGATGAGATGATGACCAACTATTCCCAATGGCACACCGAACGCGCTCCAACAGGTAGGAAGGTAAACTCTGTCGAGGAGATTCCCTCCTTAAATGAAAAAGTTGACTTGATCATGTCTCTACTTTCGAAGCAATCTTCTGTTGATCCTCGCGATGTTCCTTTAAATTCTTTGATTGCTCAAAAACAAGTAGATGTGAACTTTATCTCTAGAAACAATTTTAACAACAATGCTTATAGGAGTAACTTTGGTAACAATCCTAGACCGTTCCCCTCTAATTCTTATGGGAACAACAATGCTTATCCTAGCACCAAGAACTCCATCCAAAAAGATAGAGATTTGCCTGGCTATGAGAAACTGCTAGAAATAGAGAAGGCCACTAAGAATTACATGCACACCCAATATGAACAAAACAGAACCTTCTCGAGGCAATTAAATGAGCATACTGCTATCTTGCAAGACATTAGTAGACGATTAGAGAACATAAATATTGAGATTTCTAACCTCCAGACTAGACTCACTATCACTGAGACCCAAGTTTCCAATACGTCCCACACACAAGCCACTTTGATAAACCAAATGGCAGCTAAACCCGAAGTGGTTGCATCCCTAAGGGAGGAAGAGGATAGAATTAAGAGCCTTCCTACCCACCACGTTGTTGCTACTATCCAAGTTGTTGAGGATATCCAAACTCTTAGCACCCAATGTACTCCTGGTCCCAATGGACCTATTAATGGTGATGCTATGACTATAGAAACTACCAAACAAGTGAACCTAAAGGACACTACTACCACTTTACTTGATGCTCGTGACCTTGATTTTGATAATTGCACTCTTACCGAAGTTATTGATTTCCTTCACAAGATGTCTAGAGATCCCCGCACTAGCACGCTTAACCTTGCCTTCACAGAGCATATCACTAATGCTCTCATCAAAGCTAGGGAGGAGAAACTTAGAGTAGAAGCCTCCATACCTAGAAAGCTAGAAGATGGTTGGGATCCTATGATAGAAATTAAATTGAATGACTTCTCTTGCTATGCATTATGTGATGTTGGAGCTAGTACCTCTGTTATGCCCAAAAGAATATATGATATGCTTAAATTGAAACCTTATGATTCTTGTTCTTTTGGTGTTCGTCTCGTTGATTCTTCCATAAAGAAACCTTTGGGGGGGATCGACGATGTTCTTATCGTTGTTAATGATAATTATGTTCCCGTTGATTTCACTATTATGGATATTGAATGTGATCCTTCATGTCCAATTATTTTGGGACGTCCTTTTTTGCGCACCGTTGCTGCTATCATTGACATGAAAGAGGGTAATATAAAATTTCAGTTTCCTCTCAAGAAAGGGATGGAACACTTCCCTCGAAAGAAGATCAAGTTACCTTTTGAGTCCGTTGTGCGGGCTAGCTATTCTTTTACTCTTGATAAAACTTGATCTCTATGAATTATGCCTAGCTTAAAGGCATAAAAGAAAGCGCTTTTGGGAGGCAGCCCACATGAATAAATTTTTATATTTTGCTTTTGTTGTGTCTTGATGTTGTTTACTACTGTAGCATCATCATTGTATCTTTGCTTTTCATATTTGTGCCAAGTATAGCCTCTGATTGCTAGAAAGTTCAAAAGTTGTGAGGTGCTGTCCAGGAAACAGATTCTGTCCTTGGATAGAAAAATTCGTATAAAATCACCAGATCATCTTTTTGGTCTGAATTTTTTCGACAGCGTTCTCTATATAATTGTATTTCGTGCATCTGTTCTGAGTTTTTTGATTTGAGTTGCATAAGTGCCCCGAACAAATCAATTACTACCTGTTGTTCTGTTTTTCACAGATTCTGTTCTGTTTTGCCTTTCCTTCATTTTGCAAACCAAGAGCTTGCTTTTTCTTTGCAAAAACCTTTTGGCAATCTTGAGAAACAGTAGACCTTCAAGAATATCTTTATTTACAGCAAGGTATAATTATTTTATTAAGGGTACTAACCTCGCTAATCAGATTATGATGAGTTATGTATGAAGGGAGTTTTCAAGTGTGCGAGGGAAGATGATAAAAAGATTCAGGAGTGTCAAGCGCTCAAGCTTGGGGATGCCCCCATGCACCCCCAAGAAATATTCAAGGAGACTCAAGCATCTAAGCTTGGGGATGCCCCCGTGCATCCCCTTCTCCATCAACATTATCAGTTCGTCTTTCGTTCCGCTATATTTTTATCACTTCATGTGTTAAGTGCTATGCTTGGAGCGTCTTGCTTTTAGTCTTCTTTTTAGTTTTTCATAACGAGTCGGAACTCAGCTTTATTTATGTAGGAGAGAAACACGTTCCACTTCTACCTAGAACATAACATAGAATTTTCATGTCTATCTTTGCTGTGTGTGTTCTTTGTCTTTTAATAGCTACTATCATGCTCTGCTCTTAGTATTCATGCTTATCTTTTCAAAGAGTTTTTGTTTAGTTGGTTGCTTGAACTCTCTTTAATTATCATGCTTATATTATTAAGAGAGTTTGCTTCCGTTGCATTGGTTAATATGTCTATGATAAAGATGCTACGTGCATAATGGCGCTTAGTAGTTCAGGTTTTCTTATGGTTAGTCTCAAATAGCTGGGGGATTCCCAATGTGTTATTGGAGTACCAACATGATTTGTTTGCCGATGATGTGGTATGGTTTAGTAATATCTTCCTTCGAGAATTTATTTTGATTGACTTGGCGTATGCTCATGCATATTTAAGACTGTAAAGAAAGTCTGTCAAGCCTTGATGATCTTTTATTTCTGAGTAGCGATATAACTACCATGCCTGATTCAATGTTGCTTTGTCGCTCTGCATGATTATGACCGTCATTGCTCTCTTAGTTGGTCGCTCCCAGTCTTTTGCTAACCTCCACCTGTACTAAGCAGACTAACTTTGCAATACATAGCTCATGGGAAAGTAGCTTAAAAACTATTGTGGTAAAGAATATGTTGCTTATGTATCTTATTTCTTATAAGTTGCTTGCTGAGCGGTAACCATGTTTCTGGGGACGCCATCAACTGTCACACTTTTGTTGAATATCATGTGAGTTGCTATGCATGTTCGTCTTGTCTGAAGTAAGGGTGATTTGCCATGGGTTGATTGAGTATGCATATTGTTAGAGAAGAACATTGGGCCGCCAACCAAAGCCATGTATCATGGTGGAAGTTTTAGCTTGGACATTAATCTCAATCTCTTATGAGAATATGCTTATGCATTAAAGAGGAGTCCATCATCTATTTTCTATGTTGTCCCGGTATGGATGTCCTCAAGTTGAGATCTATCAAAAACGAGAAATCAAATGCGATTTATCTCCTTGGACCTTTGTACAGGTGGCATAGAGGTACCCCTTTGTGACACTTGGTTGAAACATATGTAATGCAATGATAACCCATGGAAATCCGAGCTAATTAGGACAAGGTGCGAGCACTATTGGTATTCGATGCATGAGGCTTGCAACTTATAGGATGTCTTATGCATGACACATATGAAGTACTACTACCATTGACAAAATTGCTTCTATGTTTTCAAAATAAAAAGCTCTAGCACATAACCATTCTTTTACTTTTATGTTGAGTCTCCACCTTCTTTCTTCAAGCACCAACTATTGAGAGCATGATTGTCATTCTAAGTGTAATGTGCATTGTTCCAAAGTAGCATTGTCTTTTGCATGATTGTGATATCGTTTATTTTGAAATCATTGTATCTAGTCATCACTTAAACCTTGAAGGTGCCCCTGCATTTATGTTTTGCTTCACTAAAGGGGGCAAGCTAGATATCACTTTATCATATTTGCACATCATGTTCATTGTAAATCTTTTTGATGCTTCAATGTCATGTTGTAAAACTTTCAGTCATTTGTGATTTTCTCATGAGGCAACTTGATTACTATAGAATCATTGTCTCAGTAAGCTTTTGTCATATGACTATGAAAAAGTCCTATATGGTTAATAGCATGTCACCACAGAAATTATTCTTGTTATCATTTACCTACTCGAGGACGAGCAGGAATTAAGCTTAGGGATGTTGATACGTCCAAACCGTATCTATAATTTCTGCTTGCTCCATGCCACTTTTGGGTGATATTGCTATGATATTCATACACTTCCATACACTTTTGATCATATTTGGACTAACCTACTAATCCAGTGCACCCCAGTGCCAGTTTCTGTTTTCGGCTGTTTTTGTATTTCAGGTTTTCACATTACGAGAACTGTCCGGAAAATCCAGAAAAATTATATAAAAAATCAGCGTTCCAGAACCTACCTTGCGCCCGAAGTACGCCGGGGGGGGGGGCCACCAGGGCCCCAGGCGCCCTGGCGGAGCGCCCCCCCTGGGCCGCGCCGGGG
>LR738713.1:266945445-266988450 GCA_902687465.1 Secale cereale | reverse complement strand
TACCGGCCATGCTTTGAACCTCAACCTTTCTTGCAATGTAGTCAGCATTGGTTTGCGTTCGTGGTCCTGTCAATTGCCCAGCTGTAATTCGTTTACCTCACATAGCTGTTTTATCGTCTTTTGGGAGAGAGACATCACTAGTGAACATCATGAGACTCCGGTCCATATTACCATCATTGATCACATCCGCTATTTACTTTTCGCTTTTACTTACTATTGCAAACATTATCTATCACTACTATCATTTGCGTTAATCATTTGTGAACTACAAGGCTGGAGGGATTGACTACCTCTCTGTACTCGTTGGGAGCAAAGTTATTTGTATCTGTGTGCAGGTCCACGTTGATTGCTAATATCTGGCGCCGTTAGCAGTTGACACCTACTTGTTGAACCTAGGAGTCTCTGGGGATTCGATCCTTGGCATCTTTGCTAAGCGAAAAACTTCCACAACACTACATCTCACACCTTCCACTTGGGGTAACCAACGAGGGGTTAGAGGCCCATCAACGCTCCTCCGAGGTCAAAGAGAAGGTCTCATTCTTGCTTGCGTAGCTTGACCCGGAGTAGTAGTCCAATATGGGCGCCGTCTTCATGGTGTCAAAGAGGTTCATGCACGACGCCTTGGTCGAAGGGGATGGCCCATGCTCGACCGTCTTGTCGCCGTCGCTCGTAGATGATTCCCTTGATGATGAAGATGTCGATGTAGGTGAACTCATGGGCAGTAGGCGAAGATGTCGTACGTCCAAAGGTGAAGATTCGTTGATAGCACTTGGTGAAGATGCCAAAGTGGTGGTTGTAGCCGTAGCTCCATCTTGGGTGTGCTTATCTCGCGGTCTTCTTTTGTTCTCTTGAAGCTTGGGCTTGGCGTGAAGTAGAGCGTCTTCGGACTTGTATGTTTGCACTTGTCGAGCATATTCATCTTGATGGTGTTGTTGTAGTGCTTGAGCTCTTGGTAGATGTCGTTCGTCGTCGTCGTGCACATGATGCTTGGAGGTGACTTACCCTTCATGACGATGTCGATGGTCGCCATGGCAGTGTGGACGTGGAAAACTTGCACTTGCATCATGTTTGTGCTCCGAAGACTTGTGACTTGAACGTCACCGCCGAGAGGATGACGAAGGGGAAGAAGACTTGTAATCGACCACCAAGTGTCGGAGCTCCGCCATTTGTTTGTTGAAGGAGTCGCACATGTCGTCGAAGGAAGCCATTGTCCTTGTCTCGGAGTGTCGTAGTTCGATGGCGAATTTGCCCAAGCGCTATTGATGTAGTCCGATGGTTTTCGCATGGATGTCATTGTTCGCGCCATCGATGTCGACCGGAGATGAAATGCCTTGCCTATCCATCACAAGACGCTAGCAAGTATGAGTGGGATAAAGAGAAGAACTATACCAAATGAACCTTGACCGATGTTGAAGATGGATCAATGATCACTCAAATGTGGAACAAGGAAATAGCACAATTGGTACCAATTCTTTTCGGTTTCTCACACCTACACAAGTAAAGCTTATGGTGGAGCTCGGTGAGGATAGTGGCACAAAAAAATTGATGTGAAATGTTAGCAAGAGTCAATAATGTTGAAAAAGATTCACAAATTTGCAAATGCAACAAGTAGACCAATAGCAATATGGGTGGCACATGGAAACACACGCACAGATATATAAGTGGGGTCGTGCAACCAAGGGGTGAGCCAAAATGTGGAATCCACGAAAATGCTCTTGTTGCACAACACTAGAGAGACACTAGCGCGATTGCACAATAGGCGGATACGAACTTGTGCACAACCTACTAAGCAAAATGCAACGACTTCTATCCCAAGTATGCTATATGTATGGTATTCCGGTGGTATGATCCAAAATGATCGAGTATGACAATCTTAATTTAGTATGATGCTATGGCTCTCGCTTAAAAGCTCTTTGCTTATCTTTTTCTTTGTGCTTAAAAGCTTGTTTGGCTCTTTCTCTTTTGAGCTCTTTTCTCATGCAAAACTTCACGAACCAAGATAGCAACTGAGTATATGCGATGACAACCTTGTGTCACAAGAGATGATACCAAGATATGCACCACGGTGATATGGTATGTATGCTATGGGAAGTAAGATCACTAATGTGCACAACTAACGTTGCCGGCAATACTCAAATGGCTAGTCTCGATAGGTAGGTGACGCAAAAATGGGCTAGGCATTAACAATGCAATTGCAAGGGAATATACAATGATGTCATCGAAGTTACCATCCATGTCGATGATGAGAGGTGGTGCTCTTGATGTAGACCCGTTCCTAATTAGCCGAAACACCTTAGGAAACGGAAAAACCACAACTCAAAATCTCAAGAACAAATGTCAAATGGTGGTAGCAGCAATGTCGTGGTGGTTGCGGAAGTGGAATGATGGGCTATACACGATGTCGGAGTTGAAGTCACGGTCCCTAAGTAGCCGAAACACCTTAGGAGACACAAGCCACAACTCAAACAAGCTCAACAAAATTGAGTTAGGTTGGGTTGGCGGAAAAGTATAGTGGACTAAGCTATGCGGAAGTGGTGGTGGTGGTTGATGAATAAGCGATTGTCCCTAAGTAGCCTAAACACCTTAGGAGACTCAAATCACTACTCAAGCAACCACAAATGCTATGGTGGACAAAATGGGTTAGGTTGCGGAAAGCTATGGTGGCTATGCGGGTGATATGGGTGAGGGCCTATACAAACTTGCCAAATTTTACAAAATTTTATGGATTCAAATGATGATGGTAGTATTTTTGTGGTATGGAGAATGTCAAGAGCTTCGAAACGAGCTAAAGAACGTCCAAATCGGAGTTCGGATAAATTAGTTATGACCAAACAAAAATCAGCCGAAGTCTAAAACTACAGGTATCGGACGTCCGGAAAGTGACGGACGTCCGGTCGGGCTCGGAAATCCGGTAATTTCTTCTGTATAGGTGGTTCCGATCGTCCGGTAGATGATAGACGTCCGGTGCTTCGTGAGGGTCCGGACGTCCGGTAAAACGCCGATCGTCCGGTGGGTCGGGGTCAACGCGAGAATTGAGCTCGGGGACGCAATTTTGGGCGGAAATTGATGATTTTGGGGTCAAAATTGATGAGATTTCATGGATGGGAAGTGGTGAAACTTGGGGAAATGCTAGATCCACTTGAAACCAAGCAAATCCATGGATCAAAACCAACAAACGTCACCAAACCAACATATCACAAAAAAAATTGGGGCTTTTTTTGTGGGGATTTTCGAATTTTAGGACGAAATCACACAAAAGAAAGCTAGAAAACGGTGGAGGGGGCTCCAAATTCTTGAGAAACCTTGGCTCTTGATACCATGTTATGTAGGGTGGAACCCTAGATGGCCGATCTTTCATGAAATGGAGGGGATCCCATGAAGAACACGAAGAACGCGAGGGGGAAAATGAGGAGAAACATGAGAAAATCACTCAAACCAACAAGAACAAGTCACACATATGCTAAATCCTCGAAACACAAAGAGATACAAGATCCATGATCAACAAGGGACGATACAAAGGGTAACCGGTTCTTCTCCGTGAGGAGGCCTTGGGGTATCCCGCGGGATCTTCTCCGTGAAGGAGGTCTTGAATCCGTGTGGATCTTCTCCGTGGAGGCGTCGCAGTCACTCCCAAGGAGATGAACCACTAGTGGATGAGCTAAACCTAAGCTAACCCTAACAAGGAGGAGGTGGAGGAGTATATATAGTCTAGGGCCACGAAGGGGTAAGTGGGAGAGGGATACATGGGCCTCCGGCCCGATAACTGTGCGCAGACAACATGTAGCGGACGTCCGAAGGCTACCGGACGTCCGGTGGCTCGCGAGGGTCCGGACGTCCGGAAGTCTTCAGACTTCCACTGAGTATATATAGTCTAGGGCCACGAAGGGATAAGTGGGAGAGGGATACATGGGCCTCTTGCCCGATAACTGTGCGCATACAACATGTAGCGGACGTCCGAAGGCTACCGGACGTTCGGTGGCTCGCGAGGGTCCGGAAGTCCGGAAGTCTTTGGACTTCCAATGTTTTCCTTCTGTCGTCGAAGTCACGGACGTCCGGTGGCCTCCGGTCGTCCGGTCGCCTGGGATTCGCCGGTCGTCCGGTAGAGGCCGGACGTCCGGAGCCCTTAGCTTTTCCAGCAGCTTCTCCGTTTGATCCTCGAACTTGTCCTCGCCATCTTGTCCAATGCTCCTAGCTGTTCCATGGCCTCCCTCTTGGTTCCTGGTCATGCATAGCACATATATTTGAGGTAGTAGCCATGTCTCGCATGTAGAAAGTGGAGGTTCAGAGAGGAGCGAGTTAACCTTGTGTCCAATGGTGTGTACTTGAGGTCTCGTCGAAGTGAACATGGGGATGATCGTGGGATGCTCCGCATCAGGTGCACTTTCACGTGTGCATGTAGCTCAAATTTGATTTTTTTTCAAATTATACCCATAGAAAATCAATCAATGTACTTAAACATCTTAATGATCTGCTCCCTCCGTCTCAAAATAAGTGACTCAACTTTATACTAAAGTTAGTACACAGTTTAGTTATTTTTGAGTCACTTATTTTGGGACGGAGGGAGTATGTTTTTTTTCAAAATTAAAACGTCCCTCCTTTGGTAACATATGTTCACCGTGGGATAATTTAACATGCATCGTAGTTGTTGTGGATTCGTGATGTGTGTGTATGTGCGTCTGGGGGTGGGGGTAGCTGGCAGTATACTACGAGTCAGGTGCCACCATGTGGGTTGGCTGTTTTGTGAGGCATGTGCCACATCAGAGTCATGAATTCATTATTTAAAACATTACACAACCCTTTCATACATACATGTTTTGGCCACATGCAGTCTATGGTTGTCCTACACGACACTCGATACTCGCGTGTGACGCTTTCTGTGGGCCCACGAGGTCGTCGTACATCACTTTGACCAACAGCCGGCAGAGAGGTTAATTAGACTAGCAAGGTAGAATCTTTTTTGTTTGTACCACCACCGATCCGTATGCAGATACCACCATCGATCCGTATCCATATACCACCATCGATCTGTATCCATATACCGCCCCCACTACCATATACCACCACCTCTACCATATACCACCACCCCTGCCATATAACACCACCGCTGCCCTATTCTACCACCATATATCCACCACCAATTCGAGTTCTTTCCGTTTTAGATTTGTTTTCGAGATCCATCTAGTTTCGGTTTCGTGTTTCCTTGCCTGAGTAGGTCTCGGAAAAAAAGAGTCTGGAGACCCCCGAGCATTTTTTAGGCCAAAATTTTGGCTAGTGAAAATGTTTTTTTCTATCCTATTTTTAGGCTTTTCTGAGTCTTTTGAGACACGTGCCATCATACTTTTTTGTACTGCACTTTTTGGTTGTCGCTGCCTTGATTTCCGAAAAAATAGTCAAAAAAAATTCGTGTCTATCCTCTTTGTTTGACTTGGGAAGAGTTTTGGGATATTCACCATTATAGTGATTTTTGGAGAGAGAAAAAAGGAGCACAAAAAAGAGCGAAAAAATTTCTAGAGTGTACTTTTCCCTTTTTTCTGTGCCACGCCGGGATTTTGTTTGTGTTCTAGGCTCGCGTCTCTAGCATGGTCTAGCCTAGGACCAGCACAGTACCGTCGTTGAGCGTTTATTCAACTTTGCATGTCTGAATTGATTATTGCTGACCCTTTTTGCTACCATATTGTAAGCCTTCCTAGCTCCACATACATCTACATCGTGTGTTTGACACCACCTGGCAATCGGTCTGTCCAAGCTTTGAGAGTTTTGACTACAATGGTTGCCGATCACCACCTGCGACTGGGTAAGAACTGGTAAGATTTGAGATTTGCTTGACGGATTTGTGACGCCCCACCACCACCAGTTTCTAGTAGTCTGTAGGATCATATTCTTGTGTGTTCCTATTGCTGCTAACCATGGCAGGATCACAAGACGGTGAGACTGACTGGGAGAACATGACAAACAAGGAGTTGCATCATAAGTTTCAGCAAACGATGAGTGGCCAGGTGGGAGATGTGCTAAACAGATTTGAAGATCCCATGGAGGAGAGATGGCATGGAGAAGTCGTTCAAAACAAAGCTGGATAGCAAGTTTAATGAATTGCTCACGTGCCTTCCACAACCACCACCAGCTGCACCTATTGCACCTCTACAATGACAACAACAACGCCCACTTTCGAATGAGTTCGGACGAGTGAAGCATGTTCCTCTTGATCATGGCCAAACTTCTAATGTTGTTGTACCTAGTAATGATGCTTCATTGGCTCTTGCTGCTGCTGGTGCCGAGGAGGATGACATTTATGAGGGTGATTACGAGGATGAGGTTGATCAAAATCAGAACTACGTGCAACCACTAGCACCACAACCACCAGGTCGTCCACATGGAAATAATCGCAAAGGTAGGGCTGCACTACCCCCTTAGGTACGAGATCATGACCATCTCCCTAAACTGAAATTGAATATTCCACCATTTAAGGGTAGATACGTTCCTGATATATATCTTACTTGGGAGTTAGAAACCGAACAACTTTTACATGTTTAGAATATCCCGAGGAGAGACATGTTGCTTCTACTCTTTGTGCTTTCACTAGTTATGCTTGTGTGTGGTGCTCTGAACATTGTAGATTATATTCGACTAATATTCCAACTACTTGGGCTGCTTTGAAAACTAATATGCGTACTCGTTGGGTTCCACCATATTATCAACGTGATTTACTACAAAAATTGTAGAGTTTAAGATAAGGAAAAAAATTGTAGAAGAATATTATCAGGAATTATAAACTGGCATGATTAGATGTGGTATTGTTGGGGATAATGAAGCTATGCTTGCACGTTTTATGGGTTGCTTAAATAGAGAGATTCATTCCATTCTAAAGTATAAGGAGTATCATAATATCACTCATTTATTCCATCTTGCTTGCAAAGCTGAACGTGAAGTGCAGGATCGACGGGCATTGGTGCGGACTAACTTTTCTGCAGGTCGACCTTCGTCATGGACACTGGGTGCATCTTCTACATCCACACATTTTGCTGCACCGGCACCTTTGCAGTTCCCACCTCCAGCCGTGATATAAGAAAGCAGGCACAATCACAACTATCTACCAAGAGCACACCCACCGGGCCTGCACAGAGCTCTTCTTCATCCATGGCATCAACAGGGCACACAAGTGATATTATTGGTCGTCGTTGTAAGGGAAGAGGTCATTTTGTGAGGGAATGCAAATCTCACCATGTCATGATTCCTACTGAGGATGGTGGGTATGAGTCCGCTAGTGACTATGATGAGGAGACTTTGGCTCTTATTACACGTGAAGAACACATTGGAGATGATTCTGAACAAGAGATGCATTACATGGCTGCTGACGACGCCGACAGGTATGACTGTTTAGTTGCTCAACGTGTTTTGAGTGTGCAGATCACACAAGCAGAGCAAAACCAGAGGCACAATTTGTTCCATTCAAAGGGAGTTGTGAAGGAATGTTCTGTTCGCGTCATCATAGATGGAGGGAGCTGCAACAATTTGGATAGCATGGAGATGGTGGAGAAGCTATCTCTCACCACAAGACCACATCCACATCATTACTACATCCAATGGTTCAACAATAGCGGCAAGGTTAAGGTAATATGTACTGTTCGCGGGCATTTTAGTATAGCTACATATGTCGATTATGTTGATTGTGATGTGGTACCCATGCAAGCATGTTCCTTATTACTTGGTAGACCATGGCAATTTGATAAAAATTCTGTACACCATGGTAGAAACAATCAGTATACTCTTGTTCATCAGGATAAATGTATTGATTTGCTTCATATGACTCATGATTCCATTTGGAAAGATGATATTCATCAAGCTAGTAAAGCCAAACAAGAGCAAAATAAGAGTGAAAATCAGATTGTGGAAAAGGAATTTAAGCAATTAATGAAACCTAATAACAATCCATCATCTCATCTTGCATCTGAAATCAAATTGAAAAGTGGATGTTTACTTGCCACCAAATCTGATATTGATGACCTAGATTTCAACAAATCTATTTGCTATGCTATTGTGTACAAAGAGGCATTATTTTCATTCCAGGACGTGCCTTCCTCTTTGCCTCCTATTGTCACTTACATTTTGCAGGAGTTCGTTGACGTCTTTCCACAAGACGTACCACCGGGATTACCACCTATTCGAGGGATTGAGTATCTAATGGACTTAATTCCTGGTGCATCGCTACCCAACCGTGCACCATACCGTACCAATCCAGAGGAGATGAAGGAGATTATGCGTCAAGTATAGGAGCTACTAGATAAAGGTTATATACGCAAATCCCTTAGTCCTTGTGTTGTTCCTATTATTCTAGTGCCGAAAAAGGATGGTACATCGCGTATGTGTGTTGATTGTAGAGGCATCAATAATATTACTATTCGTTATCATCATCCTATTCCTAGGCTAGATGATATGCTTGATGAATTAAGTGGCTCTACTATTTTCTCCAAAGTTGATTTGCATAGTCGATACCATCAAATTCGTATGAAATTGGGAGATGAATGGAAAACAGCATTTAAAACTAAGTTTTGATTATATGAGTGGTTAGTCATGCCATTTGGGTTAACTAATGCATCTAGTACTTTCAGGAGATTAATGAATGAAGTTTTACGTGCTTTCAATGGACGATTTGTGGTAGTTTACTTTGATGATATATTGATTTATAGAAGATCTTTGGAGGAAGTGCACCTTTTGCACCGACCAAGTATCTTTTCTTAACTATGTTGTTACTCCATAGGGAATTGAAGTTGATAAAGCCAAGATTGAACCTATTGTGAGTTGGCCGCATCCCAAAATGGTCACACAAGTGAGGAGTTTTCTTGGACTTGCTGGTTTCTATAGGCGTTTCATGAGATATTTCAGCACCATTCCTGCACCTCTTAATAAGCTTACAAAGAAGGATGTGCCTTTTGTTTGGGGTACTGCACAGGAAGAAGCCTACACGGTATTGAAAGATAAGTTGACACATGGTCCATTACTCCAACTTCCTGATTTTAATAAGACTATTGTCCTTGAATGTGATGCTAGTGGAATTGGATTAGGAGATGTGTTATTACAAGATGGTAAATCTGTTGCATATTTTTATGAAAAATTGAGTGGGCCTAGTCTGAACTATTCTACTTATGACAAGGAATTATATGCTCTTGTTCGGACTATGGAAACATGGCAACATTATTTATGGCCCAAAGAATTTGTTATACATTCTAATCTTGAATCTTTGAAGCATATTAAAAGTCAAGCTAAATTAAACCATAGACGTGCCAAATGGGTTGAATTCATTGAGACTTTCCCTTTGGTCATAAAACACAAGAAGGGTAAAGAAAATGTTATTGCTGATGCATTGTCTCGTCATTATACTATGCTTTCACAACTTGACTTTAAAATATTTGGTTTGGAGACCATCAAAGATCAATATGTGCATGATTCTTAATTTAAAGATGTATTGCAGAATTGTAAAGAAGGGAGAACATGGAACAAGTTCGTCGTTAATGATGGATTTATGTTCATGCTAACAAGCTATGCATTCCAGCTAGCTCCGTTCGTCTTTTGTTGTTGTAGGAGGTGCATGGAGGTGGATTAAGGGGACACTTTGGCATTAAGAAGACGGAGGACGTACTTGCTACACATTTCGTTTGGCCAAATATGAGACGGGATGTTGAGCATTTTGTTGCTCGTTGCACTACATGTCAAAAAGCTAAGTCATGACTCAATCCTCATGGTTTATATATGCCTTTGCATGTACCTAGTGTTCCTTGGGAAGATATATCTATGGACTTTGTTTTGTGTTTACCTCGAACAAAGAAGGGGAGGGATAGCATATTTGTTGTCGTGGATAGATTTTTGAAAATGGCACACTTTATACCATGTCATAAAAGTGATGATGCTGCTAATGTTGTTTATTCATTCTTTCGTGAAATTATTCGCTTGCATGGTGTGCCAAATACTATTGTTTCATATCGTGATACTAAGTTTCTTCGCCACTTTTGGAGATGTTTATGGGCTAAGTTGGGGACTAAACTGCTTATTAGTATTACATGTCACCCCAAACTGATGGACAAACTGAAGTGGTCAATATAACATTGTCTACTATGCTTAGGGTTGTTTTGAAGAATAACAAGAAAATGTGGGAAGAATGATTGCCTCATATTGAATTTGCTTATAATCGTTCGCTGCATTCTACTACTAAGATGTGCCCTTTTGAAATTGTGTATGGTTTCTTACCTCGTGCACCCATTGATTTATTGCCTCTTCCATCTTCGAAGAAGATTAATTTTGATGCTAAACAACATGTTGAATTGATCTCAAAAATGCATTTAACTAAGGAAAATATTGAGCGCATGAATGCTAAACATAAACTTGCTGGAGATAAGGGTAGAAAACGTGTTGTCTTTGCACCTGGAGATCTTTTTTGGTTACATTTGTGTAAGGATATGTTTCCTAATTTGCGCAAGTCAAAGCTAATGCCACATGTTGATGGTCCTTTTAAGGTGTTAGAGAAAATAAACGATAATGCATATAAACTCGAGCTGCCTGCAGATTTTGGGGTTAGTCCCACTTTTAACATTGCAGATTTGAAGCCTTATTTGAGTGAGGATGATGAGCTTCCGTCGAAGACGACTTCATTTCAAGAAGGGGAGGATGATGAGGACATCAATACCATTGTTACACCCGCTGCCCCTGCTATTATACATAATGGACCAATTACTAGAGCTCGCGCACGTCAATTGAATTACCAGGTAATTTTGTTTCTTGGTAACGCTTCTATTGCTCATGAGAGTATGACGTTGCCTAAATTGTATACATTTGTGTTGATTACTAATGAAGGGCCTATTATGGACAAGAGGGATGAACACTGGAGTAGGATCAAGCATGGAGATGAAGGTGCATGCGAAGGGATCCAGAATGACGTTTCTAGTGCGTATTTGAGTACTTTTAAGCCTCCATGATGAATTGCAAGGACATGGACAAAATATTCAAGATACCCCTTCATAAATTTTGTACATGGCTTATTTTTGGTGCTATGTCACCTTATTTTTGGACAGGCCCATGTAATTTCGAAATACTAAAGTATAGGCTATTTTTAGAGTCCATATGTGTGGGGATAACAAAGTTAGGGTTGGTTTCGGACCCCTTCTCCAAGGGGCCATGAAATCCCCCCTCGCTTTCTCCATATATACAACCATTAGGGCATCGTTTAGACTTTGGGGTTTTGTTTAGATTAAAGTTCTCCATAGCTGCAACTTTGCGTACTTCGTTTGTGTTCAATGACAAGACAAAGATGTCACAGAACCCCACTTGATCATCAAAGGTTTCCTCTTAAATTCGCAATATCCAGATTGCAATCTCAGTTTCTTGCTTATTATTCGTTTACCTACAGAAAACAGACCTTCGTCGTCAAGTTGATCGTGCTCCGGCGTGGTCAATAATCTCTCGGAGTTGGTTTAGCAATTGCTAAGGCGCGATGTCCTCGCACATTCGTAGTCGGATCGTCAAAGTCGACTTTCTCCAAAACGATAGCTACAATCTCATCCGGACACCTTTGACTCTATCAATAAGATGCAGAATAGATCAAGCGAAGATGTGAACGGCCTCAACTATGATTATGATAATGAATGGTGTGTAGCACGTGGTGGAAATTAATGGATGGGGTGGTGGACAATGGAAGGGATAATGGTGCAGCAGCGGCGTGACTAATGTGAACAGAACTCGCAACTCTAAACAAACTAGACAGTAAGACCAGCAACTCGATACGACGATGCAACCGATAATTCAATAATGCAAACAATGAAAAGAAAATTGCAAGGCCCAGACTATCTTGGACAAAGTATGAACAGATATAACTTTTTTTAGGCTTTTTCTTGGACAATATGTAAGAAAATAAATCTAATCTAGGGAAAACAAGAAATTCTCACCGAGCAACCTGAAAACTGATACCACTCGATTGAGTAAAGCAATTTAAATATTGCAAGTATAGATGATGATAGAGGCAAAGGTGTCCCGTCTTTCGATGAGATAGTGGCTATCGTTTGGATGAAGTCGACTTTGACGATCCGACTACAAACGTGCGTGGACGTCGCGCCTTAGCAATCGCTAAACCAACTCCGAGAGGTTATCGACCACGCCGGAGCACGATCAACCTGACCACGAAGGTCTGTTTCCTGCAGGCAAACGAAGAACAAGCAAGAAACTAAGATTGCAATCTGGATATTGCGAATATAAGAGGAAAGCTTTATTGATCAAGGTGGGGTTCTGTGACGCCTTTGTCTGGTCGTTGAACACAAACGAAGTACGCGAAGTTGCAGCTATGGCGAACTTTTAATCTAAACAAAACCCAAAGTCTAAACGACGCCCTAAGGGCTGTATATATGAGGGAAAGAGGGGGGAATTTCGTGGCCCTTGGTGGAGGGGTCCGAAACCAACCCTAACTCTTGTTTCCCCACACATACGGACTCTAAAAACAGCCTATACTCAAGTATTTAGAAATTACATGGGCCTGGCCCAATAATAAGGTGACGCAGCACCTATAATAGCCTCTGGACGAAATTTATGAAGTGGCATCTTGTATATTTCGTCCAAGGCTTCTCTCACTCATTATGGTGGCTTCAAAGTCCTGAAATCATCAATTGAAACTCCATTCTTGTTCCCCTTGCGCATGCCATCATCTCCATGCTTGATCTTGCTCCAATGTTCATCCTTCTTGTCCAAGCTAGGCCCTTCATTTGTAAGCAAGACAAATGTATCCAATTTAGGCAGCATCATATTCTCATGAACATTAGATTCATTACCAAGAAACGAAAGTACCTGGTAATTTAATTGGCGTGCGCGAGCTCTAGTAATTGGTCCTGTATATGTGTCAGTTGGAGCTGTGGGTGTAACCTTGTTAGTGATGTCCTCATCATCCTCCCCTTCTTGAATTGAAGTCGTCCTCGACGGAAGCTCATCTTCCTCACCCAAGTAAGGCTTCAAATCTGCACTGTTAAATGTGGGACTAACCCCAAAATCTGCAGGCAGCTCAAGTTTATATGCATTATCATTTATTTTCTCTAACACCTTGAAAGGACCATCAGCACGTGGCATTAGCTTTGACTTGCGCAAATTAGGAAACCTATCCTTACGCAAATGTAACCAAACAAGATCTCCAGGTGCAAAGACAACACGTTTTCTACCCTTATCTCCAACAAGTTTATATTTAGCATTCATGCGCTCAATATTTTCCTTAGTTAACTCATGCATTTTTAAGATCAATTCAGCACGTTGTTTGGCATCAAAATTAACCTTCTCCGAAGATGGAAGAGGCAACAAATCAATAGGTGCACGAGGTAGGAAACCATAGACAATTTCAAAAGGGCACATCTTAGTAGTAGAATGCAACGAACGATTATAAGCAAATTCAATATGAGGCAAGCATTCTTCCCACATTTTCTTATTATTCTTCAAAACAGCCCTAAGCATAGTAGACAAAGTTCTGTTGACTACTTCAGTTTGTCCATCAGTTTGGGGGTGACAAGTAGTACTAAAAAGTAGTTTAGTCCCCAACTTAGCCCATAAACATCTCCAAAAGTGGCTAAGAAATTTAGTATCACGATCTGAAACAATAGTATTTGGCACACCATGCAAGCGAATAATTTCACGAAAGAACAAATCAGCAACATTAGCAGCATCATCGCTTTTATGACATGGTATAAAGTGTGCCATCTTCGAGAACCTATCCACTACAACAAATATGCTATCCCTCCCCTTCTTTGTTCGAGGTAAAC
The DNA here is from genome assembly GCA_902687465.1 of Secale cereale. Taxonomy (NCBI): domain Eukaryota; kingdom Viridiplantae; phylum Streptophyta; class Magnoliopsida; order Poales; family Poaceae; genus Secale; species Secale cereale. The sequence goes on along the minus strand of LR738713.1, from coordinate 266,974,675 downwards.
CCAAAACAAAGTCCATAGATATATCTTCCCAAGGAACACTAGGGACAGGCAAAGGCATATATAAACCATGAGGATTTAGTCGTGACTTAGCTTTTTGACATGTAGTGCAGCGACCAACAAAACGCTCAACATCCCGTCGCATCTTTGGCCAAAAGAAGTGTGTAGCAAGTACGTCCTCCGTCTTCTTCACGCCAAAGTGTCCCATTAATCCTCCTCCATGCGCCTCCTGCAACAACAAAAGACGAACAGAGCTAGCTGGAATGCATAGCTTGTTAGCACGAAACACAAATCCATCATTAACGACGAACTTGTTCCATGTTCTCCCTTCTTTGCAATTCTGCAATACATCTTTAAATTCAGCATCATGCACATATTGATCTTTGATGGTCTCCAAACCAAATATTTTAAAGTCAAGTTGTGAAAGCATAGTATAACGACGAGACAATGCATCAGCAATAACATTTTCTTTTCCCTTCTTGTGTTTAATAACATAAGGGAAAGTCTCTATGAATTCAACCCATTTAGCATGTCTACGGTTCAGTTTTGCTTGACTTTTAATGTGCTTTAAAGATTCATGATCAGAATGTATAACAAATTCTTTGGGCCATAAATAATGTTGCCATGACTCCAAAGTCCGAACAAGAGCATATAATTCCTTATCATAAGTAGAATAATTCAGACTAGGCCCACTCAATTTTTCAGAAAAGTATGCAACAGGTTTACCATCTTGTAATAACACACCTCCTAACCCAATTCCACTAGCATCGCATTCAAGCTCAAAAGTCTTATTAAAATCAGGAAGTTGGAGTAAAGGAGCATGTGTCAACTTATCTTTCAATACCGTGAATGCTTCTTCCTGTGCAGTACCCCAAACAAAAGGCACATCCTTCTTTGTAAGCTCATTGAGGGGTGCAGCAATGGTGCTGAAATCTCTCACAAAACGCCGATAGAATCCAGCGAGGCCAAGGAAACTCCTCACGTGTGTGACCGTTTTGGGCTGCGGCCAACTCTCAATAGCTTCGATCTTGGCTTTATCAACCTCAATTCCCTGTGGAGTAACAACATAGCCAAGAAAAGATACTCGGTCGGTGCAAAAGGTGCACTTTCCAAGGTTACCAAATAAACGTGCATCACGTAGAGCAATAAAAACAGCACGTAAATGTTCCAAATGTTCCTCCAAAGATCTGCTAAAAATCAATATATCATCAAAGTATACTACCACAAATCGTCCAATGAAAGCACGTAAAACTTCATTCATTAATCTCATGAAAGTACTAGGTGCATTAGTTAACCCAAAAGGCATGACTAACCACTCATATAATCCAAACTTAGTTTTAAATGCTGTTTTCCATTCATCTCCCAATTTCATACGAATTTGATGGTATCCACTACGCAAATCAACTTTGGAGAATATTGTAGAGCCACTCAATTCATCAAGCATATCATCTAGCCTAGGAATAGGATGACGGTAACGAATAGTAATATTATTAATGGCTCTACAATCAACACACATACGCGATGTACCATCCTTTTTCGGCACTAGAATAATAGGAACAACACAAGGACTAAGGGATTCGCGTATATAACCTTTGTCGAGTAGCTCCTGTACTTGACGCATAATCTCCTTCGTCTCTTCTGGATTGGTACGGTATGGTGCGCGGTTGGGTAGCGATGCACCGGGAATTAAGTCAATCTGATGCTCAATCCCTCGAATAGGTGGTAATCCCGGTGGCACGTCTTGTGGAAAGACGTCAGCGAACTCCTGCAAAATGTTAGTGACAGCAGGAGGCAAAGAGGAAGGCACGTCCTCGAATGAAAATAATGCCTCTTTGCATACAACAGCATAGCAAACAGATTTGCTAAAATCTAGCTCATCAATATCAGATTTGGTGGCAAATAAACATGCACTTTTCAATTTAATTTCAGAAGCAACAGTAGATGGTTTATTATTAGGCTTCATTTGTTGCTCAAATTCTTTTGCCACAATCTGATTTTCACTCTTATTTTTCTCCTGTTTTGCTTTATTAGCTCTATTAATATCATCTTTTAAAATGGAATCAGGAGTCATAGGAAGCAAAGTAATATTTTTATCCTTATAAACAAGAGTATACTGATTGTTTCTACCATGGTGTACAGAATTTTTATCAAATTGCCATGGTCTACCAAGTAATAAGGAACATGCTTGCATAGGTACCACATCACAATCAACATAATCAGCATATGTAGAGATACTAAAATGCACACGAACAGTACGTGTTACCTTAACCTTGCCGCTGTTGTTGAACCATTGGATGTAGTAAGGATGTGGATGTGGTCTTGTGGTGAGAGATAGCTTCTCCACCATCTCCATGCTAGCCAAGTTGTTGCAACTCCCTCCATCTATGATCACGCGAACAGAACGTTCCTTCACAACTCCCTTTGTATGGAACAAATTATGCCTCTGATTTTGCTCAGCTTGTGTAACCTGCACACTCAAAACACGTTGAGCAACTAAACATTCATACCTGTCAGCATCTTCAGGAGCCATGTATTGCGTCTCATGATCAGAATCGTCTCCGCCGTGTTCTTCACGTGTAATAAGAGCCAAAGTCTCCTCATCATAGTCACTAGCGGATTCATATCCACCATCCTCAGTAGCAATCATCACACGCTGAGATTTGCAATCTCTCGCAAAATGTCCTCTTCCCTTACAACGACGACAAATAATATCACTGGTGTGCCCTGTTGATGCCATTGAAGAAGAAGAACTCTGTGCAGGCCCAATAGGTGTGCTCTTGGCAGATAATGGTGGTTGTGCCTGCTTCCTTGTATCATGGCTGGAGGTAACAACTGATGGAGGTGTCGGTGCAGTAGAATGTGAGGAAGTAGAGGATGCACGCGGTGTCCATGGTGAAGGTCGTCCTGCAGAAAAGTTAGTCCGCGCCAATGCCTGTCGATCCTGCACTTCACGTTCAGCTTTACAAGCAAGATGGAATAAACGAGTGATAGTAGTATAATCCTTATACTCTAGAATGGTCTGAATCTCTCTATTTAATCCACCCATAAAACGTGCAAGCATAGCTTCATTCTCCTCAACAATACCACATCTAATCAGGCCAGTTTGTAATTGCTGATAATATTCTTCTACAGAATTTTTTCCTTGTCTTAAGCGCTGCAGTTTTTGAAGTAATTCACGTTGATAATATGGTGGAACCCAACGAGTACGCATAGCAGTTTTCAAAGCAGTCCAAGTCGCTGGAATAGGATATAATCTACAATGTTCAGACCACCAAACACATGCAAAACCAGTGAAAGCACAAACAGCAGCAGGAACACGTCTCTCCTCAGGATAGTTTAAACATGTAAAACGTTGTTCAGTTTGTAACTCCCAAGTAAGATATATATCAGGAACATATCTACCCTCAAATGGTGGAATATTCAATTTCAGTTTAGGAAGATGGTCATGTACCTCAGGTGGTGGTGCAGCCCTACCGTTGCGATGATATGCATGAGGACGACCTGGTGGTGGTGGTGCTGGTTGTTGCACGTAGTTCTGATTTTGGTCAACCTCATCCTCGTAATGGTCCTCCACCTCTGCAGCAGCAGCAGCAGCAGGAGCTACAGAAACATCAACAGCAGCACCAGAAGCTTGACCAGTCTCAAGGGGAATGCGCTGTGCTCGTCCCACTTGATTCGGAAGGCGCCGTTGTTGTTGTTGTTGTTGTTGTTGTTGTTGAAGAGGTGGGACAGCTGCAGCAGCCGGTGGTGGTGGAAAACGTGCAAGCAATTCATCAAACTTGTTATCGAGCTTTGTATCAAACGTCTTTTCCATGACATCTATCTTCTCCATGGCCTCGTCAAATCTGTTTAGCACATCTTGCACCTGTTCACTCATCATTTGCTGAAACTTATCATGAAGCTCCTTGTTCGTCAAGTTCTCCCAGTCAGTCTCGTCTACTTGTGATCCTGGCATGGTTAGCAGCAATAGAAACACAGAAGAATATGATCCTACAGACTACTAACAAGTGGTGGTGGTGGCGGGTGTCACAAATCCGTCAAGCAAATCTCAAATTCTTACCAGTTCTTACCCAGCAGCAGGCGGTGATCGGCAACCGATGTAGTCAAAACTCTCAAAGCTTGGATAGAGCGATTACCAGGGAGAGTCAAACGCACGATGTAGATGTATGTGGAGCTGGGAAGGCTTATAATATGGTAGCAAAAAGGGTCAGCAATAATCAATTCAGAGATGCAAAGGTGAATAAACGCTCAACGACGGTACTGTGCTGGTCCTAGGCTAGACCGTACTAGAGACGCGAGCCTAGAACACTAACGAAATCACGGCGCTGCACGTAATCAAGGGGAAAGCACACTCTGAATTTTTTTTTCGCCTCTTTTTTTTTTTGCGCTGCTTTTTTTTTTTTGCCGAAAATCACTATAATGGCGAGTGTCTCAAAACACTTCCCAAGTCAAACTAAGATGATAGGCACGAAATTTTTTTGACGAATTTTTTTTTCGGAATCAGGGCAGCGACGACGAAAAAGTGCGGGAAAAAATCAGTATGGTGGCACATGTCTCAAAAGACTCAGAAAAGCCCAAAAGTAGGATAGGGAAAAAATATTTTCACCTGTCGAAATTTTGGCCTAAAAACTGCCCGGGGTCTCCAGACTTTTTTTTTTCGAGACCTACGCAGGCAAGGAAACACAAATCCGAAACCTAGATGGATTTCAAGAACAAACCTAATATGAAAAGAACTCGGATTGGTGGTGGATATATGGTGGTAGGATATGGCAGCGGTGGTAGGTTATGGCAGCGGTGGTGGTATATGGATTCGGATTGATGGTTGATACAGGGTGGAACCCTAATCAGCGGATCTTTCACGTTTGGAGGTTGGCACACGATGAACACGGGGAATCACAAGGGAAAGATGGGGGAAACACAAGAGGAAAACACTCAATCAACACGAAAGCAATCACACAAATGCTAGATTCGCGATACAAGGTTGAGATCCATGATCCAAGGTCAACAACGGTGATACAGATAGTCTTCTCCCGGAGGAGGTCTTGATATCCCGGGGGATCTTCTCCGATGAAGGAGGTCCTGAATCCGAAGTGGATCTTCTCCGTAGAGGCGCACCGTCTCGTGGGAGAAATCCACACAAGTGTCAAATGAGCTAAACCACAGCTAACCCTAAACGGAATGAGGAGAGGAGTATATATAGTCTACGGGGACGAAGGGGTACACGGGCCTCGGCCCAAGTGATGCGCACAGGCAATTCAGGGGCCGGACGTCCGGGCGGCGGGCCGGATGTCCGGGGCTTCGCGGGGCGCCGGATGTCCGGGGCTGGGGCCCGGATGTCCGGGCGGGGGCGGTTGAGCCTCGGGCGCTCTCGGGACAGAGGCGCCGGATTTCCGGGCCCGGGGCCGGATGTCCGGGCCGTGCTTGGCCGGATGTCCGGGCCCTGGCCGGATGTCCGGGCCCTGTAGCTTCTGCTGCGGGCGGCCTTCTGTAGTTGAACGCCCAGGGGCCGGATGTCCGGGCCAGAGGGCCGGATGTCCGGGGCCTGGAGCTCTCTTTTGCCCTTCTCGATGCATTAGCTCGTCCATGACCTTGGGGACTTGTCCATCTTCAAGCTCTTCTCCGAAGTGGTCTCCTTCACACCTGAGCACACAAAGCACACTCGCTTGAGGTAGCAACCATGTCTCGCAAGATTCATAAGGGAGTAGGGCTAGGAGTGACGTCACCTCGGTCTCGAAAGCTCTAGCACGAGCACGTGTCATCGGTCCTTGAGGCACTTGAGGAGGTGAAGGAGGGTCCATGGGGATGGCCCTAGGATACACCGTATCACACTCATATAATCCAAACTTAGTTTTAAATGCTGTTTTCCATTCATCTCCCAATTTCATACGAATTTGATGGTATCCACTACGCAAATCAACTTTGGAGAATATTGTAGAGCCACTCAATTCATCAAGCATATCATCTAGCCTAGGAATAGGATGACGATAACGAATAGTAATATTATTAATGGCTCTACAATCAACACACATACGCGATGTACCATCCTTTTTCGGCACTAGAATAATAGGAACAGCACAAGGACTAAGGGATTCGTGTATATAACCTTTGTCGAGTAGCTCCTGTACTTGACGCATAATCTCCTTCGTCTCTTCTGGATTGGTACGGTATGGTGCGCGGTTGGGTAGCGATGCACCGGGAATTAAGTCAATCTGATGCTCAATCCCTCGAATAGGTGGTAATCCCGGTGGCACGTCTTGTGGAAAGACGTCAGCGAACTCCTGCAAAATGTTAGTGACAGCAGGAGGCAAAGAGGAAGGCACGTCCTCGAATGAAAATAATGCCTCTTTGCATACAACAGCATAGCAAACAGATTTGCTAAAATCTAGCTCATCAATATCAGATTTGGTGGCAAATAAACATGCACTTTTCAATTTAATTTCAGAAGCAACAGTAGATGGTTTATTATTAGGCTTCATTTGTTGCTCAAATTCTTTTGCCACAATCTGATTTTCACTCTTATTTTTCTCCTGTTTTGCTTTATTAGCTCTATTAATATCATCTTTTAAAATGGAATCAGGAGTCATAGGAAGCAAAGTAATATTTTTATCCTTATAAACAAGAGTATACTGATTGTTTCTACCATGGTGTACAGAATTTTTATCAAATTGCCATGGTCTACCAAGTAATAAGGAACATGCTTGCATAGGTACCACATCACAATCAACATAATCAGCATATGTAGAGATACTAAAATGCACACGAACAGTACGTGTTACCTTAACCTTGCCGCTGTTGTTGAACCATTGGATGTAGTAAGGATGTGGATGTGGTCTTGTGGTGAGAGATAGCTTCTCCACCATCTCCATGCTAGCCAAGTTGTTGCAACTCCCTCCATCTATGATCACGCGAACAGAACGTTCCTTCACAACTCCCTTTGTATGGAACAAATTATGCCTCTGATTTTGCTCAGCTTGTGTAACCTGCACACTCAAAACACGTTGAGCAACTAAACATTCATACCTGTCAGCATCTTCAGGAGCCATGTATTGCGTCTCATGATCAGAATCGTCTCCGCCGTGTTCTTCACGTGTAATAAGAGCCAAAGTCTCCTCATCATAGTCACTAGCGGATTCATATCCACCATCCTCAGTAGCAATCATCACACGCTGAGATTTGGAATCTCTCGCAAAATGTCCTCTTCCCTTACAACGACGACAAATAATATCACTGGTGTGCCCTGTTGATGCCATGGAAGAAGAAGAACTCTGTGCAGGCCCAATAGGTGTGCTCTTGGCAGATAATGGTGGTTGTGCCTGCTTCCTTGTATCATGGCTGGAGGTAACAGCTGATGGAGGTGTCGGTGCAGTAGAATGTGAGGAAGTAGAGGATGCACGCGGTGTCCATGATGAAGGTCGTCCTGCAGAAAAGTTAGTCCGCGCCAATGCCTGTCGATCCTGCACTTCACGTTCAGCTTTACAAGCAAGATGGAATAAACGAGTGATAGTAGTATAATCCTTATACTCTAGAATGGTCTGAATCTCTCTATTTAATCCACCCATAAAACGTGCAAGCATAGCTTCATTCTCCTCAACAATACCACATCTAATCAGGCCAGTTTGTAATTGCTGATAATATTCTTCTACAGAATTTTTTCCTTATCTTAAGCGCTGCAGTTTTTGAAGTAATTCACGTTGATAATATGGTGGAACCCAACGTGATACGGTGTATCCTATGGACATCACCATGTCAAGAGTCTGCTTGGGAAGTGACACGTGTGACCTCTATTTCTCATACATAAAGGTGAATCATCTCCTTTACACGTGTTCACTTGACCCCTTCGAGGATGGTATACTACTTGACACTCCACTCGTGTGCATGCATAGGTATTGTCGGAGCTTCACGGACGACGACGAGGAGTGCAAGCGCCGAGGAACACCTACACCATCCACGAGGGAAGCGTGGAAGAGAAGACGGAAGAAGACGGAGCGGCTGAAGTTACAGCCGCCGGACATCCGGCGCCAGCCCGGACATCCGGCGCCAGCCCGGACATCCGGCGCTTCAGCAGAGGCCGGACATCTGGCATCACCCCGGAAATCCGGCAAGGGCAACAGAAGCACCCGAAGAACGGCCATCGCCAGGCCGGACATCCGGCCCGTGCCCGGACATCCGGCCTCCCATGAACGGCCGGACATCCGGCCCCCAGCCCGGACATCCGGCGCCTGCCTGCGCGCAGAGTCGGGCCAGAGGCCCATGTATCCTCTCCCACTTACCCCTTCGTGTACTAGACTATATATACTCCTCCACCTCCACCATTTTAGGGTTAGCAATGGTTTAGCTCATATGAGAGATAGAGCTTTGCTCATCCATCCCGGATCTACTCCACGAGAGAGACCGCGGCCCCTCTACGGAGAAGATCCACCTTGGATTCAAGACCCCTAGCGGGAAGATCCTTCACGGATTCAAGACCTCCTCTTGGAGATGAACTCTACCCATGTATCTTTCCCTTTGTTGTTCATGTATCTTGTGATCTTGTGTGTTTGATTGTCTAGTGGATGTGTGATTGGACTTGTTCTTGTGTGTTTCCTCTCGTGTTTTCCCCCGTTTCCCTTTGTGTTCTTCGTGTTCATCGTGGGATCCCCTCCATTTCGTGAAAGATCTGCTGATTAGGGTTCCACCCTGTATCAGTGTGTGATAGAGGCAAAGGTGTCCCGTCTTTCGATGAGATAGTGGCTATCGTTTGGATGAAGTCGACTTTGACGATCCGACTACGAACGTGCGTGGACGTCGCGCCTTAGCAATCGCTAAACCAACTCCGAGAGGTTATCGACCACGCCGGAGCACGATCAACCTGACCACGAAGGTCTGTTTCCTGCAGGCAAACGAAGAACAAGCAAGAAACTAAGATTGCAATCTGGATATTGCGAATATAAGAGGAAAGCTTTATTGATCAAGGTGGGGTTCTGTGACGCCTTTGTCTGGTCGTTGAACACAAACGAAGTACGCGAAGTTGCAGCTATGGCGAACTTTTAATCTAAACAAAACCCAAAGTCTAAACGACGCCCTAAGGGCTGTATATATGAGGGAAAGAGGGGGGAATTTCGTGGCCCTTGGTGGAGGGGTCCGAAACCAACCCTAACTCTCGTTTCCCCACACATACGGACTCTAAAAACAGCCTATACTCAAGTATTTCGAAATTACATGGGCCTGGCCCAATAATAAGGTGACGCAGCACCTATAATAGCCTCTGGACGAAATTTATGAAGTGGCATCTTGTATATTTCGTCCAAGGCTTCCCGCACTCATTATGGTGGCTTCAAAGTCCTGAAATCATCAATTGAAACTCCATTCTTGTTCCCCTTGCGCACGCCATCATCTCCATGCTTGATCTTGCTCCAATGTTCATCCTTCTTGTCCAAGCTAGGCCCTTCATTTGTAAGCAAGACAAATGTATCCAATTTAGGCAGCATCATATTCTCATGAACATTAGATTCATTACCAAGAAACGAAAGTACCTGGTAATTTAATTGGCGTGCGCGAGCTCTAGTAATTGGTCCTGTATATGTGTCAGTTGGAGCTGTGGGTGTAACCTTGTTAGTGATGTCCTCATCAGATGAAGTATTGATAAAGGTGGGGATCCGTTAGCGGTCTTAGCCTGGTCGTTGGACACAAACGAAGTACACGAAGTTGCAATGGCTAACTTTTAACTAAACAAATCCCAAGGGAAAAGCTACTAGATGGATCTACTTATATAGGAGCAATGGGTGGTGGCCAAGGAGGTGGCTCTGATACCACTTGATAGATGTGAGGGGCCCGATCTTTCGATGAGATGATAACTATCGATTTGGTGGAGTCGACTTTGATGATCCGACTACAAGCATGCATGACGTTGCGCCTTAGCAATCGCTAAACCAATCTCCAGGGGTTATTGACGATGCCAGAAGCATGATCAACCTAACCACGAAGGTCTATTCCTGTATGCAATTGAAGAACAAGCAAGAATATGATAAAGCAATCTGAATATTGCAAGTATATATGAAGTATTAATAAAGGTGGGGATCCGTAAGCGGTCTTGGTCTTGTTGTTGGACACAAATGAAGTACGCGAAGTTGCAATGGCTAACTTTTGACTAAACAAATCCCGAGGGAAAAGATACTAGATGGATCTATTTATATAGGAGCAGTGGGTGGTGGCCAAGGAGGTGGGAGGACGTCCCAAGGCTTCCTAAAACTAACCCTAGGCCATACAAGGCTCATGGGCCCGAGTGGAGGTGATGCAACACCTTTGGACTTATAGTTTGACTCAGATTCTACTGCAACGTCAGATTGTTTCGTAAATAACTCAACACTCCGGGGAAATTTGAAGGTGAATCCAATTGGCTTGGAAATGCACGAAATCTACTTTTGAACAAAAAAAGAATCACCCAATTCGGAGTCTATATGAAAGAGATGTTGACGTTTTGAGTTAGATATGTCTGTGCAGTCCGAATCTAAGTCCAGGACGTGAGAGACTTGGACTCTATCTTCTCTTGGGCCAAATGTGATGTGAGAGGACTTTTTGAACAACACTTAAACATCTCTTTTTTCCTTATCTTCATATGTGGATTGTACAAATGTCCCATACACCTGCAATTCGACATGGCACAAAAGTCTGTGAAGTATTTTTTGTCTTGGATGACATAAATAAATTATTGCATAGTTTGCATTAGCAATCACCTCACAAAGATAGATGTATGCAATATTTTTGGTCGTATCCAAGTTAGTCATGTCCTCATCAGACGTCATCTATTATGTCACAAGGTTGTCATAGCATATACACAATTTCAATCTTGGTTCGCGAAGTTTTGCCTAAGTGCCCTAGCAAAAGAGCTCAAAGAGAAAGAGTCAACCAAGCTTTTAAGCAAAATAAGAAGATAAGCAAAGAGCTTTTAAGCAAGAACCATAACAACATTAATATTGTCATACTCGATCATCTTGGATCATATCATCGAAACACCAAGCATATAACATACTTGGATAGAAGTCGTTGCATTTTTGCCTAGTAGGTCGTGCACAAGTCTCGTATCCGCCTATTGTGCAATCATGCTAGAGTCTTTCTAGTGGTGTGCAACAAGAGCATTTTCCGTGGAGTCCACATTTTCCGCTCATCTCTTGGTTTGCACATCCCCATTTACTATTTGCGTGTGTGTTTCCGTGTACCACTGATAGCCATTGGTCTTCTTGTTGCATTGGCAAATTTGTGAATCTTTTTCAACATCATTGAGTCTTACTAACAATTGCATACTTTGGTCCACCATCCTAACCAAGCTCCACCTAAGGCTTTTATTGTGTAGGTATGAGAGATCGACGAGATACGGTACCAACTGTGCTATTTCCTTGTTACATCATTGAGTGATCTTTGATCCACTCTCAACAACGGTCAAGATACATTTGATATAGTTCTTTCCTTCTTCCACTCACATACTTGCTTACGATGATGGATAGGCCAAGTACATCTACGAACCCGCTATTTGATGATCCTCAAGAATCGAACAACTAGGTCACGAAGGTTCACTTATTTGGTGTTCAACGAGCTCTACATCAAGAGAATGAAGCTATGCAAGAGAGCATTGAGCTACTCGCCACCGACTTGAGGCAGTCCGAAGCGCGAACAAAAGAACACTTCGAATGCATCAATGCCAACATGTCTTCTGAAATGGAAGAGCTAATGACTTTGATGATCAATCGAACTTCTTCCACTCCACCATCTCAAAGACGGAGCCGCTCAAGTCGTCATTTTGACTCCATCTCCGGCACAAGTACACCTACAATGAACAACTTCATCAAGCTGCGCACCAAGACCGACATGCAAGCCGGAACCCACTTCACGACAAGAGTTCACAAGAGCAACTTGAAGAGCAAGAACGCCAACACCATCAAAACCAAGCCACATTTGAGCAAGTGCAATAACAGCAACGCTTACGCCAACAAGCGGAAGAGCGAGCCCGCCAACACCAAGACGAGCAAGATGTCGAGGCACAGCATCAAGAACAACAACGGCAAGAAGAGAAAGCTCTTGAGGCACAACATGCACTACGTGACTCACATCGTGTCATCACCGCACGCAACTGACATACTCGCCTATAGGAAGAAGCACTTCTAGATGAAGTTCAAGAAAGGCGCTATCAAGCGAGAATGCAATGCCAAGCTCCTCCTCAAGCGCAACAATAGCAACAAGCTCGACAAGAACAACAAGTTTGACAAGAACTACAAGTTCGGCAATAGCCAGAAGACAATGAGCATCAAGCACGCCAAGAGCAACTTGAGGTCGCCAATCCTCCACACCAAGAACGCCCTAACAATAGGCAAGCAAACAATGAAGAGCATCGCTATGGCGAGCTCAAGTTCACAATGCCAAAGTTCTTCGAAAGCATCGATCCCGAAGACTATCTCTCATGGACATTGAAAGTTGACAAGATCTTTCGACTCCACAACTATGATGAAGAGAAGAATATCACGATGGCATCCCTTGAGTTCCAAGACTATGTTCTTATTTGGTGGGAGCAAGTCATTGAAAGGCAAGAAGCAAAAGGAGAACCACCCATCACCACTTGGAACCAAACGAAAGATATCATGAGAGCGCGTTTTGTGCCAGCACACTACAACCGCGACTTATTCAAGAAGTTGCAACTTCTCAAGCAAGGCACCAAGTCCGTTGAAGAGTACTACAAGGAAATGTAGGTTGCCATGATAAGAGCTAACATCGGGGAAGATGAAGAGCAAACGATGGCAAGATTCTTGAATGGACTCAACTATCCTATCAAGAAAACTGCGGACTTCCAACCGTACACGAACCTCCTGGAGCTAGTACACCAAGCAACCAAAGTGGAGCGACAAGTACAAGAAGACTACATGTACTCCGAGTTCACTTCCAAGAACTACGTCTCCTACAACCAAGCTTCAACGACTTTGGCGTCTCCTACCTCAAACAATCTTTCTCCAAGCATAGGCGACAAGTCAAGCTACAAGACTTCGACAACATCAAGTCGTCCTCCTACTCCGACCAACTTCAAGTCGAGAGCTTCATCATCTACAACTACTACTGAGGATACCTCCAAGACGAGTTCCATCAAATGTTTCAAATGTCAAAGATGAGGCCACAAGTCATTTGAGTGCAAAACCATACGGACCATGATCATCAACGATGATGCCTCCTACAACTCTATGAGCGACGACAAAATGGAAGCCCTTGAGCACGTGGCCATGCATTGTCAAGTGAATAAGGATGAAGAAAATCAAGTCTTTTGTAACAATGACTCGAGTCCCAATCTCGTTGTCTCCAAAGTCTTGACACTTCAACACCAACAAGATGAAGACCAATGTTGCCACATCTTCCACACCAAGGCCGACATCAATGGATGTTATGTCAAGGTTATTATCGATGGAGGAAGTTGTCACAACTTGGCAAGTGAAGAGCTATGCGACAAGCTTCAATTAATCAAGATGATTCACCCTCATCCCTACAAGGTCTAGAGGCTTAGCGACACCGGAACTATTCGAGTCGAGCACACTGTGCAAGTATCCTTCAGTATAGGCGTCTATGAGGACACACTGGAGTGTGATGTGGTACATATGTCCATTTTCCACCTCCTTCTTGGACGGCCATGGCAATTCGACCGTAGAGTCATCCACAACGAACGTACCAGCCATTATAGCTTCAAAATGAAGGGCAAGGAGTTCGTGCTACGACCTATGTCGCCAAGTCAAGTGGTCGCCGACAAGCAAGTATCTACACATCGTGGAGAGCATGGTGAGAGAGTGATCCACCAAAAGGAGAGTGAGAGCCATAAGCCCAAATCAAGTGCTTCCACGACGGGCGACAAGAAACAACTAGTGATATTCACTACCAAGAGTGAGATGAGATAAGTGTGTGAGAACCCATCAAGTGTCCATCACTTTGTGCTCTTATGCAAAGGAGAAGCGGAACAACCTAACACTTCAGCACCTCTACCTTTAGTGTTGTCTCATATGATGCAGGAATTCCAAGATGTCTTTCCCGATGAGCTACCTCCGGGTCTACCTCCCCTTCGCGACATCAAGCACCACATCTACCTCATCCCCGGAGCACCTCTCCCTAACAAGGCATCTTACCGCGTGAACCCCAAAAAACCCAAGGAAATCCAACAGCAAGTTCAACAACTCATTGACAACAGTCACGTATGAGAAAGCTTGAGCCCTTGTGTTGTTCTGGTAATCCTTGTCCCCAAGAAAGATGGTACTTATCGAATGTGTTCTGATTGATGTCTTAAGAGTGGCTACTACCAAATCCTCATGTAAGAGGGCGATGAATGGAAAACCGCATTTCAGACCAAATTTGCCTTATATGAATGGCTTGTTATGCCAATGGGATTATCCGAAGCACCCGGTACTTTTATGAGAGTCGTGCACTATCTTCTTAGACCTTACATTGGTATCTTTTGTCGTTCCACTTTGATGACATCCTTGTGTTTAGCAAGTCTCTAAAAGATCATGTGACTCATCTTAGCACCGTTTTGCAAACCCTTCGCAAAGAGAAACTCTATGCCAACATGGAGAAATGCAAATTTGGTGTAGACAAACTTCTTTTTCTCGGGTTTGTTGTTTCTTCCAAGGGTGTGCATGTAGACGAAACTAAGATCGAAGCTATTAAAACTTGGCCCAAACCAACAAAACTACAACAAGTGCGTAGCTTCTTAGGACTAGCCGGATTATATCGACGATTTGTGAAGGATTTTAGCACGATTGCTATGCCTTTACATGCTTTGAGCAAGAACAACGGACCTTTTGTTTGGGGTCCATCTCAAGATACCGCGTTCAATGAGCTATACGCCTGCGTTACCCAACTTTGAGAAACCTTTTGAGATACATTGCGATGCTAGTGGTACCTGCATGGGAGGCGTGTTAATGCAAGAGAAGCGCCCAATCGCTTACTTTAGTGAGAAACTATTCGAAGCACAACTTAACTACCCCATCTATTGCAAAGAGCTATATGCTTTAGTGAGAGTCTTTCATGTTTGGGAGCATTATTAACGGCCTCGTGCGTTCATTCTTCACACGGACCATGAAACACTTAAGTATCTTAAGGGTCAAACTAAGTTGAACAAGCATCGTGCTAAGTGGAGTGAATTCATTAAGTCATTTCCTTACGTTATCAAGTATATCAAGGGCAAGGAGAATGAAGTTGGCGACGCTTTATCCCACAAATGCATGCTTGTTACTCAAGTTGAGTTGAATGTTATTGGCTTTGAGCACACAAAAGACTTGTATGAGCATGATGTTTTCTTTGCAAATCCTTAAGTTAAGTGTTTGACGCATACATCTTGGGAACGATGTTACATCAAGGATGGTTATCTTATGAGAGCTGATAGAGGCAAATGTGTCCCGTCTTTCGATGAGATGGTGGCTATCATTTTGGAGGAAGTCGACTTTGACGATCCGACAACGAACGTTCGAGGACGTCGCGCCTTAGCAATAGCTAAACCAACTCCGAGAGGTTATTGACCACACCGGAGCACGATCAACCTGACCACGAAGGTCTGTTTCCTGCAGGCAAACGAAGAACAAGCAAGAAACTAAGATTGCAATCTGGATATTGCGAATATAAGAGGAAAGCTTTATTGATCAAGGTGGGGTTCTGTGACGTCTTTGTCTGGTCGTTGAACACAAACGAAGTACGCGAAGTTGCAACTATGGCAAACTTTAATCTAAACAAAACCCAAAGTCTAAACGACGCCCTAAGGGCTGTATATATGGAGGAAGAGGGGGGGAATTTCGTGGCCCTTGGAGGAGGGGTCCAAAACCAACCCTAACTCTTGTTTCCCCACACATACGGACTCTAAAAACAGCATATACTTAAGTATTTCGAAAATACATGGGCCTGGCCCAATAATAAGGTGACGCAGCACCTAGAATAGCCTCTAGACGAAATTTATAAAGTGGCATCTTGTATATTTCGTCCAAGGCTTCACACGCTCATTATGGTGGCTTCAAAGTCCTGAAATCGTCACTTGTAACTCCGTTCTAGTTCCCCTTGCGCATGCCATCATCTCCATGCTTGATATTGCTCCAATGTTCATCCTTCTTGTCCAAGCTAGGCCCTTCATTTCTAAGCAAGACAAATGTGTCCAATTTAGGCAGCATCATATTCTCATGAACATTATAATCATTACCAAGAAACGAAAGTATCAGGTAATTTAATTGGCGTGCGCGAGCTCTAGTAATTGGTCCTGTATATGTATCAGTTGGGGCTGTGGGTGTAACCTTGTTAGTGATGTCCTAATCATCCTCCCCTTCTTCAATTGAAGTCGTCCTCGACGGAAGCTCATCTTCCTCACCCAAGTAAGGCTTCAAATCTGCAATGTTAAATGTGGGACTAACCCCAAAATCTGCAGGCAGCTCAAGTTTATATGCATTATCATTTATTTTCTCTAACACCTTGAAAGGACCATCAGCACGTGGCATTAGCTTTGACTTGCGCAAATTAGGAAACCTATCCTTACGCAAATGTAACCAAACAAGATCTCCAGGTGCAAAGACAACATGTTTTCTACCCTTATCTCCAACAAGTTTATATTTAGCATTCATGCGCTCAATATTTTCCTTAGTTAACTCATGCATTTCTAAGATCAATTCAGCACGTTGTTTAGCATCAAAATTAACCTTCTCCGAAGATGGAAGAGGCAACAAATCAATAGGTGCACGAGGTAGGAAACCATAGACAATTTCAAAAGGGCACATCTTAGTAGTAGAATGCAACACACGATTATCAGCAAATTCAATATGAGGCAAGCATTCTTCCCACATTTTTTGGTTATTCTTCAAAACAACCCTAAGCATAGTAGACAAAATTCTATTGACTACTTCAGTTTGTCCATCAGTTTGGGGGTGACAAGTAGTACTAAAAAGCAGTTTAGTCCCCAACTTAGCCCATAAACATCTCCAAAAGTGGCTAAGAAATTTAGTATCACGATCTGAAACAATAGTATTTGGCACACCATGCAAGCGAATAATTTCACGAAAGAACAAATCAGCAACATTAGCAGCATCATCGCTTTTATGAAATGGTATAAAGTGTGCTATCTTTGAGAACCTATCCACGACAACAAATATGCTATCCCTCCCCTTCTTTGTTCGAGGTAAACCCAAAACAAAGTCCATAGACATATCTTCCCAAGGAAAACTAGGGACAGGCAAAGGCATATACAAACCATGAGGATTGAGTCGTGACTTTGCTTTTTGACATGTAGTGGAGCGAGCAACAAAACACTCAACATCCCGTCTCATCTTTGGCCAAAAGAAATGTGTAGCAAGTACGTCCTCTGTCTTCTTCACGCAAAAGTGTCCCATTAATCCTCCTCCATGTGCTTCCTGCAACAACAAAAGACGAACAGAGCTAGTTGGAATGCATAGCTTGTTAGCACGAAACACAAATCCATCATTAACGACGAACTTGTTCCATGTTCTCCCTTCTTTGCAATTCTGCAATACATCTTTAAATTCAGCATCATGCACATATTGATCTTTGATGGTCCCCAAACCAAATATTTTAAAGTCAAGTTGTAAAAGCATAGCATAGCGACGAGACAATGCATCAGCAATAACATTTTCTTTTCCCTTCTTGTGTTTAATAACATAAGGGAAAGTCTCTATGAATTCAACCCATTTAGCATGTCTACGGTTCAGTTTTGCTTGACTTTGAATGTGCTTCAAAGATTCATGATCAAAATGCATAACAAATTCTTTGGGCCATAAATAATGTTGCCATGTTTCCAAAGTCCGAACAAGAGCATATAATTCCTTATCATAAATAGAATAATTCAGACTAGGCCCACTCAATTTTTTAGAAAAGTATGCAACAGGTTTACCATCTTGTAATAACACACCTCCTAACCCAATTCTACTAGCATCACATTCAAGCTCAAAAGTTTTATTAAAATCAGGAAGTTGGAGTAAAGGAGCATGTGTCAACTTATGTTTCAATACTGTGAATGATTCTTCATGTGCAGTACCCCAAACAAAAGGCACATCCTTCTTTGTAAGCTCATTGAGAGGTGCAGCAATGGTATTGAAATCTCTCACAAAACGCCTATAGAATCCAGCGAGGCCAAGGAAACTCCGCATGTGTGTGACCGTTTTGGGCTGCGGCCAACTCTCAATAGCTTCAATCTTGGCTTTATCAACCTCAATTCCCTATGGAGTAACAACATAGCCAAGAAAAGATACTCGGTCGGTGCAAAAAGTGCACTTTCCAAGGTTACCAAACAAACGTGCATCACGTAGAGCAATAAAAACAACACGTAAATGTTCCAAATGTTCCTCCGAAGATTTGCTATAAATCAATATATCATCAAAGTAAACTACCACAAATCGTCCAATGAAAGCACGTAAAACATCATTCATTAATCTCATGAAAGTACTAGGTGCATTAGTAAACCCAAAAGGCATGACTAACCACTCATATAATCCAAACTTAGTTTTAAATGCTGTTTTCCATTCATCTCCCAATTTCATACAAATTTGATGGTATCCACTACGCAAATCAACTTTGGAGAATATTGTAGAGCCACTCAATTCATCAAGCATATCATCTACCCTATAATAGGATGACGATAATGAATAGTAATATTATTAATGCCTCTACAGTCAACACACATACGCGATGTACCATCCTTTTTAGGCACTAGTATAATAGGAACATCACAACGACTAAGAGATTCGAGTATATAACCTTTGTCGAGCTGCTCCTATACTTGACGCATAATCTCCTTCGTCTCCTCTGGTTTGGTACGGTATGGTGCATGCTTGGGTAGCGATGCACCGAGAATTAAGTCAATTTGATGCTCAATCCCTCGAATAGGTGGTAATCCCGGTGGCACGTTTTGTGGAAAGACGTCAGCGAACTCCTGTAAAATGTTATTGACAGCAGGGGGCAAAGTGGAAGGCATGCCCTCGAATGAAAATAATGCCTCTTTGCACACAAAAGCATAGCAAACAGATTTGCTAAAATCTAGCTCATCAATATCAGATTTGGTGGCAAGTAAACATGCACTTTTCAATTTAATTTCAAAAGCAACAGTAGATGGTTTATTATTAGGCTTCATTTGTTGCTCAAGTTCTTTTGCCACAAGCTGATTTTCACTCTTATTTTTCTCCGGTTTTGCT
Organism: Secale cereale; assembly: GCA_902687465.1. Classification (NCBI taxonomy): domain Eukaryota; kingdom Viridiplantae; phylum Streptophyta; class Magnoliopsida; order Poales; family Poaceae; genus Secale; species Secale cereale. The sequence continues at coordinate 266,955,503 of LR738713.1, read as the reverse complement.
TTATTAGCTCTATTGATATCATCTTTCAAAATGGAATCAGGAGCCATAGGAAGCAAAGTAATATTTTTATCCTTATGAACAAGAGTATACTCATTGTTTCTACCATGGTGTACAGAATTTTTTATCAAATTGCCATGGTCTACCAAGTAATAAGGAACATGCTTGCATAGGTACCACATCACAATCAACATAATCAGCATATGTAGAGATACTAAAATGCACACGAACAGTACGTGTTACCTTAACCTTGCCGCTGTTGTTGAACCATTGGATGTAGTTAGGATGTGGATGTGGTCTTGTGGTGAGAGATAGCTTCTCCACCATCTCCATGCTAGCCAAGTTGTTGCAACTCCCTCCATCTATGATCACGCGAACAGAACATTCCTTCACAACTCCCTTTGTATGGAACAAATTATGCCTTTGATTTTGCTCAGCTTTTGTAACCTGCACACTCAAAACACGTTGAGCAACTAAACATTCATACCTGTCAGCATCTTCAGGAGCCATGTTTAACGTTCATGATCAGAATCGTCTCCACCGTGTTCTTCACGTGTAATTAGAGCCAAAGTCTCCTCATCATAGTCACTAACGGACTCATACCCACCATCCTCAGTAGCAATCATCACACGCTGAGATTTGCATTGTCTCGCAAAATGTCCTCTTCCCTTACAACGATGACAAATAATATCACTGGTGTGCCCTGTTGATGCCATGGAAGAAGAAGAACTCTGTGCAGGCCCGTAGGTGTGCTCTTGGCAGATAACGGTGGTTGTGCCTGCTTCCTTGTATCATGGCTGGAGGTAACAGCTGATGGAGGTGTCGGTGCAGTAGAATGTGTGGAAGTAGAGGATGCACGCGGTGTCCATGATGAAGGTCGATGTGCAGAAAAGTTAGTCCGCGCCAATGCTTGTCGATCCTGCACTTCACGTTCAGCTTTACAAGCAAGATGGAATAAACGAGTGATATTATTATAATCCTTATACTCTAGAATGGTCTGAATCTCTCTATTTAATCCACCCATAAAACGTGCAAGCATAGCTTCATTCTCCTCAACAATACCACATCTAATCATGCCAGTTTGTAATTCCTGATAATATTCTTCTACAGAATGTTTTTCCTTGTCTTAAACGCTGCAATTTTTGAAGTAACTCACGCTGATAATATGGTGGAACCCAACGAGTACGCATATCAGTTTTCAAAGCAACCCAAGTAGCTGGAATAGGATATAATCTACAATGTTCAGACCACCAAACACATGCAAAACTAGTGAAAGCACAAACAGCAGCAGGAATACGTCTCTCCTCGGGATATTGTAAACATGTAAAACGTGTTCAGTTTCTAACTCCCAAGTAAGATATATATCAAGAACTGTCTACCCTCAAATGGTGGAATATTCAATTTCAGTTTAGGAAGATGGTCATGTACCTCAGGTGGTGGTGTAGCCCTACCGTTGCGATGATATGCATGAGGACGACCTGGTGGTGGTGGTGCTGGTGGTTGCACGTAGTTCTGATTTTGGTCAACCTCATCCTCGTAATGGTCCTCCACCTCTGCAGTAGCAGCAGGAGCTACAGAAACATCAACAGCGGCACCAAGAGTTTGACCAGGCTCAAGGGGAACGCGCTGTGCTCGTCCCACTTTATTTGGAAGGCGATGTTGTTATTGTTGTTGTAGAGGTGCGACAGCTGCAGTGGCCGGTGGTGGTGGAAAACGCGAATGCAATTCAGCAAACTTGTTATCGAGCTTTGTTTCAAACGTCTTCTCAATGCCATCTATCTTCTCCATGGCCTCTTCAAATCTGTTTAGCACATCTTGCACCTGTCCACTCATCATTTGCTGAAACTTATCATGAAGCTCCTTGTTCGTCAAGTTCTCCCAGTCAGTCTCGTCGGCTTGTGATCCTGGCATGGTTAGCATCAATAGAAACACACAAGAATATGATCGTATAGACTACTAACAAGTGGTGGTGGTGGCGGGTGTCACAAATCCGTCAAGCAAATCTCAAATTCTTACCAGTTCTTACCCAGCAGCAGGCGGTGATCAGCAACCGATGTAGTCAAAACTTTCAAAGCTTGGATAGAGCGATTACCAGGGAGAGTCAAACGCACGATGTAGATGTATGTGGAGCTGGGAAGGCTTATAATATGGTAGCAAAAAGGGTCAGCAATAATCAATTCAGAGATGCGAAGTTGAATAAACGCTCAACGACGGTACTGTGCTGGTCCTAGGTTAGACCGAACTAGAGACGCGAGCCTAGAACACTAACAAAATCACGGCGCTGCACGTAATCAAGGGGAAAACACACTCTGAAAAAAAAATTGCGCCTCTTTTCTTTCGCTCTTTTTTTTGCGCTCCTTTTTTTCGCCGAAAATCACTATAATGGCGAGTGTCTCAAAACACTTCCCAAGTCAAACTAAGATGATAGGCATGAAAGTTTTTTGATGATTTGTTTTTTCGGAATCAGAACAGCGACAACGAAAATGTGTGGTATAAAAACAGTATAGTGGCACGTGTGTCAAAAGACTCAGAAAAGCCCAAAAATAGGATAGGGAAAAAATATTTTCACCTGTCGAAATTTTGGCCTAAAAACTGCCGGGGTCTCCAGATTTTTTTAATATGGATACGGATTGGTGGTGGTATATGGATACAGATCGGTGGTGGTATATGGCAGTAGCGATGAAGATGTTGCGGCGGCGGCGTGACAACTTATGACCAGAACTCGAAACTCTAAAAGCCTAGACGCTAAGACCAGCAACTTGACACGAAGATGCAACCGCAAATTCAACAAAGCAATACAGAAAAGATTGTTCAAAGGCTCAGATTGGTTCAGATGGGATGAACTAACCCTAAATTTTTTTTGTGGCTTTTTCGTGGACTATGGGTATGAAGAACAGACTTGATCTAAACTACGAAAAACTGTAAAATCTCACCGAGCAACCTGGAAATCTGATACCACTTGATAGAGGCAAAGGTGTCCCGTCTTTTGATGAGATGGTGGCTATCGTTTTGGAGGAAGTCGACTTTGACGCTCCGACTACGAACGTGCGAGGACGTCGCGTCTTAGCAATCGCTAAACCAACTCCGAGAGGTTATTGACCACACCGGAGCACGATCAACCTGACCACGAAGGTCTGTTTCCTGCAGGCAAATGAAGAACAAGCAAGAAACTAAGATTGCAATCTGGATATTGCGAATATAAGAGGAAAGCTTTATTGATCAAGGTGGGGTTCTGTGACGTCTTTTTCTGGTCGTTGAACACAAACGAAGTACGCGAAGTTGCAACTATGGCGAACTTTAATCTAAATAAAACCCAAAGTCTAAACGACGCCCTAAGGGTTGTATATATGGAGGAAGAGGGGGGAATTTCATGGCCCTTGGAGGAAGGGTCCAAAACCAACCCTAACTCTTGTTTCCCCACACATACGGACTCTAAAAACAGCCTATACTTAAGTATTTCGAAAATACATGGGTCTGGCCCAATAATAAGGTGACGCAGCACCTAGAATAGCCTCTAGACGAAATTTATAAAGTGGCATCTTGTATATTTCGTCCAAGGCTTCACACACTCATTATGGTGGCTTCAAAGTCCTGAAATCATCACTTGTAACTCCGTTCTTGTTCCCCTTGCGCATGCCATCATCTCCATGCTTGATCTTGCTCTAATGTTCATCCTTCTTGTCCAAGCTAGGCCCTTCATTTGTAAGCAAGACAAATGTATCCAATTTAGGCAGCATCATATTCTCATGAACATTAGAATCATTACCAAGAAACGAAAGTACCTGGTAATTTAATTAGCATGCGCGAGCTCTAGTAATTGGTCATGTATATGTATCAGTTGGGGCTGTGGGTGTAACCTTGTTAGTGGTGTCCTCATCAAGAGCTAACAAACTTTTCATTCCCGAGTTTTCTCTTTGTTTGCTACTTTTGCAAGAATCTCATGGAGGAGGACTTAAGGGACACTTTGGATGCGACAAGACATTTGCGACGCTCTCCAAGAACTACTATTGGCCCAAGATGTTCCGCGACGTGTCACGCTTCACCAACCGATGCTCAACATGTCACAAAACAAAGTCTAAAGCTCAATCCCGCGGTCTTTACATGCCACTTCCTATTCCATATCAACCATGGGAAGACATTAGTATGGACTTTGTCCTTGGTTTGCCTAGAACTCAAAATGGAAAGGATTACGTCTTTGTTGTTGTGGATAGTTTTTCCAAAATGGCTCATTTCATTCCATGCAACAAGATAGACGATGCTTCACATGTTGCAAATCTCATTTGTCGGGAAATCTTGCGCTTACATGGAGTGCCCTGATACGTCTCCAACTTATCTTCTTTTCCTAACACTTTTCCTCCTGTTTTGGACTCTAATTTGCATGATTCGAATGAAACTAACCCCGGACTGACGATGTTTTCAGCAGACTACCATGGTGTTTTTTTGTGCAGAAATAAAAGTTCTCGGTATGAAACAAAACTTCATGAGAATTTTTTATACAATAAAAGAAAAATACCGGATCCAAGAACCACCGGAGGGGGCACCTAGGTGGGCACAACCCACAAGGGTGCGCCCCCCTCTCCTGGTGCACCCAGGTGGGTTATCCCCACCTGGTGGCCCCGCACACGCCAACCCAGGTGGGTTGCGCTTACATTCGTCCAGAAAATAATCAGGGAGAAAGAATTATCGCGATCTACGAGACAGAGCCACCGCCACCTCCAGTTCTTCCTCGGGAGGCCAGATCTGGAGTTTGTTTGGGGCTCCAAAGAGGGGGATCTTCGTTCTTCATCATCAGCAACCCTTCTCCATCGCCAATTCCATGATGCTCCCACCATGAGTGAGTAATTCCTTTGTAGGCTCGCTGGTCGGTGAGGAGTTGGATGAGATTCATCATGTAATCAAGTTAGTTTTCTTAGGGCTTGATCCCTAGTATCCACTACGTTCTTAGATTGATGTTGCTATGACTTTGCTATGCTTAATGCTTGTCACCTTGGGCCCGGGTGCCATGAATTCAGATTTGAACCGTTTATGTTATCATCATTATACCCATGTTCTAGATCCGATCTTTCAAGCTGTAGTCACATACTACGTGTTATGACCCGACAACCCCGGAGTGACAACAACCGGAACCACTCCCGGAGATGACCGTAGTTTGAGGAGTTCATGTATTCACTATGTGTTAATGCTTTGTTCCAGTTCTCTATTAAAAGGAGGCCTTAATATCCCTTAGTTTCCAATATGGACCCCGCTACCAGGGGAGGGTAGGACAAAAGATGTCATGCAAGTTCTTTTAATAAAGCATGTATGACTATTTACAGAATACATGCCTACATTATATCGATGAACTGGAACTAGTGCCTAATCGCCCTAGGTTGTAACTGTCTCATGATGAATATCATCCAATAAATCACTGATCCAATGCCGATGAATTTGTCCTATATTGATCTTGCTAAGTTACTACTGCTGCTGCTACTGTTACACTTGCTACAAAATTACTGCCATCACTGTTATTGTTACTATTGTTGCTATCACTACTATCAAAGCAATCAAACTACTTTTCTACTGATCACTTTGATGCAGATAATTAATTTCCAGGTGTGGTTGAATTGACAACTCTGCTGCTAATACCTTCAATTATTCTTTGGCTCCCCTTGTGTCGAATCTATAGATTTGGGTTGAATACTCTACCCTCGAAAAAACTGTTGCGATCCCCTATACTTGTGGGTTATCAAGACCATTTTTGGTGCCGTTTTCGGGGAGCATAGCTATATTTGTTGAGTCACTTGGGATTATTATCAATTTATCACTATGAAGAATATGAAGGATGCTAAGACTAAGATTTATCCCTCTAAGATGAGGGGAGGTAAGGAACTGCCATCCGATTCTGCTTTAGATTCACCTTCTATTATAAGTAAACTTGCAACGCCACAACAAGCTATTACTTCTGATATGTCGCAAGTTATTGATGATGCTACTTCTACTATGAATGATGCTTATGATGATGCTAGTACCTTGCTTGATAATGATGATGTGCCACTTGGTGAATTTCTTGATGAACAAACTGCTAGAGTAATACAACATGATGTTGTTGAATCTGATGATGAGCTTGAAACTGAAACTCCTGAAACACCTACTAGAGCTAGCCTTCCTAGATATGAATTTCCTAAGGTACCGGAAGGTTATCTTATGAGTGAAGAAGCAACTAGAGATATTCTTGCTTGTAATGATAGAGATGATTTAGAGAAATTACTACACAAGTATAAAGAAAAATCTCTGGATGCTAGAATGAAATGTGACCCTAAGTTTGCTACTTCACCTATCTTTATTGATGATAAGGATTATGAATTCTTTGTCAACCCAGAGTTAATTACTTTGGTTGAATCTGATCCTTTCCATGGTTATGAAACTGAAACGGTTGTGGCCCATCTTACTAGGTTGAATGATATAGCCACCCTTTTTACTCACGATGAGAAAACTTGTTACTACTTTATCCTCAAATTATTTACGTTCTCATTAAAGGGTGATGCTTAAGCTTGGTACAATACTCTTGCTCCTGGCTGTGTGCGTAGTCCCCAAGATATGATTTATTAGTTCTCTAAAAAATATTTTCCTGCTCATAAGAAACAAGTTGCCTTACAGGAAATATTTAACTTTGTGCAAATTAAAGAAGAGAGTCTCCCACAAGCTTGGGGGAGGCTTTGCCAGTTACTTAATGCTTTGCCTGATCATCCTCTTCTGAAAAATGAAATACTTGATATCTTCTATAATGGACTAACCGATGCTTCTAGGGACTTCCTAGATAGTTGTGCTGGTTGTGTTTTCAGGGAACGAACTGTTGAACAAGCTGGAGAATTATTGAATAATATATTGAAAAATTATGATGATTGGACTATTCCTGAACCACCGCCTAAAGCCACTCCAAAGAAGAGGGGTATATTATATCTCAGTCCTGAAGGTATGCAAGAGGCAAAGAAATCTATGAAGGAAAAAGGTATTAAAGGTGAGGATGTTAAAAATTTACCTCCTATTGAAGAAATACATGGGCTTAATACACCGCCACTGCCTAAGGTGGTAGAGGTAAATTCTATAATGCAGTTCAATGATAATGATAATCCTCACAATATGCATCCTAGCCAGTGCCTTTATGAGTTTGAAAACCATGTTAGAAAGCAAGATCACTTCAATGCCAATGTTATGAAACAATTGAAATACGATTATGATATGATTGCTCGCTTCAGTGACTAGTTATTTAGAATTTCAAATGATGTTAGAGGTGTTGGAAAACATGCTTCTATGGTTCAAACTCAATTAGAACAAGTTGCTAAATCTCAAAGGGAATAGCTTGATGAAATGTATCATAATATGCATGACTTTGCTATTAGAGTTGCAACTAGAGGAGGTAAAATGACTCAGGAACCGCTTTATCCCGAGGGACGCCCAAAAAGAATTGAACAGGATTCACAAAGAAATAACACTAGCGCACCTAGTCCTTCTAAGAAGAAAAAGGAAATGAAAAATGATAGGACTTTGCATACTTCTAGTGAACCTGAAATAGAAAAACCTCCTGATAATGATAATGAAACTTATATCTCTGATGCTGAAACTCAATCTAGTAATGAACACTCACCTAGTGATAATGAAAAATATAATTATGAGGTTCATGAAGACTCTCAACCAAGCAATGATAAAAACAAGACAATGATGTTAAGGTAGAACCACCTGTTGATCTTGATAACCCACAACCTAAGAATAGAAGGTAAGATAAAAGAGACTTCATTGCTAGAAAACACGGTAAAGAAAGAGAACCGTGGGTTCAAAAACCTATGCCTTTTCCACCCCAGTCAACTAAAAAGAAAGATGATGAAGAACTTGAATGCTTTGCTGAAATGCTGAGGCCAGTCCTTTTGCGTACTTGTTTAACTGATATCTTAAAAATGCCTCACTATGCAAAGTATATGAAAGACATCATCACTAATAAGAGAAAAAATACCCAAAGTTGAAATCGCCACCATGCTTTCTAATTATACTTTTAAGGGTGGAATACCTAAAAAACTAGAAGACCCAGGAATACCAACTATACCTTGCTCCATTAAAAAGAATTATGTGAAAACTGTTTTATGTGATTTAGGAGCAGGTATTAGTGTTATGCCCTTCTCTTTATATAAAAGACTTGACTTGAACAAGCTCACACCTACTGAAATATCTTTGTAAATGGCTGACAAATCAATTGTCATACCTATCGGTATGTATGAGGATATGCCCGTTGTTGTTGCTAATGTTACTATTTTAACTGACTTTGTTATACTTGAGATGCCCGAGGACGACAACATGTCAATTATCCTTGGTAGACCCTTCTTGAATACTACAGGGGCTATTATTGATTGTAATAAAAGCAAGGTCACTTTTCATATTAATAGTAATGAGCATACGGTGCACTTTCCGAAGAAACAATTCCAAGTGAATGGTGTTAATGTTATTGAAAAATATCTGACAATCACTATTGGAAGTTTTCAAATACCTCTACCTACTGTCAAAAAGAATTATGAAATGCTTATTGCTGGGGACATTCATATCCCCATTGAGGTAACTTAGTGATTTACGAAAGTTCTTCGGTTTCATGCTAATCGAAAGTGGTTGTTAATAAGACCTGGTCAACCTTATTAATGAATCACTTTTTAGCAGCATGAAGTTGATGAATTTAGTAAGCACTACCTTCTAAGCTTACCTTTAATTTTCTGTTTTTATTAGTTAAATAAAATAAAATGCCATGCTTTGTCCGTTTTTTGATTTTTCCCTGCAATAATAATGACCCAAAAATAAAAGTTCTCAGAATGCCCTGAAAATTTAATACGATTGTTTTCTGAATATTTCTGAATTTCTAGCGCAAATAATGCTAGAGGAGGTGCACCAGGTGGGCATTGTTGGAAATATGCCCTAGAGGCAATAATAAATTGGTTATTATTATATTTCCTTGTTTATGATAATTGTTTATTATCCCTGCTAGAATTGTATTGATAGGAAACTTAGATACATGTGTGGATACATAGACAAACACCATGTCCCTAGTAAGCCTCTAGTTGACTAGCTCGTTGATCAACAGATGGTCATGGTTTCCTAACCATGGACATTGGATGTCATTGATAACAGGATCACATCATTAGGAGAATGGTGTGATGGACAAGACCCAATCCTAAGCCTAGCACAAGATCGTGTAGTTCGTATGCTAAAGCTTTTCTGAATGTCAAGTATCTTTTCCTTAGGCCATGAGATTGTGCAACTCCTGGATACCGTAGGAATGCTTTGGATGTACCAAACGTCACAACATAACTGGGTGGCTATAAAGGTGCACTACGGGTATCTCCGAAAGTGTCTATTAGGTTGGCACGAATCGAGACTGGGATTTGTCACTCCATGTGACGGAGAGGTATCTCTGGGCCCACTCGGTAGGACATCATCATAATGTGCACAATGTGATCAAGGAGTTGATCACGGGATGATGTGTTATGGAACGAGTAAAGAGACTTGCCGGTAACGAGATTGAACAAGGTATCGGGATACCGATGAACGAATCTCGGGCAAGTACTATACAGGTAGACAAGGGAATTGTATACGGGATTGATTGAATCCTTGACATCATGGTTCATCCGATGAGATCATCGCGGAACATGTGGGAGCCAACATGGGTATCCAGATCCCGCTGTTGGTTATTGGCCGGAGAGTTGTCTCGGTCATGTCTACATGGTTCCCGAACCCGTAGGGTCTACACACTTAAGGTTCGATGACGCTAGGGTTATAGGGAAAGTATGTACGCGGCTACCGAATGTTGTTAGGAGTCCCGGATGAGATCCCGGACATCACGAGGAGTTCCGGAATGGTCTGGAGGTAAGGATTTATATATGGGAAGTCCCGTTTTGGTCACCTGAAAGGTTTCAGGCGCTATCGATAACGTATTGGGACCACCGGGAGGGTTCGGGGGTCCACCGGGTGGGGCCACCAGCCCCAGAGAGCTGCGTGGGCCAAGTGTGGGAGGGGACCAGCCCCAGGTGGGCTGGTGCGCCCCCCCC
>LR738713.1:266924106-266945320 GCA_902687465.1 Secale cereale | reverse complement strand
CCCCCCCACCAAGGCCCAAGGCGCAGGGAGAGTGGGAGGGGGCAAACCCTAGGTCCAAATGGGCCTTAAGGCCCACCCTAGGGCGCCCCCCTCTCTTCCCCCCCTTGGCCGCACCCTAGATGGGTTCTGGGGGCTGCCGCCACCCCTAGGGAGGGAACCCTAGATGGGGGCGCAGCCCCTCCCCTCCCCCTATATATACTTGAGGTATTGGGGGCTGCAAAACACACGAGATGATCTCTCTATTGGCGCAGCCCTACCTCTCTCCCTCCTCGTCTCTCGTAGTGCTTGGCGAAGCCCTGCTGGAGTCCCGCGCTCCTCCACCACCACCACGCCCTCGTGCTGCTGCTGGACGGAGTCTTCGCTAACCTCTCCTTCTCCCCTTGCTGGATCAAGGCGTGGGAGACGTCATCGGGCTGCACGTGTGTTGAACGTAGAGGCGCCGTTGTTCGGCGCTTAGATCGGAATCAACCGCGATCTGAATCGCTACGAGCATGACTCCTTCATCCCCGTTCTTGTAACGCTTCCGCTTAGCAATCTACAAGGGTATGTAGATGCACTCCCCTCTCCCTCGTTGCTAGATTACTTCATAGATTGATCTTGGTGATGCGTAGAAATTTTTTGATTTCTGCTACGATCCCCAACAGTGGCATCATGAGCTAGGTCTATGCGTAGTTTCTTGCACGAGTAGAACACGTAGAACACAAAGTAGTTGTGGGCGTCGATTTGTCAATTTACTTGCCGCTACTAGTCTTATCTTGATTCGGCAGCAACGTGGGATGAAGCGGCCCGGACCGACCTTACACGTACGCTTACGTGAGACAGGTTCCACTGACGAACATGCACTAGTTGCATGAGGTGGCTAGCGGGTGTCTGTCTCTCCCACTTTAGTCAGATCGGATTCGATGAAAAGGGTCCTTATGAAGGGTAAATAGAAATTGGCATATCACGTTGTGGTTTTGGCGTAGGTAAGAAACATTCTTGCTAGAAACCTATAGCAGCCACGTAAAAACTTGCAACAACAATTAGAGGACGTCTAACTTGTTCTTGTAGTATGTGTCGTGTGATGTGATATGGCCAAAAGGATGTGATGAATGATATATATGTGATGTATGAGATTGATCATGTTCTTGTAATAGGAATCACGACTTGCATGTCGATGAGAATGACAACCGGCAGGAGCCATAGGAGTTGTCTTATTTTATTGTATGACCTGCGTGTCACTGAAAACGCCATGTAATTACTTTACTTTATTGCTAACCGTTAGCCATAGTAGTAGAAGTAATGTTTGGCGAGACGACTTCATGAAGACACGATGATGGAGATCATGGTGTCATGCCGGTGACGATGATGATCATGGAGCCCCGAAGATGAAGATCAAAAGGAGCAAAATGATATTGGCCATATCATGTCACTATTTGATTGCATGTGATGTTTATCATGTTTTACATCTTATTTGCTTAGAACGACGGTAGTAAATAAGATGATCTCTCACTAAAATTTCAAGAATTGTGTTCCCCCAAACTGTGCATTGTTGCTAAGGTTCGTTGTTCCGAAGCACCACGTGATGATCGGGTGTGATAGGCTCTAACATTCGCATACAATGGGTGTAAGCCAGATTTACACACGCAACACATTTAGGGTTCACTTGACGAGCCTAGCATGTACAGACATGGCCTCGGAACACGGAAGACCAAAAGGTCAAACATGAGTCGTATAGAAGATACGATCAACATAAATATGTTCACCGTTGATGACTAGTCTGTCTCACGTGATGATCGGACATGGCCTAGTCGATTCGGATCATGTATCACTTAGATGACTAGAGAGATGTCTATCTCAGTGGGAGTTCATTAGATGAACTTAGTTGTCATGAACAATAGTCTAAGTTGTCTTCGCAAATTATGTTGTAGACCAATAGCTGCGTTGTAGCTCCCTGTTTGATACGATCCTAGAGAAAGACTAAGTTGAAAGATATTGTAAGCAATGATGCGGAAGGGGTCCATAGTCCGAGGAGTGTCCTCACTGCTACACAGAAGGCTTACGTCTTTGATGCACCGCTCGATGTGCAAACCCCTACAGCGTTGTATGTGAATGTTGTGAACACCTGACAGACACGTCCTGATGACTACTTGATAGTTTAGTGCACCATACTTTACGGCTTAGAATCGGGATTCAGATGACGTTTTGAACGCCATAAGACATATGAGATGTTCCAAGAGCTGAAATTGGGATTTTAGGCTCATGCCCGTGTTGAGAGGTATGAGACCTCTGACAAGTTCTTTTTCCAACAAGATGGAGGAGAATAGCTCAACTAGTAAGCATGTGCTCAGAATGTCTGGGTGCTAAAATCACTTGAACCAAATGGGAGTTAATCTTCCAGATGAGATAGTGGTTGACGGAATTCTCTAGACAATATCACCAAGCTACTAGAACTTCGTGATGAACTATGACATGCAAAGGATGGAGATGATGCCGGAGCTATTAGCGGTGCTTAAGATTGCAAAAGTAGAAATCAAGAAGGAGCATCAAGTGTTGATGGTTTAACAAGACCACTGGTTTCAAAAGGGGCAAGGGCTAGAAGGGAAACTTCATGAATGGCAAACCAGTTGTCTCTCTAATGAAGGAACCCAAGGTTGAACCCAAACCTCGAGACTAAGTGCTTCTATTGTAAGGGGAACGGTCACATGGTAGCGGAACTACCCCAAATACATGGTAGATAAGAAAGCTGGCAACTTCAACAAAGTATATTTGATATGCGTGTTATTGATGTGTACCTTACTAGTACTCCTAGTAGTACCCGGGTATTGGATACCGGTTCAGTTGCTATTATTAGTGACTTGAAGCAAAAGCTACGGACTGAACGGAGACTAGCTAAGGGCGAGGTGACGATGTGTGTTGGAAGTGTATCCAAGGTTGATAAGATCACCATCGCACGCTCCCTCTACCTTCGGGATTAGTGTTGAACCTAGATAAATGTTATCAGGTGTCTACGTTGAGCATGAATATGATTAGATCATGTTCATTGCAATACGGTTATTCATTTAAGTTAGAGAATAATGGTTATTCTGTTTACATGAATATTACCTTTATGGTCATGCACCCAATGGTTTATTGAATCTCGATCATAGTAATACACATGATAATAATATTAACGCCAAAAAGATGTAGAGTTAATAATGATAGTACCACTTTCTTGTGGCACTGTCGCTTAGGTCATTTTGGCATAAAATGCATGAAGAAACTCCATGCTGATGGATGTTTGGAGTTACTTGATTTTGAATCGCTTGACACATGCGAGCCATGCCTCATTGGCAGAATGACTAAGATCCCGTTTTCAGGTACAATGAAATGGTCAAGTGACTTGTTGGAAATCATACATGATGATGTGTGTGATCCAATGAGAATTAAGGCGTGTGGTGGATATCGTTCTTTTCTCATCTTCACTGACGATTTGAGTAGATATGGGTATATTTACTTAATGAAGCAAAAGTCTGAAACGTTTGAAAAGTACAAGCAATTTCAGAGTGAAGTTAAGAATCATCATAACAAGAAGATCATGTTCCTACGATCTGATCAAGGGGAGATTTTCTGAGTTATGAGTTTGGCAATCACTTAAGGCATTGTGGAATTGTTTCGCAGTTGAAGCCACCTGGAACACCACAGCGTAATGGTGTGTCCGGACGTCGTAATCGAACCTTATGAGATATGGTGCGATCTATGATGTCTCTCACCGATCTACCGCTATTATTTTGAGGTTATGCATTAGAGACAGCTGCATTCACTTTAGATGGGGCACCATCTAAGTCCGTTGAGACGACGCCGTATGAACTATGGTTTGGCAAGAAACCAAAGTTGTCGTTTTCTTAATGTTTGGGGTTGCGATGCTTATGGCTTCAGCCGGAAAAAGCTCAAACCCAAAGCGGACAAATACATCTTCATAGGATACCCAAAGGTAATAGTTGGGTATACTTCTATCTCAGATCCAAGGGAAAAAATGTTTGTCGCTAAGAACGGGTCCTTTCTCGAGAAGGACTCTCTCTCGAAAGAATTGAGTGGGAGGAAGATAGAACTTGATGAGGTTGTCGAACCCTCACTTCAACCGGAGAGTAGTGCAAAACGGAAAAGATGTTTCTGTGGAATCTACGACTGTTGAAGAGGAAACTAATACTGATCATGAAGCTTCGGATCAAGTTGCTATCGAACCTCGTAGGTCGACAAGGATATTTACTACTCCTGAGTGGTACGGTGATCCTGTCTTAGATGTCATGTTGTTGGACAACAATGAACCTATGAACTATGGAGAAGCGATGGTGGGCCCGTATTTCAACAAATGGTTAGAAGCCGAGAAATCCAAGATAGGATCCATGTATGAAAACAAAATATGGACTTTGGTGGACTTGCTCGATGATCGGCAAGCCATTGAGATAAATGGATCTTTAAGAAGAAGACGGTCGTGGACAGTAATGTCACCGTCTATGAAGCTCGACCTATGGCGAAGAGTTTTTCACAAGTTCTAGGAGTTGACTACGATGACATTTTCTCACCCTTAGCGATGCTTAAGTCCGTCGGAATCATGTTAGCATTAGCTGAATTTATGAAATCAGGCAGATGGATATCAAAACAAGTTTTCGCAAGGAAAGGTTGTATGTGATACAATCAGAAAGGTTTTGTCGATCCTATGGATGCTAAAAGGTATGCTAGCTCCAGCGATCCTTCCATGGATTAGAGCAAGCATCTCGGAGTGGGAATATACGCTTTGATGGAGTGATCAAAGTTTTTGGGTTTATACAAAGTTTGTTAGAAATTTGTATTTACAATAAAGTGAGTGGGAGAACTACAACATTTCTTATAAGTGTATGTGAATGACATATTGTTGATCTGAAATGATGTAGAATTTCTGGAAAGCATAAAGGGTTGTTTGAAAGGAGTTTTTCAAAGGAAGACCTGGATAAAGCTGTTTACATATTGGGCATCAAGATCTATAGAGATAGATCAAGACGCCTGATGATACTTTCAAAAGAACACACACCTTTGACATGATTTTGAAGGAGTTCAAAATAGATCAGTCAAAGAAGGAATTCTTACCTGAGTTGTAAGGTGTGAAGTTGAGTAAGACTCAAAAACTTGACCGCGGCAGAAGAAAGAGGAAGGACGAAGGTCGTCCCCTATGTTTTTGTCATAGGCTCTATACGGGATGCCATGCTGAGTACCGCACTTGATATGTGCTTTGCCACATGTCTGGCAAGAGGGTACAAAGGTGATCTAGGAGTGGATCGCTAGATAGCGGTCAAAATTATCCTTAGAAGAATAAGGAAATGTTTCTCGGTTATGGATGTGATAAAGAGTTCGACGTAAAGAGTTACGTCGATGCAAGCTTAACACCTATCCGGATAGATCTAAATAGAGATACCAGACACGTATAATGGAGCAACAATTTGGAATAGCTCCAAGTGGAACGTGGTAGCAGCATCAATGATATGACATAAAGTTTTGCGAAATACATAGGGATCTGAATATTGCAGACCCGTTGACTACAACCTCTCTCATAACATGATCAAACCCACAACTCATTGAGTGTTAATCACATAGTGATGTGAACTAGACTGTTGACTCTAGTAAACGATTTGGATGTTTGTCACATGGCGATGTGACCTGTGAGTGTTAATCACATGGCGATGTGAACTAGATTATTGACTCTAGTGCAAGTGGGAGACTGTTGGAAATATGCCCTAGAGGCAATAATAAATTGGTTATTATTATATTTCCTTGTTTATGATAATTTTTTATTATCCTTCCTAGAATTGTATTGATAGGAAACTCAGATACATGTGTGGATACATAGACAAACACCATGTCCCTAGTAAGCCTCTAGTTGACTAGCTCGTTGATCAACAGATGGTCACGGTTTCCTGACCATGGACATTTGATGTCATTGATAACGGGATCACATCATTAGGAGAATGATGTGATGGACAAGACCCAATCCTAAGCCAAGCACAAGATCGTGTAGTTCGTATGCTAAAGCTTTTCTGAATGTCAAGTATCTTTTCCTTAGACCATGAGATTGTGCAACTCCCGGATACCGTAGGAATGCATTGGCTGTACCAAACGTCACAACGTAACTGGGTGGCTATAAAGGTGCACTACGGGTATCTCTGAAAGTGTCTGTTGGGTTGGCACGAATCGAGACTGGGATTTGTCACTCCGTGTGACGGAGAGGTATCTCTGGGCCCACTCGGTAGGACATCATCATAATGTGCACAATGTGATCAAGGAGTTTATCACGGGATGATGTGTTACGGAACGAGTAAAGAGACTTGCCGGTAACAAGATTGAACAAGGTATCAAATACCGACGATCGAATATCGGGCAAGTACTATACCAGTAGACAAGGGAATTGCATACAGGATTGATTGAATCCTTGACATCATGGTTCATCCGAAGAGATCATCATGGAACATGTGGGAGCCAACATGGGTATCCAGATCCTGCTGTTGGTTATTGGCCGGAGAGTTATCTCGGTCATGTCTACATGGTTCCCGAACCCGTAGGGTCTACACACTTAAGGTTCGATGCCGCTAGGGTTATAGGGAACGTTTGTACACTGTTACCGAATGTTGTTCGGAGTCCCGGATGAGATCCCGGACATCACGAGGAGTTCCGGAATGGTCCGGAGGTAAAGATTTATATATGGGAAGTCTCGGTTTGGTCACCGAAAAGGTTTCAGGCGCTACCGGTAACGTACCGGGACCACCGGGAGGGTCCCGGGGTCCACCGGGTGGGGCCACCAGCACCAGAGAGCTGTGTGGGCCAAGTGTGGGAGGGGACCAGCCCCAGGTGGGCTGGTGCGCCCCCCCACCAAGGCCCAAGGCGCAGGGAGAGTGGGAGGGGGCAAACCCTAGGTCCAGATGGGCCTTATGGCCCACCCTAGGGCGCCCCCCTCTCTTCCCCCCCTTGGCCGCACCCTAGATGGGTTTTGGGGGCTGCTGCCACCCCTAGGGAGGGAACCCTAGATGGCGGCGCAGCCCCTCCCCTCCCCCTATATATACTTGAGGTATTGGGGGCTGCAAAACACACGAGATGATCTCTCTCTTGGCGCAGCCCTACCTCTTTCCCTCCTCGTCTCTCGTAGTGCTTGGCGAAGCCCTTCTGGAGTCCCGCGCTCCTCCACCACCACCACGCCGTCGTGCTGCTGCTGGATGGAGTCTTCCCCAACCTATCTTTCTCCCCTTGCTGGATCAAGGCGTGGGAGACGTCACCGGGCTGCACGTGTGTTGAACGCGGAGGCGCCGTTGTTCGGCTCTTAGATCGGAATCAACCGCGATCTAAATCACTACGAGTATGACTCCTTCATCCGCGTTCTTGTAACGCTTCCGCTTAGCGATCTACAAGGGTATGTAGATGCACTCCCCTCTCCCTCATTGCTAGATTACTCCATAGATTGATCTTGGTGATGCGTAGAAATTTTTTGATTTCTGCTACGATCCCCAACAGGCATAACCCACCTAGGCGCCCCAGGACCCCCGGCGCGCCCTGGTGGGTTGTGGTCCCCACGTGAACCCTCTCACTTATCCCTTTAGCTTACATCATCACTTACCTACAGAAAAAAAATCTCCTTTGCCATCTCTCCCGTGTTCTTGAGCTCAATCCTGCGGATTTCGATCTCTTTGCTCGAAGCTCCATTTCCGAAACTGTTTCGGGGGATTGTTGCTTGGTATGTGACTCCACTATTTGTCCAATTAGTTTTTGTTTTAGTGCTTTATACTTTGAATAATTAGCTACTCTTTGTGTTGTTGTAGATGTGCTTGCATGATGAATTCTTAGTGTTCTAAGTAGTTTGAATGCTTGCTATGGCTTCTATGTATCCCTATGAGTAGTTGCTATCAATTTTATGAAGTTTTGTTGACAAATTTTTGTCATCGTAAAATTTTTATTTCTCAGAAAATTGTATGCGGACATGATGAACCTATTTGGAAGGAGTTCTTTGAGGAGACAATCCTCGGGGGCATCTTCTAGTGACAGTTCTGCTCACCGATCTTATGTTGAACCAAGTGAAAGTTCCACACGAGATGCCGCCACCAAAACATGCTTATGACCTTGCGAGGATTATATGGTGCGTGTGGGCATTAAGGAGGAATTTGAGCAATATGTTCACAATGCCGGCCTCAGTCCCTACCTTTCAGATAAGTGTGACAACACCAACTTCTCACTGAATCATTTGTTAAAGGATTTAAATATTTTCCACGAGAGTCTAGGGCGTCATTTATGCTTTATGATGATCCATTTACTATCTCACTAGAGAATTTTGCTTACCATTGCAAACTGCCATTTTGGGGTTCGCTTGATGAACCACTGAAGGCTGACTACGAATCTCTCTTGACTAGTCTTTGTTAAGGTGAAAGGAGGGGAGTGACACAAGGTAGAATAAAGAGCATTCATTTTCCCGCAATTCAGTACTTTGCCTTATTCAACGGGATATGTATAGTAGGCAAGCAAGATTTTAGTACACTTTGTTCTCCAGACTTGAACCTCATTCACACCGCTCTCCTGGTGAAAGGAATTATAACCTTCGAGCGATTGTTGCACGGTGACTTCAGCATAACGTTAACAGTGGCTGGTTCTATGGTGGAATTTATGCCACGCATTTAGCACGAGGGCTTGGTGTCTCACCTTTGCCATTTGATCCTATCCTACCCACACGATACTTAGATTTTGGCACCATGAAAGATCACAAATTCCTTAAGGGAAAGATTCATGATTTCACTTATAATCTATTGTTTAACCAAACATCTATTATGGACACATATTTGCCTGCGCCCGCTCTTTTTGACTATAACAGCAAGAAAAGATATTTTGTTCTTGAGAGTGAGGCCCGAGCTCACAACACAGCAGTGGTGGCGGCATGGCAGGCCGAGGCATCCGCACCTAGAACCTTTGAGAGCTACCACGCTGACTACTATCCAGGCTACTGATTGACTACCAACTTAGGCCAAAAGCCTAAGCTTGGGGGGTACATGTTTCTCGGCGACATTACATTCATGACCACTTATCATTCTATTTGTCGGTGTTCACACTCTTTCCTTGTACATCCACGCTTAGATTTATTTTCTTGCTTTTCTCTTATGAGTTTGAAAAAACCTAGAAAAACCCAAAAAAATAGTTCTAGTCAACTTGCTTTCTATGCATGTTTAGTAGTAAGATTAAAAAGAAAATCCAAAAAGATTTCCTTTTTCTCCTTTTGCTTATTGGGAGTTTTCCCGTGTAAATAGTTTTTCTCGTTTTTGCTTTCCCTCTTTTATTTTGCCTGTTCTAGAAAACCAAAAACTCCAAAAATATTTCAGTGTGTTTTTTTGAACTTATTTTCCTTTTTATTTTGAGTTGTACCGAGGAGAAGACCACGATGAAAATGTTGAGTGGCTCTCATTTGAATAATTGTTGAACTAATAAAGAGCACAATACCTTGTCTTCTCATGTTGAATAAAATGTTTGCAGATTCCAGCTTAGTCCACGGCATTCTTGCACTATTATTATTTTCACATCGTTCGATCGTGCATGTGAAAGGCAATAGTGACTATATTCGATGAATTGGCTGTGGCAGAGAGAAACTGGTATGAACTTCACTTGTTCTGTTTGTGTAAATATGTTTAACCTAGTATCCATGATTCAGCCCATTATGATTAAACATGTTTGCAATGAAAATTAGAGATTATAGTTTCTCATGCCATGCATAAGTAGCTAAGAGTTAATAATGATTTATCTTGGACATCAACATAGCTTTAAAATGATTGTGATGTAGTATGTCGATATGGTATCCTCCTCTGAATGTTCGAGTGGCTTGACTTGGCACATGTTTATGCATGTAGTTGAATCAAAACCAACATAGCCTCTATGATATTTATGTTCATGGTGTCCATATCCTACTCATGCGGGTGTCCAATGTTTATTATGCATGATGCATGTTCATTACCGTTGTTGCTCTCTAGCTGGACGCTTCCCAACCTATTTGCTAGCCTTCACCTATACTAAGCGGGAATGCTGCTTGTGCATCAAATTCTAAAACTCAAAGTTATTCCAGATGAGTCCCCCATACCTACCTATATGCGGTATTACCCTGCCATTCTAAGTAAATTTGCATGTGCCAGCTCTAAAAACTTCAAACAAATATCCCTTTTTGTGTGTCTGGATCGTTCATGGAACGACGGGAGGTGGTTGGTATTTTCCATGCTAAGCGGGTTATTCTTAGGTTGAGTGTTTATTCACTCGCCACTGCACGAGAAAAGGGCGGCAATAGGGATTCCCAGTCCCAAATTACAAAAAGGAAAAGCTTACAAATAAACAAACAAGAACTCCCAATGGAGTTCAAACATTTACTTTTCTGCTTGGGAATCGCTACTAGCTCGTTTAGCATGGGAGATATCGATAGCTGATAGTCGTGAAGTGAATGAGAAGGGTGCACCTCTCAAATTTTCATTTACCTCTGTTTTAAAAACTTGAGCTCTGGCACCTCTGTAAATCACTGCTTCCCTCTGCGAAGGGACTATCCATTTACTTTTATGGTGTGTCATCACCTTCTCTAATAAGCGCTAGATCTGAGAGCACTGTTGTCATGCCTATGCATTGTGTGTAGTCAATGTTGGGTGTTATCATGACTGGATCTTTTCTACCATGAATTACAATGTTTAGTCGCTGCTCAGACTTTGGAGGTGCTCTGAATTTTTGTTTTGCCGTCTAAGAAAGGTCTAGTGAGATACCACTATTGTCATATTATATCATGGTTGTTTTGATAATGTGTTGCTGTTTGAGATATCTTATTATTGCTCGCTAGCTGATTATGTCATTGATATGAGTCGTTATAATCTTTAAGAGTTATTGTCGACATGGTTAGTTATAATGCTGGCTGAAAACCTGGGTGTTGTTTAAGCCTATTTATGAAAACAAGAGTAAAAGAGTTCGTAAAAGTTTTTCTTACTCACTTTCAGTTTATCAACTGAATTGCTTGAGGACAAGCAAAGGTTTAAGCTTGGGGGAGTTGATACATCTCCAACGTATCTACTTTTCCTAACGCTTTTCCTCTTGTTTTGGACTCTAATTTGCATGATTTGAATGAAACTAACCCCAGACTGACGCTGTTTTCAGTAGAACTACCATGGTGTTGTTTTTGTGCAGAAATAAAAGTTCTCGGAATGAAATGAAACTTCATGAGGATTTTTTATACAATAAAAGAAAAATATCGGAGCCAAGAACCACCGGAGGGGGTACCTGGGTGGGCACAACCCACCAAGGTGCGCCCCCCTCTCCCGGCGCGCCCAGGTGGGTTATCCCCACCTGGTGGCCCCGCACACGCCAACCCTGATACTATAAGTTCACATTCGTCCAAAAAATAATCAAGGAGAAAGAATTATTGCGATCTACGAGACAGAGCCGCCGCCACCTCATGTTCTTCCTCGGGAGGCTAGATCTAGAGTCCGTCTAGGGCTCCGGAGAGGGGGATCTTCATTCTTCGTCATCACCAACCCTTCTCCATCGCCAATTCCATGATGCTCCCCACGGGGAGTGAGTAATTCCTTCGTAGTCTCACTGGTCGGTGAGGAGTTGGATGAGATTCATCATGTAATCGAGTTAGTTTTGTTAGGGCTTGATCTCTAGTATCCGCTATGTTCTTAGATTGATATTGCTATGACTTTGCTATGCTTAATGATTGTCACTTTGGGCCCGGGTGTCATGAATTGAGATCTGAACCGTTTATGTTATCATCATTATACCCATGTTCTAGATCCGATCTTGCAAGCTATAGTCACCTACTACGTGTTATGACCCGGCGACACTGGAGTGACAACAACCGGAACCACTCCCAGAGATGGTCGTAGTTTGAGGAGTTCATGTATTCACTATGTGTTAATGCTTTGTTATGGTTCTCTATTAAAAGGAGGCCTTAATATCCCTTAGTTTCCAATATGGACCCCGCTACCATGGGAGAGTAGGACCAAAGATGGCATGCAAGTTCTTTTAATAAAGCATGTATGACTATTTACAAAATACATGCCTACATTATATCGATGAACTGGAGCTAGTGGTTAATCGCCCTAGCTTGTAACTGTCTCATGATGAATATCATCCAACAAATCACCGATCCAATGCCTACGAATTTGTCCTATATTGATCTTGCTAAGTTACTACTATTGCTGCTACTGTTACACTTGCTACAAAATTACTGCCATCACCGTTATTGTTACTATTGTTGCTATCACTACTATCTAAGCTATCAAACTACTTTGCTACTGATCACTTTGCTGCAGATAATTAATCTCCAAGTGTGGTTGAATTGACACCTCAGCTGTAATACCTTCAAATATTCTTTGGCTCCCCTTGTGTTGAATCTATAAATTTGGGTTGAATAATCTACCCTCGAAAGCTGTTGCGATCCCCTATACTTGTGGGTTATCATGCCCAAGACAATCGTCTCGGACCGCGACGTCAAGTTTCTTAGCTACTTTTCGAAGACGCTTTGCTCCAAGCTCGGAATCAAGCTACTATTCTCTTTGGCATACCACCCACAAATCGACGGCCAAACGGAGGTGACGAACAACACACTATCGACGCTTCATCGTGTGTTGATTAAGAAGAACCTCAAGGAATGGGAGCAATGTTTTCCCATCGCCGAATACGCCTACAACCGCGCAAGACACTCAACAACCAGCAAGTCCCCCATCGAGGTCATCCACGGTTTCTACCCATTGTCCCCATTGGACATCCTTCCTCTTCCTCTACAAGAGTGCATTAATATGGATGCAAGTGCACGAGCAAGTTATCTCAAGAAGATGCACGAAGATACAAGGAACACCATCGAGCGTGAAGTTCAATGACTCGCGTCCAAGATGAACGTCAACAAGCGATCCATGATATTCGACATTGGTGATCTCATGTGGCTACACCTTCACAAGGCACGGTTCCCCAATGAGCGCAAGTCCAAGTTACTACCTCGAGCCGATGGACCATTCATGGTGCTCGCATGCTTCAACAACAATGCATACAAGATTGACATACCACGCAACAAGTACTCCGTGAGCAACATCTTCAATGTCAAATACCTATCTCCCTACCATGGTGATGAAGCGTTTGATCTGAGGTCGGATCCTTCCCAAGGGGGGAGATGATGCGGAGCATCCCACTGTCATCCCCATGGACCCATCTCCTCAAGTGCCAAGTGGACCGATGACATGATCTCGTGCAAGAGCACTCAAAACCGAGGTGACATCTCTTCTTAATGAACTTCCATATGATGCATGTGAGACATGGCTACTACCTAAAGCGGACATTCTATGCATGATCAGGTATCGAGAGGACGAGCGTGAAGATGCTACGCCAAGTGAACAAGTCCACAAGCGCAAAGACCAAGAGAAGGAGTTGCCTGAAGATCATAGCTCTCGGACGTCCCACAAGCACCGGACGATCGAAGCCAACCGAACGTCCGACACCTAGAGTCGCCACCAGTCAGTCTATGTCCCAGCCTACAGAAGCTACAGCGGCTGGACATCCAACACACTCCAGTGCCCGGACGGCCGATGCCCACCGGATGACCGACGCGTCCATGACAGAACCAAAACACCAGAAGTCCGAGCTCCTCCAGATGACCGACGCACCGGACGACCAATCATAATTGGACATTCGACAAATCCACACACGAGACAAAACATCAGAGTTCCGATGCTTCTCGGACTCCCGGTCACTCGCGAGCTATCGGGCGTTCGATAACCATCGGACGTCCGACGCCTGTGCACACAGTTTGTGTTGGTTCGAGGCCCATGTACCCTTTCGTCCACTTAGACTATAAATACTCCTCCTCCCCCTCTTTCTAGGGTTAGCATTGTGATAGCTCATCTTAGATCTAGAGTTTTGCTCATACTAGTGGTTCTACTCATACGAGAGACCGCGGCCTCCCTACGGAGAAAATCCACACCAGATTCAAGACCTTTGTCGGTGTCAAAACCGGCGGATCTCGGGTAGGGGGTCCCGAACTATGCGTCTGAGGATCGATGGTAACAGGAGACTGGGGACACGATGTCTACCCAGGTTCGGGCCCTCTCGATCGAGGTAATACCCTACTTCCTACTTGATTAATCTTGATGAATATGATTACAAGAGTTGATCTACCTCGAGATCGTAATGGCTAAACCCTAGAAGTCCAGCCAGGGTGATTGCTATGAATCAGCTCTCTGTTGTTGTTCTCTAGCCTCTACGCGAACCTAAAACTTGCCATTATACGTACACAAGAGTCCTATCTGGATACGAGAGAAGATCTTCAGCGATGTTCTTCACGGCCCACTAGTCCGGCCCACCACGAGTTATCCGACCACATGAGGACCCCTCGATCCAGGACTCCCTCAGTAGCCCCTGAACCTATCTTTGATGATGATGAGTTCGGCTTCCGTATTGTCTTCGGCATTGCAAGGCGGGTTCCTTCTTTCGAACATATTGAGGCACTATCTTCTACAAAAAGTGTAATGTGTCCGGTTCTGCATGGTTAGTATACCCTTACCCTTGAAGGCAAGGCATTTGAAAGAAAATGAATAGTGTGTCTTTACTGACAACTTTTTGGTGAAGCGTCATGTCATCCCACTAGCATATCGAACCGTTTTACTTGGTCCCTGTTTCGAGGTATAACCCCACTAACACGTCTTACCAGAACAGAGATCGTGACCGCTTATTATGGTATCCGTATCAATGTGACGTGAGCATCCAAACCGCGCATTACGCACGACCGCTTTGGGAACCGGCAAGGTTTATGGCTAAAGTGGGGGACGTTCTGTATTCACATCGTTATAAAAGGATATCAATCCCTTCCATCAGCCCCACGCCTTCCTCAAGCCCTAGCTCTCCAATCTTCCTAGCCCCAACATCGTCATCTCTTGCGCCCGCAGCTCTTAGTTCCTCAACCACCACTTCCTTCCCCAGCAATGGCTGGATCCGGTGCCAGAGGCAAGTGGGAGGCCTCCACGGTTACAGAGAAGACCATGGAGGATCTCCGGACCGCGGGCTACCTCGATGCCAACATCGCGCACCGAGTCCTCGCCCAGGATCAGGTGATTCTTGTCCCGGAGGCGGGTGAGAGAGTCGTGTTCCTCTCACACTTCGTTAGGGTGGCTAGGATTCCCTCTTCACCCCTTTGTACGGGGTCTGCTGTTTTTCTACGGGTTGGATTTCCATTATCTAGCCCCGAATTCAATCCTTCACATCTCCGCTTTCATAGTGGTGTGTGAAGCTTTCCTCCGCGTTCCCCCACACTTCGGCCTATGTCTCAAGACCTTAAATGTGAAGCCAAAGGTGGTGGACGGGAAACATGCGGAGTGCGGGGGCGCTATGATAAGCAATCTCCCGAATGCAACCTGGCCAAAGGGGTCGGTCGTGAAAACGAACAAGGTTTGGCAGCAGGAGTGGTTCTATATCACCGAGCCCCGCGACGTCAAATGGGCGGCGGCGCCTGCTTTCAGATCTGGGCCCCTGGAGAGGCTAACCTCCTAGACTGATAAGAGTCCAAATTGGGAGTCCCAAACTGAGGTGGCCGCACTCCAAGGCCGCGTGTCCGGCATGATCACCAAAGGCTACCAACTCACAACTGTGGTTCAGGTAATGCCGGCTCGACTTGTCCTTCCTTGCCAACACCGGGACTCCTTTCTATGGGAGTTCGATCCGGCAGGAGCCCGTCCCTTGAAGCATCTATACGGCTCCACGCACAAAGAGATCTGGAAACGTCTCTTCAAGAGCTAGAAGGAGTGGCCAAAGGAAACTAAGGACTCTGGATACAGCGCCGCGTTTACCGCACAAGAGGTAATCAAAAATTTCGCCAAACATATATTCCCTCCTTATTTTAATGATAATAGGAATTGGAGTTTTTATGTGATATACAGAGCTAGACGAAGAGGGCAGTTCGGATCAAGTGTCCGGCCCCTTTTCCAGAAGATCCAGCCACGCCTCAACTGTTGGCGATGCTGGCTCTAGCGCCGTACAAGGCGCCGGACAAGAAGCCCAAGAAGAAGAGTAAGGAGGCCATGAGCGGCCCCCGCCCCGCGGACGCGATGTCCGAGGAAACTAACATCCTCTCCTTCGAAGAGGAGGAGGATGATGGAGAAAAAGAATCCCCTACCCAGGACAAGGGGAGGAAGAGGGCGGCCCCTGCTGACGCAGGCAAGGCCGCACCTTGGAGGAAGCTAAACCTCCCCGCCTGTTCGGACTCATCATCCGAACACAGCTTTGTGGTGAAGCCTAGGAAGAAGCCCCTAGCCGAAACGTAAGTTGTTCGGATATATTAATTACTGCACCTTGTTTATTCAGCATATGAATGCTTTTTAAGTATTTCTCACCTGCTGACCTACAGCCCTCCTCGAGCGCACCCTAACGCCTCCTTATCGGAGGGGACCTCTCTACCGTCAGGGGAGATGGAGAGCGACCCGCTGGTCGAGCTCCATCGCCCGTGGCTGGCAGGGACACCGAAGTGACCTCCCAGCGTGCATCTCCTGCTCAAGGAGATGAGAGCGCGGTAGGTGATAAGGCGACCGAGGGTAACACCTCGACTGCCGCTGACCATGGGAAAACAGTCCCCATGGAGACCGAAGACGGGGGGCCCAAACAACCCGAGGTCCCACCGAATACTGATCCGGAGCCTAGCTTGGCTCTGGGGTCCGAAGACCAGACCCCCAAGGCGGGGGAGGATACAACTGTTCATACGGCGCCCGGTGTCAATCCGGAGGCGCCAGACCCTCTGGAGGGAGCACTACAAAGTGCTTCCGTCGTGGAGGAGCACCGCACCGTAATGGGTGCGGTGATGAAGAAGATTTAGTCCGTCAAAGGTGGACTGAATGAAGCCTTCAACAACCTATTAATAGGCTTTGAGGTATGCAATGTAACGTTCTTTATGGAACTTTATTTATTTTATATGCACATATATAGCCAGTAGCCCCTAATGCTTTGTGTGATTCTGAACAGAATCGGACGAAGTATCCAAAACATAGCATATTATAGAGCTAAATTGTGTGCTTTTGTATTGAAACAGGCTTCACTAGTTGCGACAACTGCACAAGATGCAGAAGTTGTCGAACTAAATCGGAAGCTCTCGGAGGCCAACGCGGACCTCGACCGCGTCAACCAGCGTTTGGATGAGACGCAAGGTATGCAGATTTGAAAATTTGAGATGTCAAGAAAACTAATAATTTTAATTGATCATGAGTATAAACTCTGATGTAGGGTGGAACCCTAGATGGCCGATCTTCCACGAAATGGAGGGGATCCCATGAAGAACACGAAGAACACGAGGGGAAACACGAGAGAATCACTCAAACCAACAAGAACAAGTCACACATATGCTATATCCTCGAAACACAAAGAGATATAAGATCCATGATCAACAAGGGACGATACAAAGGGTAACCGGTTCTTCTCTATGAGGAGGTCTTGGGGTATCCCGCGGGATCTTCTCCGCGAAGGAGGTCTTGAATCCGTGTGGATCTTCTCCGTGGAGCGGCCGCAGCACTCACAAGGAGATGAACCACTAGTGGATGAGAAAAGCTTTGTCTCAAATGAGCTAAACCTAAGCTAACCCTCACTAGGAGGAGGTGGAGGAGTATATATAGTCTAGGGCCACGAAGGGGTAAGTGGGAGAGGGATACATGGGCCTCTGCCCCGATAATTGTGCGCAGACAGCATGTAGCGGACACCGACGGCTACCGTACGTGCGGTGGCTCGCGAGGGTCCTGACGTCCGGAAGTCTTCGGACTTCCGTTATTTTCCTTCTGTCATCGAAGTCACGGACATCCGGTGGCCTCTAGTCGTTTGGTCGCCTGGGAGTCGCCGGTCGTCCGGTAGAGGCCGGACGTCCGGAGCCTGTAGGGTTTCCAGCAGCTTCTCCGTTTGATCATCAGACTTGTCCTTGCCATCTTGTCCAATGCTCCTAGCTGTTCCTTGGCCTCCCTCTTGGTTCCTGGTCATGCATAGCACACATATTTGAGGTAGTAGCCATCTCTCGCATGTAGAAAGTGGAGTTTCGGAGAGAAGCGAGTTAACCTTGTGTCCAATGGTGTGTACTTGAGGTCTTGTCGAAGTGAACATGGGGATGATCGTGGGATGCTCTGCATCATCTCCCCCCCCTTGGGAAAATCTGACCTTGGATCGAAAAGATGATCACCATGGAAACGATTGTCGTGGACGAACTTTTAGTTGGACCGAGATGAAGACTTGGCGTAATCCAAATAGTCCAAGGTGTCGCCGAAATGGTATACATGCAAGAAGTGCAAACACAAACGACACTCGGAAATACAATGGTTAGCGCACAAGTGTCTATCATGTAAGTATGAGTCCGTGTGACAATTTTGGGCGTGGCAAGGCACAAGATGCTTATCTAAAAGATGTACAATGACATGTAAAGCATTCATGTGAGCAAATTCATTCGTAGTGCACACAAAGGTGTTGTGATATTGATCAATGCAACCATTGTGCAAAATGATGTCATAATGGGACAGTGTATCGAATGCATGAACATGGTAATCGATGCTAAATATTGCTATGTGATCATGCAATTGATGTTTGGCAATGTGATCATTATGTATGAATATGACATCAAGGTAGATCACAACAAATTTGCTAAGGAAATGCACAAGCTCATATATCATGGATGACATGGGAATACAAAATGCAACAAGGTAATCATAATGTGAGTCAATCCATGGGCAAGATGCAAATTTGTTATGGGAATGATATGTCCATGGATCATGGCATGTGAGCACACAATCAACAAATATGAAGGTTTTGGTGCAATGTGTCAAAGGGGTTATGATATACCAATGCTCGATGTCATGGCAAGAGTGGTAGACCGGTGGTGAATCCATAGGGTCCATCTTCAATGTTGGTCCTCCATCCCGTAGATGTATCATGTAGACAACAAGAAGGAAACAACAATGAAAGTATGGCCCATCCAATATGCATATGTGAGGATGGCTCACAAAGAAGGAATTCACCTTATGAATGTTCTTGCAAATGTTGGTGTTGCACATCGTGTATGCCTTCGCATGATCAAGTTGTCGCATGACGACACCGCCTTGTGAATCCTTCAAAATGAAAGAACATGACAAACACTCGGAAAAACAAATGAGGTTAGCGGAAAAGCAAAACCTATCATTCGAGTGGTAAGATACCCAACAAGTGTATTCATCATGCTTATCACAAGAAAGTACAAGGGTGTGGTGCATGGTATGTAGGCATAAGATGTGAGAACAGCCAAGTGCAATAGGCTCAAACAAGCAATAATGCATCACAAGAAGGGTGTCAAAGTCTCCGAGATCAACAAGCATAGCACGCTTGCACTCACTATAAGTGAATATGGGAGATGCAACTAGTGGAGACAAGTGACAATGATCAATGTGAATCAAGTGAGTGGCATGACCATATATGTCATCAACCCAAGAAAGCAAGTAAGAGTGGAACATGGGTGATGCAACAAAGCAAGTAATCATGGCAATCAAGTTGTGCAAGCTAGTAGTGCGAAGATGCAACATACTAGAGTTAATCGTGGCAATCATGGCATGTGGATAAATAGTGGGCATGAATAATGCACATGACATTTCACAAGCATGAAAGCAAGATATGAGCAAAATATCATCAATAGCATGGGGCACAAAGAAATCTTGGCAATAGCTACTAGTATCTCCTCCAAGCATGCAAATACACATAGAAGTAGCATAATGGTGAATCATGTGTAAAGGAAAGCAAGGGTCACAATTGCATGGAAAAGTCATAGCAAGAGGTATAACATGCAAAGTGAACACGATAGTATGGGCATAAGGTGACAAGTGGTAAATAACCCATAGCCGTGTGAGAGCCAAGTATAAGAGATGCACGTAGTGGTTGCGCGAAGAGAATGGTGGTAAGGAGATTCCACGGAATCTCAAATCGTCGTTGCTCTCAAGAGCTCTTTTCGTCCACTCATGGGATTGTGAGGTTGACGAGTTTGCAAAAGTACCTACACAAGACAAAAGCAAAGGAAAAATTGTATGTGCGTGGTATATGTACACATCATCCATCATGATGCGCACGTGCATGTGTTGGTTAGCACAAAATAGCCAATGCTCAAATAAATGAGATGCATGATATAGAAACATGTCATCCATCATGAGAGGTTTGTTGTTATGTATGGCATAATGGAGACTCACATGGTGTAATGCATCATGACAGGTAGGTAGAGCATTGTCATTCATGTAATGCATATGGTGCACACAATCATGGTAATCATGCAAGGTATGGAATGCATCAAGATCTCCTAGTATGTATGAGGAAACTATGGGTGTCTCCTCATGAGCATTAATGGAAACATCACACGGAGAATATTGATAACATTCAAAACAATTTATATTATGAACAATGTGATCATGGCATGGCATAATAGATGAATTGCGCAAATCATGTAAAGGAAGAATGGCAATATCATCGCAAGAGAAACACAAGCCAATGACCATCATCTTGTCATCTATGCCACAAGTGCAAATAGGATTTACTTTAATTTGGCATGCATAGTTACTATGTTGAGATTGATACGAAACAATATGAGAAATCTCACTCATGGCATATGACAAGTTTAGAGGGTTGTCGAACATGATGTGACCAAAAGAATTTTCACATGAGATCCTATGGAGCATAGCATCACAACTAGGCAACTCAACATGCTCATCATCATATTCATCATAAATAGGTAAGTCAAGACATGAGGAAGTCGCACTAGCATGAAGCATGGCAGTAGGTGTGTCAACATCATGCAAGCAATCATTGGTGAGGTA
This sequence comes from Secale cereale, assembly GCA_902687465.1. NCBI lineage: Eukaryota > Viridiplantae > Streptophyta > Magnoliopsida > Poales > Poaceae > Secale > Secale cereale. The sequence continues at coordinate 266,924,504 of LR738713.1, read as the reverse complement.
GTCCACTAGTGGGACAAGAGCATCACCTTCACCTATTTTACCTTTGGAGCGTCGCTCATGCGTTGCAGGTGAGGTGTTCATGATCCAATCGTACTCATCTTCATCATGATGGAACCATGTGGGTGGTGCATCTTCTTCCACCATGGCCATCGGGTTGTCCATTGGAGGGACGGACTCGTCGAGGGTAGGCATGTCCTCTTGTAGGACACCTAGCACCAAAGAAAACACACTCGGAGTAGAGGTTAAGTCGTTAGAAATCATAGTGGCCTCAACTAAGTGTTGTGGCTCACTCGCTCCCTCGTGGATGCTCTCACTCGTATGGTTGGTGGAGTCACTCAAATGGCTCTCAACCTCACATAGGAGACATGGCATGCTCTCATGTGTGGGTCTAGTGGTGG
>LR738713.1:266904094-266924096 GCA_902687465.1 Secale cereale | reverse complement strand
AAGAGCATCACCTTCACCTATTTTACCTTTGGAGCGTCGCTCATGCGTTGCAGGTGAGGTGTTCATGATCCAATCGTACTCATCTTCATCATGATGGAACCATGTGGGTGGTGCATCTTCTTCCACCATGGCCATCGGGTTGTCCATTGGAGGGACGGACTCGTCGAGGGTAGGCATGTCCTCTTGTAGGAGACCTAGCACCAAAGAAAACACACTCGGAGTAGAGGTTAAGTCGTTAGAAATCATAGTGGCCTCAACTAAGTGTTGTGGCTCACTCGCTCCCTCGTGGATGCTCTCACTCGTATGGTTGGTGGAGTCACTCAAATGGCTCTCAACCTCACATAGGAGACATGGCATGCTCTCATGTGTGGGTCTAGTGGTGGGCACACTCATCCTCTCAAGGGAAATGCTCTCAAGGTCACATATGGTGGAGTCACTCGTATCGCTCATGTGGTGGTGGCTCTCCTCACATGGGAATTGGGGCATCTCATCATATGTGGATGTCGAAGAGGTGTAGGTGCAATAGTCTCCATGCTCAACTTCCTCATCCGTAATGCCTCCAAAGATGAATGCCGTGGGATGTGGCAAATCATCACGCTCCTCCGAGGTCAAAGAGAAGGTCTCATGCTTGCTCGCGTAGCTTGACCCGGAGTAGTAGTCCAATGTGGGCGCCGTCTTCATGGTGTCGAAGAGGTTCATGCACGACGCCTTGGTCGAACGGGATGGCCCATGCTCGACCGTCTTGTCGCCGTCGCTCGTAGATGATCGCCTTGATGATGAAGAAGTCGATGTAGGTTAACTCATGGGAAGTAAGCGAAGATGTCGTACGTCCAAAGGCGAAGATGCCTTGATACCACTTGACGAAGTTGCCGAAGTGGTGGTTGTAGCCGTAGCTCCGTCTTGGGTGTGCTTGTCTCGCGGTCTTCTTATGTTCTCTTGAAGCTTGGGCTTGGCGTGAAGTAGAGCGTCTTTGTACTTGTATGTTTGTGCGTGTCGAGCATCTTCATCTTGATGGTGTCGTTGTAGTGCTTGAGCTCTTGGTAGATGTCGTTCGTCGTCGTCATGCACATGATGCTTGGAGGTGACTTGCCCTTCATGACGATGTCGATGGCCGCCAAGGCGGTGTGGACGTGGAAGACTTGCACTTGCATCATGTTTGCGCTCCGAAGACTTGTGACTTGAACGTCGCCGCCAAGAGGTTGACGAAGGGGATGAAGACTTGTAATCGACCACCAAGTGTCGGAGCTCCGCCATTTGTTTGTTGAAGGAGTCGCACATGTCATCGAAGGAAGCCATTGTCCTTGTCTCGGAGTGTCATAGTTCGATGGCGATGTTGCCCAAGCGCTCTTGCATTGATCGTTGTAGTCCGATGGTTTTCGCGTGGATGTCATTGTTCGCGCCATCGATGTCGAAGACCGGAGATGAAATGCCTTGCCTATCCATCACAAGACGCCAGCAAGTATGAGTGGGAGAAAGAGAAGAACTATACCGAATGTACCTTGACCGATGTTGAAGATGGATCAATGATCACTCAAATGTGGAACAAGGAAATAGCACAATTGGTACCAATTCTTGTCGGCTCAGAATGTGCACAAGGGTGCTCTGATACCATAATGATGTAGGGTGGAACCCTAGATGGCCGATCTTTCACGAAAAGGAGGGATCCCAAGGTTGAACACGTGAGGCACGAGGGAAAAACACAAGAGAGGACAAGGAGAAAACACTCAAATCAACACGTTTAGGTCACACAAATGCTAGATCCGGGTACACAAAGTGCGAGACACGATACACGATCAACTAAGGACGTTACAAGTGGCGGTAGTCATCTCCGTGAGGAGGTCTTGATGTTCTTCTCCATGAAGGAGGTCTTGAATTCAGTGGATCTTCTCTGAAGAGGCTGCGGTCTCGTAGGAGAGGAACCACTAAGGTTTTGGATGAGCTATCACAAAGCTACCTAGCAAGGAGGAAGTCAACCAGTATATATTACATGGGGCGACATAGTCGGGTCGGACGTCCGCTGGGTCACCGGACGTTCGGTGGCTCAGGAGGGACCGGACGTCCGGTAATCCTCGGATTTCCGCCAATTACATTTTGTTGTCGGTGTCACGGATGTCCGGTGGCCTCCGGTCGTCCGGTCGTCTAGGAGTCACCGGTCGTCCGGTGAACGTCGGACGTCCGGTGCCTGGGAGTGACCGGTCGTCCGATAGGGGTCAGAAGTCCGGTGCCTGTAGCGTCTTCAGCCGCCCTTCTTCTTGTTCCAAGCACTTGTCAATCCCGCTGCCTTGTCCACTGTGTAGAGCTATCCTATGGCGTTCATCCAAGTACCTAAGTATGCATAGAGTTTCTGATGAGGGTAGAAACCATGTCCCATGTGACTCGAGAGGAAATTGATAAAGGAGCGAGTTCACCTCGGCTTCGAGAGCTCTTGCACGGGTTCGTGTCATTGGTCCTTTGGGCACTTGGTGAGACGACGGTAGGTCCATGGGGATGACCTTGGGATGCTCCGCATCATCTCCCCTCCCTTGGGAAAGATCCGACCTCGGATCGAAATCTTCATCACCATGGAAAGGAGATAGGTCCTTGATGTTGAAGGTAGTGCTCACGTTGTACTTTTCTCGTGGAATGTCGATCTTGTAGGCATTGTTGTTGTAGCGTGCTAGCACCTTGAAAGGTCCTTCGGCTCGAGGTAGTAGTTTTGACTTGCGTTCGTTGGGGAAGCGGTCCTTTCGAACATGAAGGCATACGAGATCTCCCGGTTGGAACACCATTGGTGCCTTGTCGATGTTACGCATGGTGGCTATGTGTTGCACTTGTCGCTCGATCGTTGCTCTTGTATCTTCGTGCACCTTCTTGAGATAGCTTGCTCTTGCACTTGCGTCCATGTTGATGCATTCTTGTAGAGGTAGAGGTAGGATGTCCAATGGGGACAACGGGTTGAAGCCGTAGACGACCTCGAAGGGGGACTTGCCGATAGTTGAATGTCTTGCGCGGTTGTAGGCGTACTCGGCGATTGGCAAGCATTGCTCCCATTCCTTGATGTTCTTCTTGATCAACACGCGAAGAAGTGTCGACAGTGTGCAGTTCGTCACCTCCGTTTGGCCGTCGGTTTGTGGATGATATGCCGAGGAGAAGAGGAGCTTGATTTCGAGTTTGGCACATAGAGTCTTCCAAAAGTAGCTCAAGAACTTGACGTCCCGGTCCGACACGATCGTCTTGGGTACTCCATGTAGACGAATGATTTCCCTACAAAAGAGATTTGCAACATGTGAAGCATCGTCGATCTTGTCACAAGGAATGAAATGATCCATTTTAGAGAATCTATCCACTACAACAAACACAAAATCTTTGCCATGTTGAGTCCTAGGCAATCCAAGTATAAAGTCCACGCTTATGTCGTCCCATGGATGGTATGGAATAGGAAGTGGCATGTAAAGACCATGAGATTGAGCTTTTGACTTAGCTTTGCGACATGTAGAGCATCGGTTGGTAAGGCGTGAGATGTCACGAAGCATCTTGGACCAAAAGTAGTTCTTGGAGAGCGTAGCAAATGTCTTGTCGCGTCCAAAGTGTCCCATGAGTCCTCCTCCATGAGATTCCTGCAAGAGGAGCAAACAAAGCGAAGACTCGGGAATGCAAAGTTTTTTAGCTGTCATAAGATATCCATCCTTGATTTAGTAATGTTCCCAAGAAGTGTGAGTCAAACACTTAGCATAAGGATTTGCAAAGAAAGGATCATGCTCATATAAGTCTTTTATGTGCTCAAAGCCAATAACATTCAACTCAAGTTGTGTAACAAGCATGCATTTGCGGGAAAGCGCATCTGCCACTACATTCTCTTTGCCTTTAATGTACTTAATGACATAGGGAAAAGACTAGATGAACTCACTCCACTTAGCATGACGCTTGTTCAACTTAGTTTGACCCTTGAGATACTTGAGCGTCTCATGGTCCGTATGAAGAATGAATTCATGAGGTCTAAGGTAATGTTCCCAAACACGCAAAAGTGTCACCAAGGCATAGAGCTCTTTATCATAAATGGGCTAGTTAAGTTGCACTCCGGATAGCTTCTCGCTAAAGTACGCAATTGGGCGTTGCTCTTGCATTAGCACGCCACCGATGCCGGTACCACTAGCATCACAATGGATCTCAAAAGGTTTGTCAAAGTTTGGTAAGGCAAGAAGTGGTGCGTGCGTAAGCAAGCTTTTTAGCTCATTGAACGTGGTGTCTTGCGAAGGACCCCAAATGAAGGGTGCGTTCTTCTTGCTCAAGGCGTGTAGAGGCATAGCAATTGTGCTAAAGTCCTTCACAAAACGTCGATAGAAGCCGGCTAAACCAAGAAAACGACGCACTTGTTGAAGGTTTGTTGGTTGAGGCCAAGTTTTGATTGCTTCAATTTTAGTTTCATCAACGTGAACGCCTTGGGAAGAAACGACAAATCCTAAGAAAACGACCTTGTCAACGCCAAAAGTGCATTTTTCCATGTTAGCATATAAGCGCTCTTTCCGAAGGGTTTGTAAAACCATACGGATGTGTGTCACATGGTCCTCAAGCGACTTGCTAAAAATGAGGATGTCATCAAAATAAACCACTACAAAGACGCCTATGTAGGGTCATAGGACAAAATGCATAAGACGCATAAATGAACCGAGTGCTTCCGATAGACCCATGGGCATGACCAACCACTCATATAACCCAAACTTGGTTTTGAAAGCCGTTTTCCACTCATCAAACTCTGGAATGCGAATTTGGTCATAACCACTTTTAAGATCAATTTTTGAAAAGATGGTGGCACCAAAAAATTCATCAAGCATGTCGTCTAAGCGTGGGATAGGGTGACGGTATCTAACGGTGATAGCATTTATCAGGCGACAATCAGAGCACATGCGAAAACTTCCATCTCTCTTAGGCACGAGAATAACCGGAACGGCACAAGGGCTCAAGCTTTCACGTACATGACCTTTGTCGATGCGTTGTTGTACTTGCCATTGTATCTCCTTGGTTTCCTCGGGGTTTACGCGGTAAGGAGCCTTGTTTGGAAGTGGTGCGCCAGGTATGAGGTCGATGCGGTGTTCGATTCCGTGAAGTGGAGGTAGACCCGGAGGTAGCTCATCGGGAAAGACGTCCGAGAATTCCTACAACAATTTAGATAACACTAAAGGTAGAGGTGGTGAAGTGTTAGAGGGTTTGGCTTCCCCTTTGCATAAAAGCACAATGCGAAAGACACTCGAGGGGTTCTCCACACTTCTCTCATCTCACTTTTGGTGGCAAATAGCACTAGTTGCTTCTTGTCGCTCATCGTGGAGTCGCTCATATTTGGCTTGTGGATCTCACTCTCCTTTTGGTGGTTCACTCTCTCACCATTCTCTCCACGATGGTTGGTAGGTAAGTGTTTGTCGGCGGCTACTTGACTTGCTGACATTGGACGTAGTACAAATTCCTTGCCCTTCATCTTGAAGCTATATGGTTGGTCCGTCCATTGTGTGTGACTCCACGATCGTATTGCCATGGTCGTCCAAGTAGAAGGTGGCACACGGACATAGAGACCACATCACACTCAAGTGTGTCCTCGTAGGCTCCTATCTTGAAGGAGACTTGCATGGTATGCTCGACTCGAATAATTCCGGCGCCGTTAAGCCATTGGACCTTGTAGGGATGAGGGTGCTTCATCTTGACCAATTGGAGCTTGTCGCATAGCTCTTCGCTTGCCAAGTTATGACAACTTCCTCCATCGATGATAACCTTGACGGAGTGTCCATTGATGCCGGCCTTGGTATGGAAGATGTGACATCTTTGATCGTCATCTTGTTGATGTTGTAGTGTCCAGACCTTGGAAACAACGAGATTGGGACTCGAGTCATTGTTGCAAAACACTTGATTGTCTTCATCGTCATTCACTTGGCGATGCATAGCTACAAGTTCAAGGGCTTCCATCTCATCGTCGCTCATTGAGTCATAAGATCCGTCATCATTGATTATCATGGTGCGAACGGTCTTGCACTCAAAGGACTTGTGGCCTCGCCCTTGGCATTTGAAACACTTGATGGAACTCGTCTTGGAGTTGTCCTCGGCTGGGGTAGTAGATGATGAAGCTCTTGGCTTGAAGTTGTTCGTAGAAGGTGGATGACTAGATGTAGTCGTATTTTTGTAGCTTGACTTGTCACCGAACATTGTAGATGGCTTGGTAGAGGAAGGAGGAGTCGAAGTCGTTGAAGCTTGGTTGTAGGAGCCTAAGTTCTTGGAGTTGAACTTGGAGTACTTGTAGTCCTCTTGAACTTGTCGCTCCGCTTTGGTTGCTTGGTGTACTAGCTCGAGGAGGGTCGTGTAGGGTTGAAAGTCCGCAATCTTATTGATAGGATAGTTGAGTCCATTCAAGAATCTCGCCATCGTTTGTTCTTCATCTTCCGTGATGTTTGCTCTTATCATGGCAATCTCCACCTCCTTGTAGTACTCTTCAACGGACTTGGTACCTTTCTTGAGGAGTTGTAGCTTCTTGGACAAATCATGGTTGTAGTGTGTTGGCACAAAGCATGCTCTCATGACTTCCTTCGTTTGAGCCCAAGTAGTGATAGGAGGTTCGCCTTTTGCTTCTCTTCTTTCTATGATTTGCTCCCACCAAATAAGAACATAGTCTTGGAACTCAAGGGAGGCCATAGCAATTTTCTTTTCTTCATCAAAGTTGTGTAAGCGGAAGATCTTATCAACCTTCAATGCCCATGAGAGGTAGTCTTCGGGATCAATGCTTCCGGAAAACTTTGGCATGGTGAACTTAAGCTTGTCGTAGCGATGCTCTTCATTGTTTGCTTGCCTATTGAGAGGGCGTTCTTGATTTGGACGATTGTCAATCTCATGTTGCTCTTGTCGGAGTAGATGTCCATTGTCATGGTGTAGTTGCTGAGCTTGTGGTTCTTGTTGAGGTTGTTGCTCTTGTCGCGCTTGAGGAGGAACTTCTTCTTGCATGCGTGCTTGGTGGCGCCTCTCTTGTATCTCATCGCGAAGGAAATCCTCTTCTTGACGAGTATGTCGATTGCGAGTTGCCACATTGCGATGTGAATCACGTAATGCTCATTGCGCCTCAAGAGCTTGAGCTTTTCGGCGTTGTTGTGCTTGACGATTAGCCTCGGCATCATGTTTTCTTGGTGTAGACGTGCTCGCTGTTGTTGTTGTTGGCATAGTCGTTGCCGTTCTTGCGCTTGTTCAAGTGTAGCTTGGTTTTGACGATGTTGACTTTCTTGCTCTTCAAATAGCTCTTGGGAGCTCTTGTCATGAAGTGGATTCCGGTTGTCATGTCGAGCTTGACATGCGGCTTGGCGAAGAGTGTTGGATGTAGGTGTACTTGATCCTTCCGTGGAGTTGGTATGACGACTTGAGCGGCTTCGTCTTTGAGAAGATGTGGAAGAAGAACGTCGGTTGACTATCAAGGTCCGTAGCTCATCGAATTGAGTAGACATGTTGGTGTTGATGATGTCGAATTGCTCTCTCGTTCTTGCTTCAAATTGTCGCGCGTCAACGGCGACTTGCTCAATGTGCTCTCGCATAGCTTCACTTTCTTGATGTAGAGCTCGTTGGACACCGAAGAGATGTAGTTTGGTGACGTAGTTGTTCGATTCTTGAGGATCCTCGAAGAGCGGGTTAGAAGATGTACTTGGCCTATCCATCATTTTAAGCAAGAGTGTGAGTGGGAGAAAGGAGAAGACAATACCAATTGTACCTTGACCGAAGTTGAAAATGGATCAATGATCACTCAATAATGTAACCCGGAAATAGCACTATTGGTACCACTTCGTGTCGATTCTCACACCTACACAAATAAAGCTTTGAGAGGAGCTTGGTTAGGATGGTGTCACAAAATTCAAAGCAATTGTCAAAGTGACTCAATGATGTTGAAAATGGTTCACAATTTGCTCATGCAACAAGTAGATCACTAGCAATAAGTAGCACACGGAACACATGCACGGATAGATAAATGTGGTTGTGCAACCATATGATATAGGGTGGAACCCTAGATGGCCGATCTTTCACGAAATGGAGGTGATCCCATGAAGAACACGAAGAACACGAGAGGGAACACGAGGGGAAACACGAGAGAATCACTCAAACCAACAAGAACAAGTCACACATATGCTAGATCATTGAAACACAAAGAGATACAAGATCCATGATCAACAAGGGACGATACAAAGGGTAACCGGTTCTTCTCCGTGAGGAGGTCTTGGGGTATCCCGCGGGATCTTCTCAGTGAAGGAGGTCTTCAATCCATGTGGATCTTCTCCGTGGAGGGGCCGCAGTCACTCACAAGGAGATGAACCACTAGTGGATGAGCAAAGCTCTGTCTCAAATGAGCTAAACCTAACATAACCCTCATTAGGAGGAGGTGGAGGAGTATATATAGTCTAGGGCCACTAAGGGGTAAGTGGGAGAGGGATACATGGGCCTCTGACCCGAGAACTATGCATAGACAGCATGTAGCGGACGTCCGATGGCTACCGGACGTCCGATGGCTCGCGAGGGTCCGGACGTCCGGAAGTCTTCGGACTTCCGCTATTTTCCTTCTTTCATCGAAGTCACGAACATCCGGTGGCCTCCGGTCGTCCGGTCGCCTGGGAGTCGCCGGTCGTCCGGTAGAGGCTGGATGTTCGGAGCCTCTAGGTTTTCCAGCAGCTTCTCTGTTTGATCCTCGGACTTGTCCTCGCCATATTGTCCAATGCTCCTAGTTGTTCCATGGCCTCCCTCTTGGTTCCTGGTCATGCATAGCACATATATTTGAGGTAGTAGCCATGTCTCGCATGTAGAAAGTGGAGTTTCGGAGAGGAGCGAGTTAACCTTGTGTCCAATGGTGTGTACTTGAGGTCTCGTCGAAGTGAACATGGGGATGATTGTGGGATGCTCCGCATCATACTCTTTGTGATATTTTGTATTAAACAGTTGGCACCACTGAGCTCGAGGCTCTCAAGGGCGACCTCGCGAAGGCCAAGAAGGAGGCCAAGGCGAGCAAGGAAGCCGCTGATAAAGCGGTTGCTGATCTAGAGGCCGAAAAGGCTGCGTGCAAAAAGCATGAGCCTCGGGTGTCCGAAGTCGAAGTTGAGCTCAAAGATGTTATTCGCAAAAGCGAGGCATTGGAAGAGAAGACTTCGGAAAAAGCAACCGAGCTCACTGCGGCAGTCAAGGCTGCCCAGGAGGCGTGAAGCGAGTCGCGCATCGTCTGTGAGGAAATCAGGTAGGCGCAGGAGATAGCATCTGGTAAGACTTTTCTCTTACAGAGCATCTTTGGGGGGCGAAAGTACCTTGGGCTGACACGGTTATGGAGTTCTCTAGGCGTGTTGGCGGATCACCCGAGGAGAACTGCTGACACCGCCCAATACTTCCGAGCCCAGGAGGGGAACAGCACGGCGAAGTTGTTCTGGTCGCAGTTCTACGCGCCAAAGCATCTGGTGCCCCTCAACGACCAGATGAAGCAGTTGGTCGAGCTGCATAATATGGCGAGTCCGGCCATGAAGGACTTGATAGTCCGGCTGTGGCCCGCTGAGCCAATCCCAAGTAGCTACTTTGGATTGGTGAAGCGGCTCGTTGAAGCAAGTCCGTGGGTCGACGCATTGAAGCGTTCGGTCTGCATAGAGGGTGCTTGGATGGCCTTCGCCCATGTGAAAATGCACTGGGCAAAGATGAAGGCACAGGACATAGCCACTACTGGCCCGCACGAAGGCAAGTAGCACCGCAAGCCAGACAAATACTTTGAGGACGTCATAGAAGGCGCCCGCCTTGTAGAAGGCCGATGCTCAAAGGATGTCATATTTCAGTAATTGTATCCGGTTGTAAAGACTTAAGTTTATGAACGGATGTATATATAATTTTTGCGCTATTACAATGTGACCAACTTTCACCTCATGTGCGGCCGTTTATATAAATCTAAAAATTTCCAGTCGTCGGCTTCAGCCCCCATGTAAATATTACTGGGGTGTTCGGTCATATGCATAAACACTCTTTATCCAATGTCTTGGTCCATGTAGGAGGTGTATGCAGGGCGAACCTGGCAATCGGACTGTGCGGCTTTATTGCTTTCACTTAGCCATAGGAGTTTGACAAGAGGGGCTAAGTACTAGTCCCTAGTGCGTATATGGTGTTTCCGAATTAAGGTATCCATTTGTACGCGGCTGGGCAAAAAACCAAAACTTCGTATGACATGGGGTAGATCTCCATCGACCGTAGTATGACACTAAGTCGCCGGATCGGAGACCAAATTCTCGCCTATCATGACAGTCAGTTTTCGGCTTTCTTTACTAAGGTACTTGACCGGACGAACCAGAAGTACAATCGCAGTAGTTCTCCCTTTACACCCTAGCCGAACAATCGGGAACGTAGGGGTAAGCACAGGAGCCGGGCAACCCAACTATTGACCCAAGACATGATTCGGAACTGATGCATATAAAAGCGATATCCAGGACGCCGAACACTCCCTATAGGTGTTCGGACTTTTCAACATATACCAGGATGAATACCGCCCCTGGTGATGGACCCTGTTGTCAAGGCACATGTGGCAATTTGACATGGGGAGAGAACACATGTGGTGAGAGAATAAAACTCCAAACATAATATGAACCAAGCCGTTTCTATAATATCCCGTTCTAGTACGGCGAGCCGTATACTTACAGATAATGCCGATAACTTCCTTGGAAAATTTACACGCTAGAAAAGTATAAAACAAAAGGAGATAAAAGGTTTACACATGGTCTTAATCTAAAAAGAAACCTTAATGCGGGGCCCTGCTGCAGGTCTGCGTTGTTTTCTCCTTTGTGATGTGTCCTTGAAGGGGGAAGTGTGATGGCCATCTGTAAAAAAAAAAAGGAACCTGTAAAAAGGATCTAGTGTGGCCGTAAATAAAGGTGGTTCATTTAATGAACCTTGAAGATAATTTTTAGAGTCTGAATAGGGTGGAACCGAACTATGGAATATTTGTATGCAGTGTGCCCCCAACGCCGCCCAAGGAATTTTAAGGGCATAATTGTGTACACGAGGTACGTATGCTACCATGTTATGGGGTTGTCAATGGGGGCGTAGCTGCTAATCGAGCTCAGGTTCACCTGGGTTGCCACATTGAGGCGTATGCCGGACACGTTTAGCTGTGTTCGTGGTCTTAACGACCAATGAGTTGTTCGGCTTCAATAGGCCATTTTGGGCTTCGGCTGCTAGGGCCGCAGTGTCCTCCTCCGTACGGAGAGAGCGCTCCATATTTCCATTGACCGTGATGACGCCACGTGGTCCAGGCATTTTGAGCTTTAAATAAGATAATGCGGGACTGCATTGAAGTGGGCGAAAGTCGTTCTTCCGAGTAGTGCATGATAGCCACTTCAGAACGGAGCTATGTCGAAGATTAGCTCTTCGCTTCGAAAGTTATCGGGAGAGCCGAATACGACCTCCAATGTTAAAGAGCCCGTGCAATGGGCTTCTACGTCCGGTATCACTCCTTTAAAGGTCGTGCTGCTTGGCTTGATTCTTGACAGGTCTATCCCCATCTTGCGGATAGTGTCCTGGTATATCAGATTGAGACTGCTGCCGCCATCCATAAGGACTCGAGTGAGATGGTATCCATCGATTATTGGATCGAGCACTAGGGCAGCCAAACCCCCATGATGGATACTAGTCGGATGATCCCTACGATCAAAGGTGATTGGGCAGGCCGACCATGGGTTGAATTTGGGGGCGACATGCTCGACGGCATAGACATCTCGGAGTGCCCGCTTGCACTCCCACTTTGGGATATGAGTGGAAATTTCTTCTGTCCCCCTGTGTTCGGCTGGCAAGGTTCATCCTCGTCTTCGCTCTGAGGTCCCTTTCCCTTGTGTTCAGCGTTGAGCTTGCTGGCCTGCTTGAAAACCCAACAACTACGGTTGGTATGGTTCACAGGTTTTAGCCGGGGTGCCATGTATCTGGCAGGGCATGTCTAATATTCTGTCCAGGCTAGATGGACTATCTTCGTTGCCTTTAAATGGCTTCTTTTGTTGACCGGGTCTGGAGCCATTGAATCCGACGTTTACCGCTGTATCATCTGGGCTTACAACATTATTTCGATGTTTGTTTTTGTTACGTCTTGGCTTTCCATTGCCATCCCTAACTTCGGATGTGCGAGGGTCGCTGGTGCTGCTACGAGCTAACGAGCTATCCTTGCCCGCGCAAAAATGCGTCATGAGTGTAGTTAGGGCTGCCATTGTCCTCGACTTTTCTTGGCTGGGGTGTCTAGCTAGGCATTTGTCCCGGACACTGTGCTTGAAGGCCGCTAAGGCTTCGGCGTTCGGACAGTCGACGATTTGGTTTTTCTTAGTGAGAAACCGATTCCAAAGCTTACGAGCTCACTCCCCGGGTTGTTGAATTATGTGACTTAGATAGTCAGCATCCGGGGCCGGACGTAGGTCCCTTGAAAATTGGCCCGAAAAGCATCCTCAAGTTCTTCCCAACTTCCAATGGAGTTTTCTGGGAGGCTGTTCAGCCAGTGCCGAGCTGGTCCTTTCAGCTTGAGGGGTAAGTATTTGATGGCATGGAGATCATCTCCACGAGCCATGTGGATGTGAAGAATAAAGTCTTCTATCCAGACAGCAGGATCCATCATTCCATCATACGCCTCGATATGTACGTGTTTAAACCCTTCTAGAAATTCGTGATCCAGCACCTCATCGGTGAAGCGCAGAGGGTGTGCGGCACCCCTGTATTTTGCTATGTCGTGGCATAGGTCCGACAGTTGTGATGTTCGGTATTGGCTCCGAAATGGTATATGACCGGCATATTTGGCTTGATAACCGCCGTCTCGTGCAGGAGCACGGTCCCTGGATATGTAGATGGATCTAGTCTTGCCATCCTTTTTGTTCAGGTCCTCACGTAGATCGTGTTTCTGGCCCTGGGCCCTGGCCTCCTTTCCTTTACGGGGAGGGGGTGCGGGCTTGTGTACGCCATTGCTAGCCACTCTGTCCCATCCATGAGGTGGTCGGTCCGGCTTATCGGCGGTATTGTTCTTCGGCGGTATAGGCGCGATAGCCTCGTCGTCGAATTCGGGCAGCAGTTTACGCTTAGGATAGCTCTTTGTTTCGTGATTGCAGCCATATTTTTCCTCAGCTTCTAGCACGTCGTTCCATCTATCATTGAGCGTGTCTTGTGCGGCTTTAAGCCACCGCTGCTACTTCTTCAGGCTCCTTGCGGTGGCAATAAGCTTCCGATCGAAGCGCTTTTGTTCTAAGAGTTCTTCTGGGATGATGAATTTGTCGTCGCCCAGGCTAACATCCTCTTCGGAGACAGGTTATAATTGCTGTCTTTGGCATCGCTGTGATCAGACAACAGTCTCGAACTCTGTTCACCGTCCTCTCGCTCGTCCTACTCCATCACTGGATCTGCGGGGTCATCGGCTTGGTCCGGAGTATCATCATCGTTAGTGATAGTGTTGCTATCTTTCCCTTACGGGGTCGGGATCGGCGCTTCAGACGCTGACGCTTGGGAGGTTCATTGACGGGCCTATCCTTTTTGGGATCATTATCACCGTCGTCCTCCTTTTCCTTAGGTGTGTCCACCATATACACATCCTATGAGGACGTAGTCGTCCATCGCCCGGTTACGGGCGGGTTTTGGTCTTGATCTGCTTCGGCTTCGAGGTCCATCCCTTTGAAGTCCTCAGAAGCGTAGTCAAGTAGATTGGTTAAATCTTCAACCGTGGCTACCAAGTGGGTGGTGGGTGGGAAACAAAATTCTCCATCATCAGCCTCCAGTTCAAACCGGATATAATTCGGGTGTGAGTCCCCTACTAAGGAGAGGGATTTTAATGAGTTTAGCACATCGCTTAAAGGTGAGTGCTGGAAAATATCTGCGGAGCTGGATTTGACGATATGCGCCTGATCAGGCTCAAAAGACACAGATGCACATGGTTCGGAACCTGTAGCCAGAGACGAGTCCGAAGTTCCGGTAACACAGATCTCGCTCAAGGTTGGGTCTGTGTGCGGCTCCAGCGTCGCTGAGTCTGCGGCTCCCGTGGCGGGGTGGAGCTTCCCGTCCTCGAGTGACGCGGTCTGCTCCGGATCTAGGGCCCATGTGGTCCGATGACAGATTTAGGTCATGCTCATCGTGGTGGCAGGGAGCGGTCGCCATGGGCTCGAATCCGTCGAAGATCAAGTCTTTGCGGATATCAGCAATGTAGTTCAAGCTTCCAAACCTGACCTGATGTCCAGGGGCATAGCTCTCAACCTGCTCGAGGTGGCCTTCTGTGTCGGCACGGAGCGTGAAGCCGCCGAACACAAAAAGCTGGTCGGGAGGGAAGATCTGAAGATCTCCTCGGTGATGGTATCGTCGTTGTTGACGAAGCGATCCATCAGTCCTTCGGTCAATGACATAGTGGAACTCTCAATGAAAGCACCAATGTCGGTGTCAAAACCGGCGGATCTCGGGTAGGGGGTCCCGAACTATGCGTCTGAGGATCGATGGTAACAGGAGACTCGGGACACGATGTTTACGCAGGTCCAGGCCCTCTCGATCGAGGTAATACCCTACTTCCTGCTTGATTAATCTTGATGAATATGATTACAAGAGTTGATCTACCTCAAGATCGTAATGGCTAAACCCTAGAAGTCTAGCCAGGGTGATTTCTATAAATCAGCTATCTGTTGTTGTTCTCTAGCCTCTACGGACTAAACCCTCTAGTTTATATATGCACCGGAGGGCCCTAGGGGTTGTACATGAGCATCTTGTAGACGAAGGAAAGATTACACCCGAACCTAAAACTTGCCATTATACGTACACAGGAGTCCTTTTCGGATACGAGAGACGATGTTCAGCGATGATCTTCATGGCCCACCAGTCCGGCCCACCATGAGTTATCCGGTCACATGAGGACCCCTCGATCCAGGACTCCCTCAACCTCCTCACGGAGAAGACCCCGTAGACCTCCTCACGGAGAAGAACTACCTTTTGTATCGTCATTTATTGCGTTTGGATTGTTGTATCACTCTTTATGTTCCTCAACCTCGCACATGTGTGGTTGTTCTCGTTGACTTGAGTGTTTCCCCTCGTGTTTCTCCCCGTGTTTTCCTTGTGTCCATCGTGGGATCCCCTCCAAATCGTGAAAGATCGGCCCTAAGGTCTCCACCCTACATCACTACTCTAGTACGCGAACCACGAGATGATGGGTAGGAAAACCCATTCATGTGGCTGGGCTATCCGGTGCACCCACATTGTGGTGCCACACGTCCGTTCGACTACAAAAGTCAAACTACTAGTGTACAATATTGGCTCGCAACGAGGTTAATATTTAAAAAAGAGGCCACCGTGCATTCGGCTGGGATCGAATCCACAAAACGAGCTATACACTCCCGTGACCACTAGTAGTACAACGCAACCTAGAATCTCCTTTTGTCGCTAGTACATTGTTCCTTACAAAAAAACCACTACCAAGAAACTACCACTTTCCAACCAGCCCGACCAAGAAACCACTACTCTACAAAAATTAGCAAAAACATACCAAAATTTTCTTAATATGTCGCAATAAACTACCAAGTGCCCATTATATGCATGTTTCAACCCATGTCGCCCTTAAGTCAACGACGTCTATTTGGCCGGCAAGTTAGGTGTTATGACTTGTGGGACCTACATGTCAGTCTGGATAAAAAAACGGGTTACCTCCTACCTCCGACTCGTCCACCTAGTCATCCTCGGCCATGGGAAAGCGCCGGCGGGCTGGAGCCCATCTTGCAGCACCCCGGATGCCAGCTTCGTGCGACGCTCATGGCCACTAGCTAGCCAAGCTAGCACACACCCTGCTGGATGCATCCAGCTGCTTGTCTGCAAGGTTTGGTAGCTAGGTTAGCATGGCAGTGCGGCGGCTTCCTCGCGCACGCTGCGCTAAGGCCAGCCATCTGGCTCGAGCGAAGGCCAGCGCAGCGGCTTGCTCGCTTGTGAGCCACACATGGGCCAGCCAGCCAACTCGTGCGAAGGCCAGCGCGGCGTCTGGTCCGTCCGGTGGAGGGCGGCCATCTCGCTCATCACTGGCGCCACCGATGAACACGCATAAGAACTGTTTGAAGCAATGTTTAGGAAAAATAATGATTGGAGGAGGAAGAAGAGGATAGAAGGTCATATGTGGGTCCCTCGTGTCCACAGTCAAACAAACGGTGTTGGTTTAAGGTGCCTCGTCAGCACGGACGTGTGGGCCAACCCTGTCATAAAGGGGTTTAAACGAGCCTAATCGGCACTAGGTAGTAGTTTTTTGGCGCGGATTACGAAATATTGGGTATGTTCTTGCTATTTTTTGTACAATATTTTCTTCCCAGGGCTGATTGAAAGTGGTAGTTTTTTGTTAAATACTCTACATACTGTAAGTAGGAGTGGAAGTTAAGCTTTGAAGCCAATAAACACGGCTAGGTACATAGTGCATATGTGTACGTAATTCAAACTAAATATCAACCATGAGTGACTAATATCTTGATGCAAAACTCGAAACTATGGAAATACTAACACTTTTTGCATGGTTGGAAATAATAGCAATGTGCACATGCCTTGCAACGGATCATAATTAGAATAATACTTATTCACAAACTTGATAGAAAACACTCTAATTTTGATATACATATATCACTAAAATATATTATGTTTCAATCATAATATATTCCTTGGGCTGTTTTGGTGAGGTGAGGGAGGGATGTGGTTGGTTTTAAGATACTAATTAAGGGGTTTTCTGCAAATTGGGTAGAGAAGTGGGATGTTGTTGAGAAGGCAACAACTTACCTCACAGTCGTTAGATGTAGATCGAATGGTCAGAAATGACGGATGGCAGACACAACATCATCACCAACTAAGTCTTATGTAGGAGTACTAGCAAGATGCCCGTGCATTGCACGGAACATCAAGATGATTTCTTTTTATAAAATACATGTTGTGATTGACCCATGCGGGATTAATCCCATGTGTAAAAACTAATGATATCTCGAGAAAGAGGATAGATAAGGTGAGGAGGAGTGGGGTGTGGTGGTGATTGGTGGTCGGACTGGGCGGAGGCATGGAGATGGATGACGCCGGCAGCGACCACCATGCCAGATTGTTCCAGACGCTTCCTTTTTTAATTGCTCAACAATGAGGTTGTGGGAGATAAGCATGAATGAGGGAAGGCCTTGCCTGCAAATGTGGAGAGAGGTGTGGGTATCTTTTAGTTTGATTTTTATCCATCAGATATAGATCGGACGGTCTATATTGCAAGATGGCAAGCATACCATCATCACCGACTCGGTTTTTTATGAGAAGAGATATAAGTATGGAGATACAAACGTATTATCGATACTTGTTTCCATGAACTTGGATCTACATTTTATTCAACGGCTGAGCATGTGGAGCCTTAGCATGATGACTTCCCGACTGTGTAAAACAAAGATTTTCTCGTCGCCGATAAGGAGGGGGTGACGGCGGCGCACTTTGGGCTCGCTCTAATCCTAATAGTCATGCTAGGTGTCTACAAACATGTAGATTTATTCTTTTTCACATCTCGTGTTCGTCGTACTGCCACGACTGTTGATGAATAGACGGTAAGTTATTCACGAGAAAACCTTGGTTGAGCATGTGTGCGGGAGAGAGACAGCGTGTGCGTGTGTGATATGTAGGGACTGAGGCAATGATAAGAGATTCTTTATTTCTCTGTGTGTGGAGGATAGAGAGAGACATGTGCATGGGGATTTGTGTTGTGTAACATGGAGACACATACACATATATAATCGGAGAGTGAGTGTGTGAGATACACATGCAGACATGGGGAGAGATGTGTGAGTTAGAAAGATGGAGAATGTTGGTGTGCATGTGAGCTAGAGAGAGAGGGGGGTATATATATACCTAGAGCTGGAGAAAATATGCAAGGGTGTGTGTCTTAAAAGAAGGATCCAGATAGATGGGTGTTTGTGCGTGTCTGTGTGTGTTTGTGCGCGTGTGTGTGTGAGAGAGGGAGTGTGTGTATGTGGATAAGAGAGACCGCTAATGATGTAAACCTAGTAGGGATGGGAGAATGGTGTGACATGTGTGTCCAAGAGAGAGAAAGGCATGTGTAGTAGCGGAATAGCATGGGTGCGAATGGGGAGCAGGCTATTTGGAAGAGACATCGAGTGTGTGTGGAGAGGGGTGTGAGAGCGAGAGAGAGAGAGAGAGCTATAGAGGGAGAGAGAGAGAGTAAGAGAGGGGGGCGGAGAGGGGTCATTTGTGTGCGTAAGTGGCGTATAGATAGGGAGACAAGGTTGATGATGTTCTAAAGTGGCCCATGTACGGAGACGCAAGGGAAGCGAGTAATCGTGTGTGTGAGAGAGACTTCATGAGACATCTAGAATACATGGTGTAGAGAACAACGTGCGAGATTGAGAACGATGATACGCTACGGAGCTATGGAAAGAGTCACGACATATATGTATATAGGGAAGGAGTTGGGTCGGGTCCGCTTGTGGGAGAGATAGAAAGAGGAGGGTGGTGCACAAGGAGACAAACTGTGCTTGTTTGTAGTGGGGGTGGTGAGTGAGGTGAGTGTGCGAGAACCACATAACTAGGGAGATAGACGTTTGGGGCGACGTTTTGTGTGTATGGGAAAAATACACTACTATATAGTGCGTGTTCTTGGGAAAGAGAGATGCTGGGAGACCTAGAGTGTGGGGGAAGAGATGTGTGCATGCCCGAGAGATAAAGTGATAGAGACTCATGTCGGGGTCCGGACTTAGAAGAGAGAGGGGGGATAATGTGCTCATGTGTTCGTGTCCGGGGGAGAGAACGACTTGTGTGGGGGGAAGGGGCAGGATGGGTGGCTTCAGATAAAGAGTGAGGTGTCTATATTTGGGAGACTTGAGCGTAATTGAGATATATATGGTCAATAGTGTGTGCACTCATGGTTGATCAATTTGTTTTACCGTTTGGACCAGTGTTCAAAAAATCTTCCGATTCAGCGATTTATCGTCTGATTTATCGCTACTCTTGGGGTGGCCAATAAGATTACGCCTTATCTTCACCATTTATCATTTGGGTCGATTTATCGCTATGACAAGCAATTTATCAGGAATCTACCAATAAATCGGGCTTATTCATAGCACTATGTTTGGAAAAAGTATGTTGATTTGCGTTTTGTGGACCTTGTTATACCATATGTACTGTTTTCCTATTTTGTTTGTCATTCTACGAGGATTCAAAGGCTGGGAATCAAGGTAACACTTCTGTCCACTATTGTTTTGGTGTTGAATATATCATATTTTAGTGTTGGGAACTTGGGATTTGCAAAAAAAATGGCCGATAAATAGTCAGTCGTTAAAATCGATTAATCGGCCGATTTCCTATTAATCTCCAATCCCGAGCTGACCGAGACGATAACGATAAGCGATATCCTCAACATTGGTTTGGACTATGAGATAATGATACTTTTGAACATGCGTGATATACTTTGAAGTACCAGAATTACAAACTTAAGATTGGAATTTTGGAATTCTACTCCATTATTAGATTGTGTAATTCATTTAAACGAAGGTACATTTTTATGCCGGGATTTCGTGATTTCAGATTCATATATCAAACCTAGAGATATACAAATATGGGCATGTTTAAACCTTATAACACATACACTTTTTTGTCATCATATTTAGGATAAACACATTTGGAATTTCATTTGAATTGGAGCATATTATGGTATTTGCTTCCACTAGCTCAATGATCAATATTTGAATTGAATGGACAATCTAAGTTTTGAGTTGGAGACATTGATTTTCAAAACATGAACTTTTTTTTGCGTGCAAAACAAATAAATTTTTGGCCATGATATCACAGTCGGCCATACTAGAGCAGAACACTTAATTTCAGTCGTCAACAGCTTTTAAACTTCCCGCTGACGCCCAAAAGTTTAGCCCTGTAATATTACTTTTTAACCCTTGCCACATGAACGAAAAAGGGTTGCTTTGGTAACTCCATTGTTTTCCCCTCTTTGCCCCCAACATTCTTCCTCACAGCCCCTCCCCTTCCACTCCCCGCCTCCCCC
>LR738713.1:266784039-266903969 GCA_902687465.1 Secale cereale | reverse complement strand
CCCCCCCAACCACGCCAAGCCATCGAATCTAGCCTCCACCGCAACAGTGGACCTCACACCCGCTGGATCTACCTTCCGCAACTTGAAACCCCCAACTTCCAACTCACCACTTCACCGGAGCCGCTTCAGCGACTAACTTGTCCACCACTCCAGATCTCCTTGACCACCATCATGGTCCACCGCACCGGATCTGCTTCACCAGCACCCTCGTCCACCACAGTGTAGGCCCTTCACTGACTCCCTCATCCCCCACATCGTTGTCCCTTCATACAAGCCCTCGTCCGCTGCAACAGATCCGCCTCGCCAAAAGCATTGTACACCTCATCGGATGTGCTTCGTCGACGCTTCGTCCACTGCACTAGACCCGCTCCACGGACGCCATATTCAACTCCTTCGCCCCTGCTTTAGTGACGCCACAACCTCATCAGGTTATTTCGATTTGTACTCCTTCGTTTTTTCTCTTCTTTATCATGGAACTGTTCACTTACCGCAGACGGGCTTTCTTGTATGTCGACAAGTGGCGCAACCGAAGCACCGGAGCTGCTTCAGTAACGGCGGCAGCCATCCCAAAATCAACCGCAACACAAGCACCATTGACGATCCTTAGCTTTCAAGTATGACAACGATACACATATGCAGCCGAGAATCAGGTACTACTATCCAACGGCCAGCGCCTACTTCACTTTCTTAGCATAAGTACCGCACCTTCGAATTTCTTCAGGGCACCATTCATTTTTTTCATGAGACGCGTTATTCTGCTTGCACCTGTAGGGCCATACGTGTGGTAGTGAACAGGTTACACGTGCTAAATTGCAAACCAGTGAACATACAGTTACAATGATTTTGTTTTGTCCTAAGTATTATTGTACTTCCTAGATATCACTGCCTACTATTTTACATATTGCGTGCTATATTTATGATAATGGTGTTGTTCTAATGCCACATGCTAGTTACATCAGACTGTTTCTATGTTCTCTATGCTTAATTACACATCAGCAAACTAGCTTGTGGTTCCGTTGCTTTTTGTTCATTTTACCCTACATTTTCTGATGCTAGCTATTACATGACTGCTCCGAGCCTCTATTCATTAATTTTTTGTGCGTTCTTGATCTTCCCAAGTTGCATGACTAATTGGATGCTTCTATTAATTATGGAGCTGCCAACCCCATCAAGCAAAATATTTGTTCTTTTGGGGCTGGCACCTCGAACAAGTATAAAAAATAGAGTGAAGAACATATATTGTCATGTAGGCACGCACCCTTCTTTCATTAGTTTAGATTAACCATTGATGATCAATTCGAACTAGTGCATGTGATTAAAATTAATTTTACCTAAATAGAGGGGGAGAATAAACTACAACAACTAGATTTGCAACCACGGGATACTGACGATACCTTCAAAGAACATTGCAACAGTAGCGAGGCTTCACGGCAACATATGGTAAGCCGGTGTGTTTTAGTACATGTGAAATGTATTGCATGTGGGCAGCTTTCTTGGCTTGTGCCCTCAACCTGTAATCCTACATAATTACAAATAGTTCAGTTGTCTGCTTTGATGTATTGCTTGATTCGAATGCTTGTTTGTTACTTGTTAGGCTATACCTGAGTTGGCCAAAATGTCAGCAGCGCCTGCTATACTATCGTAAAGAAATGCATGCCTAGTTCATTTGAGTCCTTAACTTTTCCTATGAACTTCATCACAAGGTTGTCTTCGTAGTTTATATGAGGCCACACTGTTAAGTGCTTTCTCGGATTATTTCAACTTCTTAGATGCCCGGGGCAACTTAAATATAGCAATGGTACACTGCCTTTTATAATCATCTTACCATTTTAATTTTTTTTCAACTGATGCTACTTCGAACCATTTAAATATAGCTTGCCTTGCTCGGCAATAATTCGCATGTCGTTTACGACGTAAGCTTACTGCCTGGATCATGCGATAACTATCTCTTACTTATGTCCAGCAGAAATCTTTCAAGATGTCGTTCACACTAGGACACAATGTACAATCCCAGAATCTATTTGTGGAAGCAGTGCGCCATCCATGTTACCAGATGGTAGCAGTTCAGAGGCAACACCGCTGGAGAGCAGTCTGAGCACAAATATTATAGTTCTTGAGGCTCTATTAGAGGCAAAAAGAGATGGTGTGGCTGCCATGAATGGGGTAATCTTGATCTTGAGGCTGGAAATTGTGCAATTAGTTGCACGTATTATGCAAGCAACCCAAGAATTTGAGGAAGTAAGAATGTTGCATTTGAAGATGGAGGAGGTCCTACTACTTCTGATATCTAAAGCCCAAGGTAATCCCAGTTCTTCTTTAGATACCAGTTCAAATTGCATTACATTAGTATACTTGCATGTCGTGTCATGTCTCCGAATGGATTATGTTGTAAGACCCCATGTGTTGTAATGATCTGAATTTTTTGGGCGAGGTAATCCTCGATACTTGTATGATGGACATAAGGTGAACAGTTTTTCGTGTGAGCATATTGTATTGGATGAAATAATTGTTTGACTCAAAGTGTATTCAACCTACTGAATTCAAAGATCACGACATTTCTAAATCATATTTATACATAAAGGTGGAATAAATCTTTGTCATGGTTTTGTAGAAATAAATAACAAAACATAAAATGATGTATGGATATTCGTAATAGAATACAAATTGGATTTGAATTTAGTTGCCATGGCCCAAGGTAAATGTGAATGCTAATTCTCCCAAATTTTGAACGAAGCGGCAAAACACCCACTATCATTTGTCGGCTGCCCGACGCAAGTGTTTGCGAGACGGAAATTATTGTCTACCCTTGACACTTCACATCCTAATCGACCCGATTTCTACTGTTGTCGATAGGGTAGACTAGTAACTTCAATCAGATGTGACACGACCACCTGTCTCCCCATTCAAACACGGTGGGTGCCAAAAATGGGCGCCAAACACACATTTGATTCAAACTCGTTTGAAAGACCTCTCTCTCCCTCAATTTTCTCATTCATACACGTGGGCGGCAAAACAAACTCTCCTTGTCCGAAATCAATGTAGGCAAATATTTTAAATAGGGGCAGGTGCGTAACTTCCCTCAGACGTGACATAACCTCCCTACCTGTCAGCCTCGTTCATACATCGTGGGGGGTAAAACACCCTCTCCTCGCCCGAAATTGCTATCGGCAAATATTGGGGAGATGCGAGATTACCGTCCTATCCACAACCGATGAGATGTCCGAAATTTTAAACGGGGGCTAAGTTCGTAACTTTCCCACATTTCAAAGAAGCGCGCCCCAAAGTTTGATATCCCCTCCTCTCCCCCTCCATTTCCCCATTCATACAACATCGGCAACACAACAACCTCCCCACTCCGGCCAGCCTTCTCCGTCCGCCACTCCATCCTCCACCTTGCCAGAGCTGCTACCCCTACCGCGTTGTACACTTCAAGAGATGGATGTCTCTCATCCACGGCACCGGACCAGGATCATTTCATCATGTCCTCTCGCTTCATCGGCGCCGTCGTCCACCTTGATGTTGCCGCTCCTATGACTGCCTCGTCCACGGCAACAGGACTTATCCCCCGACCCGATCGTCTAAAGTCTTCTTCCGCGTTGACGACAGCCATCGCACCCGCAACACCCTCAACGTATTAGCAGGGGCCTACACGGCGTCGCAAGAGAAGTGGTACTCTTTTATATCTGCTTAAGTTATTGATCTCACCCAGAAAATAGATAACTTGTTTACTGTAGTTTTCTTCTCCATACCATATAGTAGTGGCTAGTTGAAAGCAAACATTGGTTGCAATGTAGCCTTTGTCCGGTTTGCACCTTCAGATCCCCCATGGCACGGTCACTATACTCATAAAGCTTATGGTTTTCCCCATTTGTATTCACTACCATCATCCTAGGTGCTTCATGTCATGCTAGCACGGCTCCTCAAGACCTCAACCCATCAAGCGAAACAACATGGCACTCATAATTCCAAAGCTTAGTTGTTGAAATACGAATGTCATGTGATGCTCATATTACTAAAACAGAGAACGTTTAATTGGTCGGCTAATGTTCCTATATTCATTTTGAAAAGCATGTGTGCCACATATAGAGAGACATCATGGGATTTGCATTTTTCTGTGCGCTCTGGTTCATCATGCGTGGGCAACACACTTTGTATTATCTAAAATTTGCTTGCTCTTTGTTATCATGTTCCTCTTATGTTCTTAATAAGTATATTACTTCCTTTGTTCCTAAACTGCCTTGGGTGCGTGCGTGTGTTGTGGTGGCGTGTGTTTGTACCGGGTGTTTTTCATCGTTGCTTTCTTTATAAAGTGGGGCGAAAGCCTTTTTCGGTAAAACATAAGTCTTTTTAGATATTCCAATAAGAACTACATACGGATGTATATAGACATATTTTAGAGTGTACATTCACTCATTTTGCTTTGTATGTAGTCCGCATTCGAATCTCTGAGAGATTTATATTTAAGAACGGAGGGAGTAGTACAGTATGTTCCTTGTGAGGAAGTGGAGCAGGGACATTTGCAGTCGACATGTCTATTGGGTCGCTTCAGATGGATGCTTTCAACGATTCTAGATGGTTTGCCATAATATACGAGAAATGCTGGGAGCTACGTTGTCTTTCAAAGTCTAGACTGATAGTAACAGTATTGTGCCTTCAGTTGAATAGAGCTGCCCCTTTTGGGGCTGAAGCCTTTCCCAACCCTTTCTTGCCATACCAGCAATACAAGCCCATATGGTCCAGCTAGTTCCACTTTCCTAATTTTACTCTTGATGCTTAGGGTTTTCCCCTTTAATCTACCCTACTATGATCTGTGTTGGTGCTTTGTGTCGTACTAGCATTACTCCACCCTTCAAGCTAAACAACACAATACTCGTAATTCCAAAGCTTGGTTGTTCAAATATGATTGTGATATGATGCTGATATTAGTTAACAGACACATTTAATTGGTTAGCTAAAGGTCCCACTTGAGTTTCCAAATGCATGTCGCGACATATAGACAGACAGCGGGAATTGCATTTCTTTGTCACTTGTTGACTGTACTTTCTTGTCCATACCAAATCTTAGTTATTATTTCAAAGCAAACATAGGTTGCTAAGTACCCTTTGCGCGGTTTGCAGCTTCAGATCTGTCATGACACTGCCATGGTCAACACTATACTCATCATGCTTACGATTTTCCCATTTTATATGACCATGATCAGCCTACGTGGTTCGTGTTGTAATAGCACTGCTCCACCCATCAAGCTAAAGAAGCTTACTTGTACAAATTCGAATCTGATATGATGCTGATATTAATAAAACCGAGACAGGTTTAATTGGTCATCCAAATGTTCCTACTTTAGTTTTCAAATGCATGTAAGCTACATATGGAGAGATCGGAAGGAATAGTATTTCTCTGTGCGCTCTTTTTCTGATGAGGACATGACTACCTTGGATACGACCAAAAATATTGCATACATGCATATTTGTGAGGTGATTTCTAATGCAAAGTATCCAATAATTAATTTATGTTATCCAGGACAAGAATACTTCATACACTTTTGTGTCATGTGTAATTGCAGGTGTATGAGACATTTGTACAATCCAAATATGAAGATAAGGGAAAATGAGAAGTTTAGATGTTGTTCAAAAAGTTCTCTCGTGTCACTTTTGGCCCAAGAGAAGGTAGAGTCCAAGTCTCTCACGTTCTGGACTCAGATTCGGACTGCACAGACATACCTGACTCAAAACGCCAACATATCTTTCATCCGGACTCCGAATTGGATGATTTTTTTTGTTGGAAAGTAGATTTCATGCACTTTCCAACCCAATTGGATTCACCTTCAAATTCGTCCGGAGTGTTGATCTATGGACGAAACAATCTGACGTTGCAGCAGAATCCGAGTCAAACTACAAGTACAAAGGTGTTGCATCACCTCCACTTGGGCCCATGAGCCTTGTAAGACCTGGGGTTAGTTTTAGGCTGCCTTGGACGTCCTCCCACCTCCTTGGCCACCACCCCTTACTCCTATATAAGTAGATCCATCTAGTAGCTTTTTCTTTGGGTTTTATTTAGTTAAAAGTTAGCAATTGCAACAACTTCGTGTACTTCCTTTGTGTCCAACGACTAAACCAAGACCTCTTATGAAACCCCACGTTTATCAATACTTCATCCATATTTGAAATATTTAGATTGCTTATTCATATTCTTGCTTGTTCTTCGATTGCTTGCAGAAATAGACATTCGTGGTCAGGTTGATCATGCTCCAGCGTGGTCAATAACCTCTTGGAGTTGGTTTAGCGATTGCTAAGGTGCAACGCCGTTGCATGTTTGTGGTCGAAATGTCAAAGTCGTCTCCACCAAATCGATAGTCATCATCTCATCGAAATATCGGGACCCTCGCCTCTATCAGGTTCATCATGGGTGGGCAACACACATTGTATTATCTAAAATCTGCTTGCTCTTTGTTATTGTGTTCCTCTTCTGTTTTTCTTAATAAGTATACTACTTCCTTTGTTCCTAAATTGCCTTGGGTGCGTGCGTGTGTTGTGGTGGTGTGCGTTTGGACCGGGTGTTGTTCATCGTTGCTTTATTTATAAAGCAGAGCGAAATCCTTTTTCGGTAAAACATAAGTCTTTTTAGATATTCCAATAAGAACTACATATGGTTGTATGTAGACATATTTTAGAGTGTGCATTCACTCATGTTGCTCCGTATGTAGTACGCATTCGAATCTATAAGAGACTTATATTTAGGAACGGAGGGAGTAGTACAGTATGTTCCTTATCGGGAAGTGGAACAAGGACATTTGCAGTCGATAGGTCTGTTGGATCGCTTCAGATGGATGCTTTCAACTTTTTTAGATGGTCTGCCATAATATCCGAGAAATTCTAGGAGCTATGTCATCTTTGAGAGTCTATACTGATAGTAACAGTATTGTGCATTTAGTTGAAAAGAGCTGCCCATTTTAGGGCCGAAGCCTTTCTATCCGTACTGGCAATACAAGCCCATATGTTCCAGCTAGTTCCACTTTCTTGATTTTACTCGTGATGCTTAGGGTTTTCCCCTCTTATCTACACTACTATGATCTGCGTAGGTGCTTTCTAACGTACTAGCAGTACTCCACCCTTCAAGATAAACAACACCACACTCATAATTCCAAAGCTTAGTTGTCCAAATATGATTGTGAATGATATGATATTGATATTAGTTCATAGACACATTTAATTGGCTAGCTAATGGTCCCACTTGAGCTTCCAAATGCATGTTGCGACATATAGAGAGGCAGTAGGAATTGCATTTCTTTATCACTTGTTGATTGTACTTTCTTCTCCATACCAAATCTTAGTTGTTTTTCAAAGCAAACATCGTCTTCTAAGTACCCTTTGCGTGGTTTGCAGCTTAAGATCTGCCATGCCATTGCCACGGTCAACACTATACTCATCATGCTTACGGTTTCCCCATTTTATGATGACCATGATCAGCCTACGTGGTTCGTGTCATAATAGCATTGCTCCACCCATCAAGCTATACAAGCTTAGTTGTACAAATTCGAATCTGATATAATGCTGACATTAGTAAAACCGAGACATGTTTAATTGGTCAGCTAAATGTTCCTACTTTAGCTTCGAAATGCATGTGAGCCACATAAGGAGAGACCGGGAGGAATAGTATTTCTCTATGCGCTCTGGTTCATCATGGGTGGGCAATAGACATTGTATAGAAATACTTGTAATATATTCAATCTGCTTGCTCTTCTGCTCTTCTTTAGCATGATCCTCTTTTCTTCTTCTTTAATAAGTATGTTCCTTATTGGTAAGAATAGCACAAACTTTTGCGGTCGACTAGTCAGGTCAAGTTGTTCTCCCTTAGTATTTTTTGAATCTGTCAGGTCTGGTCAACTTGTTCTTCTTTACTATATGTTGAAGCCAGCATCTGCGAACTATCATCACTTCTGGAGCTCTCATATTTTGAGTAGTAGGCCACATTATATTAATGCACACACCAAATTACAGCATGCATGGCATCTCTCAGAAGAATTGCAGAGATAGGACAAAGGGGTTTACAGGGAGGCAGTATGTGACGCCCGAAGACCGACGTCCCAGAAGATTCCAGAAGATTCCAGATGTTCCGGGTTCTTCCGTGTGTTTCATTTGTGCTTGCGTTATTTATTTTGCATTGCATCATGTCATCATGCCATCATGTCATATTTCTTTGCATCTCACTTAAATAAATTGTGTGGACCTTTGGTCCATTTAAATCGAGGGAAGTGTGACTTCTCTTTATAACATATAAAAGCCTCTCAATATTATTAGGGAGCTATATTAAATATTCCATTTGTTTGGAATTAAACCAACACACTTGCATATTTTCCCCATGCCTTCCCTTTCTCTTTTCTTGCCTCTCCTATTTTTCGTGGACCATGGACATTTTTGCGAGTCCAGGAAAATTGACCTCATGCCCTAATTCCTTACCTAACCTCGCTTTCTTTTCTTTCTCTTCTCTCTTTTGTTTTTTTTACTTTTTAGCAAGAGTGAGGCTGGACAGTCCAACCGCAGCCAGGCCCATCCCTCTTTGTTCTCCTCCCCTCTTTGTTCTTCACTAATTAGACCTCGTGAGCTGCCCTACATGATCGAGGCACATATGTAATCCTTATGCTGTTGTTATGATGAGTTTGCTGGGATCCGATGGATTGTGAGATTATGTTCAAATTGTGTGTGAGTAATATATTTGATTTACCTCTTTTATATTTATGTTCTTGAGTAATTCTTGCATGTTCTCCGTTGCTGTTTATTGCTTTGGCCAAGTAGTAGGTAGTAACTCCAAGAGGGAACGTTATGCTTGATTGTGGGTTCATGCCCCTCGATGACTAGTTTGAGTGACAGAAACATGAGTCTAGGGGATGTGCTGTTGCCACAAGGGGGAAAACAACGGTGCTTGTACTCGCGGGTGCAAGGATTGTTTACTTTACGCAAAATTCTTTTAATGCAGTTGTCTGTTGCTTTGAGTTTACACTATGGGTGGGACTCGCAACTTAATACCAGCGAGATGTTCTGGATAGATATCTCAAGGTGGATGATTAGTAGTAGATGCAGATGGATTTCGGTCTACTTACCTTGGCGTACCGCCCATGCTTTTGAGCCTCAACCTTTCTTGCAGCATAGTTAGCATTGGTTTGCGCACATAATTCTGTCAATTGCCCAGCTGTAATTCGTTTACCTCACATAGTTGTTTTATCGTCTTTTGGGAGAGAGACATCACTAGTGAACATCATGGGACCCGGTCCATATTACCATCATCGATCACATCCGCTATTTACTTTCTGCTTTTACTTACTAGTTGCAATTATACCTATCACTATTATCTCTTGAGTTTGATCCTTTGTAAATGACAAGGCCGGAGGGATTGACAACCTCTCTGTACTCGTTGGGAGCAAAGTTATTTGTATCTGTGTGCAGGTCCAGTTAATTGCTAAGTATCTGGCGCCATTAGCAGTTGACACCTTCTTGTTGAACCTTGGAGTCTCAGGGGAATTCGATCCTTGGTATGTTTGCCAAGGGAAAACTACCGCTACACTGCATCTCAAACCTTCCACTTGGGGTAACCAACGAGGGGCGAGAAGCCATCAGTAGTATGCCAAATCCTTTGGTTGTCATCAATTTAAATTGGTGAAGGATATGCATAACATAAATCTTATTCTAGTTTGCCAAGAGGTTAATCCCTTCCTTCGGAGTTTGTTCATCATATCATATCCTTGGTCCTAAGTTGTTCATCTTGTTTTCTGGAGATCCAAGTTATTTCAATTATATCATTTCAAGCTCCATCTAATTCATCGCAGGCCTTGAATCTTATTCCTTTCATCTTTCACTTCTCATGCTTTCATTACCGGAGTTTTCATGGTGGTTCTTCAAGATTTAACTCATCCTCGAAGTCTTCATCAAGATTCTTGTTGGAGCTCAAGCATTCTTCATCATGCTTTCCAAGTGCAATTCTTTCTAATTGTTTGAGATGGTGTTATGTCATTCTTGACAATTCCTTCATGTTTCATGATTCACGAGTTATCAAGAATGAGATATTTAAAACCATCATTTCTTTTTCTTTAGGAGATCTTTTCAACCTTCAATTTATTCGTTGGACTTATCTTGGGTTGTATTTCACCTAAAAGCTTTCCCTGAGAATTGTTGCTAATTATGGTGCTTATAAATGACCCAAGTTCTTCATTTATCATTCCGATGAAATAAGTTTTTCATCTCCTTGTTGATCTCAATCCAATTAATTGTTTTTCGTTAGTGGCTGGTTGTCACCTCATAATTTTGAGATGTTTTCCATAAGCCCACATCAAGCTTATTCATTTCGTGCTGATTTTTTTTCCATCAACCCCATTCAACCCTTCTTTGTAAGGAGGATTTCCTAATTCATTTGTGGTAGAAGTTGTCTTTTTCTCTCCGTTCAATTCTTTCGTTGATTTATATGCTATTCTTTCATTCCGGAGGCATTGTGATGTTGCTCTCTCCAGACCATCATATCGTTTTATCGAGATCATATTCTTTCCTTGATTGTCTATTTAACTGGAATGTTGTCACCTACATTCTAGTTCCCTCATCTTATCAAGTTTGCCTCTCTTTTCAACCGGAGTGCGGTATAAATCCTTCTTACCCCTCGTGCCATTCTTTAATCGTTTCGAAGGCAATATGTTGTTCATGTCATCAAGTATCTTCCCATCTCCTCAAGCTCATGTTAATTCCTTTGATTTTCAGACGGAGTGCTGTCCAAATTATGTCATTCTTATTCCTTGGCTATACCATTGCAGTTTCATATTCTTTTGGTTCATAAGCTCTTGTTTCATGTCTTTTAACCTTCAAGGTTCTCATAATACTCCTTGTTCCTCTTTTCTAACGGAGTGTTTCATCTTCGTTCATCTCCATTCTATTCTTTCTATCAAGATTGTTCAACCTCTTAGGTTCGTGGTTTCACTCGTTTGTCAAAGAAGCAACTTTGTTTTACCTCTTTATTTTTCGTTTTTATCCGGTGCCAACTCTAGGATCTCGGGTCGAGATCCTCTGTTAGTGTGGGAGAGTTGTGACGCCCGAAGACCGACGTCCCAGAAGATTCCAGATGTTTCGGGTTCTTCCGTGTGTTTCATTTGT
Source organism: Secale cereale (assembly GCA_902687465.1). Lineage (NCBI taxonomy): Eukaryota > Viridiplantae > Streptophyta > Magnoliopsida > Poales > Poaceae > Secale > Secale cereale. The sequence continues at coordinate 266,892,843 of LR738713.1, read as the reverse complement.
GCTTGCGTTATTTATTTTGCATTGCATCATGTCATCATGACATCATGTCATATTTCTTTGCATCTCACTTAAATAAATTGTGTGGACCTTCGGTCCATTTAAATCGAGGGAAGTGTGACTTCTCTTTATAACATATAAAAGCCTCTCAATATTATTAGGGAGCTATATTAAATATTCCATTTGTTTGGAATTAAACCAACACACTTGCATATTTTCCCCATGCCTTCCCTTTCTCTTTTCTTGCCTCTCCTATTTTTCGTGGACCGTGGACATTTTTGCGAGTCCAGGAAAATTGACCTCATGCCCTAATTCCTTACCTAACCTCGCTTTCTTTTCTTTCTCTTCTCTCTTTTGTTTTTTTTTACTTTTTAGCAAGAGTGAGGCTGGAGAGTCCAACCGCAGCTAGGCCCATCCCTCCTAGTCCATCTGGGCCTCCTTTAGCCCACTTGGGCCTCCCACCATGCAGCCCACTTCCCCAGGCCGCAGCCCGTTCCCAGCTCCTAACCTAGCGACGACCGCTTCTCACGCCCGTTCCTCCCTCGTTCCCTCTCCACCGCCGCCACTCATCCCAGCGCCGTCGCTCACCCCGAGCCCTCCTCCCTTCGATGTCCGAACCCCTAGCTCCAGGGTACAGCGACCGCAGCCCCCTCGCTCCTCTCCCTTTTCCTCGCCCGAGCCGCCAGGACGCTCGATCCATCTCTAGCCCGATCCCCTCGCGCCTTCCCTCCTCTCGCTCTTCGACTCCAGGAGCCGAGCCCCAGCGCTTGCTACCTCGCTCCCTGCGCGATCCCGCAGCTCCAGCCCCGCTTCCCCTCGAGAGCAGCTCATCCAAAAGCGCCTCTCCTCCTCGCCAAGCGCCAAGGCCGAGCCCCCGACGCCTCTCCAGCGCCGCGTCGCGCCCCCATCCCATGCCTCATCTCCTCGTCGCCTCCTCCTCGAAGCCGCCCTGCGGCCTCCGTGCCAGAAGCCCCAGCGCCGATGCCGCGCCCCTCCTCTCCTCCACGGCCAGATCCCGTGGCCCCTGCCTCTCCAATCGTCATCTCGAGCACCGGCAGCGGCAACCCGTTGCCGCCAAGTTCAGCAGCGCCTGCACCTCCACCACCTAGTCATCCTCGCCTCGCTGCTTCATTTTTTCGCGCCCCAAGGCTTCGTCCGTGTCGTCTCCTTGTTGCTGTCTCCATGAAGCCCGAGCATGGGTTTTTCTTTTGTTGCTGTGGTTTCGCCAAGTGTTCCTTCCGGTGTGACCAAGACCGCAGGTACCTCGACGCCCGATGTCAAGTTCGACTACCTTCGGTGAAGAAACGAGAACGACTACACAAGACGATGCGACAAGTACCTCTTCGGAAACAGAAACGCCAACGTGTACCACTACCGTCGCCGAAGACCGCGAGTACAACTACTTCCACAACGCGTCGTGTACGACTATGAAGCGGAACGACTACTTCCCTCTACGAACGCGTACCACGACTCGCGAGAACGACTACTTCCACTACGTCCCTCGATGTCTCGATCCGCCCCGAAACGATCGCTCCGAAGGTATAACCCCGAGACGATGACCCGTGTGATGCTTGTGTTGTATGAGATGTTTCCCTTGTGTGCTCCGTGCCCGTATCATCTTTGTCGTGTTCCTCGGTTGCCTCGTCGCCGACCCGTGGGAACCCGGTGACGGGATCACCCCACCTTTCATCTTGTTCCGCTCGCTCACTCCACCTTTGCTTTTGCACCGGTCTCTCAACGAGTTACCGGAACCGAGATGTTGCGTTGCATCATTTTCGGTTTGTTGCCGTGGCACCCTTTCTTCCACCACGGTGACAATACTTCATATCTCTTCATGTTAACCTTTTAATAAAAATTGCATAAACTTGATCATGTCATCCGCATCATGTTAACAACATTAATATGTGTGAATTGTTGTTTGCTTAAAATTGCTAAACATGCTTATGGGGTTTTTCCCGGAATTGTTGTTGTTATTTCCGGCCTCATTTAAAATTGTCTAAATAGGTAGTTTGTTTTTGCTTCACATCTTGCCATGTTAACAAACATTTAATCTTGTCTTGTAAATAAACGAGAGTCAACTAAATAAATAACATGTGGTGTTTCGTCAATATGCAACTCGTTGCATATTGAGCTCCACTTAACTTGTAGTACTTGTTTGTGCACTTTGCCATGCCATGCATAATTAAACCGGACATGCATCATACTTGGATGTGCATCGTATGCCATGTTTATGCTTGTGTGTTTACCGTGTTGTTTGCTTCTTTCCGGTTGCTTCTCTTGTTAGCTTCGGTTTCGTTCCGGAGTTGTGTGGATTCGCTCGACTATGTTGCTCCGTCTACTTCATGGATCCGTTCTTCTCCCTTGTGGAATCTCAGGCAAGATGATCATACCCTTGGATACCTTTACTACCATTGCCATGCTTAGTTGTCTCGATGCTATCGTTACATGTCGCGCTACCCATCTTTTATGTCAGCCTCTCCTTGTTGCCATGAAACCTCTAACCTTTGACACCTTCCTAGCAAAACCACTGTTTGGCTATGTTATCCGCTTGCTCAGCCCCTCTTATAGCGTTGTTAGTTGCAGGTGAAGATGAAGTTCGTTCCAGGAGGGAACTTGTTGTTGGAATATCACAATATCTATTATTATTATTATTAACACACCTATATACTGGGCATGGGTGGAAGGCTTGGCCTTTTGCTCGGTGTTTTGTTCCACTCATGCCACCTTAGGCTCCGATAAACCGGCATTATGTTCCTTGATTTTGCGTTCCTTACACGATGGGTGGATGGGGACCCCTTGACAGTTCGACTTTGAATAAAACTCCTCCAGCAAGGCCCAACATTGGTTTTAATTTGCCTCATAATAACAACTTAATTAAATGATTAAATTTGCATAGGGGGTCGCACCCCCGGGTTCTTAATTCTACATAACAGGGGGGCAGTGCTGATGGTGTTGGTCCCAAACGGGGAGACTGCGGGGCCGCCTCGGGGAAACCCGAGGTATCTGGTATAAGCTGTAGGATCACCTATCGGGATGTGGCCTGAGACGAGATACGCGCGGCTACTATCAGGGTGTCGACACACCGGGAGGTCTTGCTGGACTTGTTTTACCATTGTCGAAATGTCTTGTGCACCGGGATGCCGAGCCTGATCGGATTTCCCTAAGATAAGAAGTGATGATATTATATTTGTCACTTCAGCTAATCGTGAGAGCTTGTGATGGGCTAAGTTGGGACACCCCTGCAGGGTTATGATCTTTCGAAAGCCGTGCCCACGGTTATGTGGCAGATTGGAATTTGTTAATGTCCGGTTGTAGAAAACTTGACAGAGGATCCGAAGTAAAACACACAACTGTGTGAGTAACCGTGACTGTCTCTTTTCACTTTGAGAAGAGAACACGGTGGGGTTATGTTTGATTCGTATGTAGTTCAGGATCTTTAGCGATCACTACTTTTGCGCCCGTTTGCGTAGATGCTCATCTTATTCTTGTACTCGTAAGTTAGCCACCATATTATGCTTAGCCGCTGCTGCAACCTCACCACTTTACCTCTTCCTACCCACCAAGCTTTGCTAGTCTTGTTACCCATGGTTATGGGATTGCTGAGTCCTCGTGGCTCACAGATACTACAACACCAGATGCAGGTTCAGCCGAGTTTGATGCAGGAGCTGGTTCAAGTACTTCACTGGGAGCTCGATGAAGAGTTTGGCCGTATGCTTGTGACGTTTTCGACGATCAGTAGTGGTTTCTACTAGGATTCGATCTAGACCTGTGGTTTAACGTTATGTTTGGTATCTTGTCTTTTGGATCTTATCCTTAGATGGGCTGTGATGTTTTGAATGATGTTTTATTTATGTAATGTATTGTGTGAAGTGGCGAGTGTAAGCCAACTATCTCCTTTTGCAATTTAATCCCTCTTTTACATGAGTCGTGCAAAGATACCAAACTTGAGATCATTCCAGAATGGGCTTATACCGTTAAGTCATGCCTCGACACGTAGGAGGTATAGTCCCATCCTGGGCATTACAAGTTGGTATTCAGAGCCTTCTCCGACCTAGAAGCCCCCACTGATTGATCGAATCGTTGACGGTTGAGTCTAGGCACACACTTGAAAATGTTGTGAGTCATATATATATCGGAGAGTAGGATTTCTTTTGCTCCTCATCTTTTTTCACTCTGGTGAGGACTCTTGACGACTACTCTGCCTCTTCTACTTTCAAAAATTTCACCAAATTTTTTTAGGATCACGCGAGTATTGTTTGGATTGTTCCGATGTCTTTGTGACGAGAACATTGTTCTCGATGCCTCCTGTCATTAGGGGTTGTGGCAGTGTCCCGGGGAGTTGAGCTCCGAGGAGTTGTCGTCACAAATATATCGCATCAGTTCTAGAATACTTAAGATGGCCGACATCGAAAACTCTCCTATGCGGTTAGTGGCAAGATAACCCCGACATCACCCAGTACTGGGGAGGTAGTTCGGGAGTATTGCCATAGCTTGTATAGTGGATGCGTTTCGAAGGTCCGAGGTAAACGGTTTCCGGAAATAACTGGTTATGTGTTGAAGGATGGATACAGCTGGATGTAGGATTAGAGTTGAGTGCGCGATGCTTCCCCTGTATCCCCAACACCTGATTGCATAACTCGAAACTTTCGGAAATTAATAGGTGGGTTCATCTAGTAGTTCTAGGCATTCTTCCAACGAATGCATGATATGAAGTTCGGGGTTCTACCTTGAGTGAAGTGGTTTTATGGGCTTGTTCCGATCGGGAGTTGCATCTTAAAGGGTCCTTGGCTATGCTGACCCGGGGATTGCCAAACCCTTTTGTAACACGTTCCATGAGCTTTCAGCACGAATATGTCGGACGAAGCTTCTATCTTGTATTTGTTCTTCTGCTCCTTGTTGCTTTTTATTTCATTTTGTTCTCCCAAGTGGCTTCTCGTCAAGTTGATGTACCTGCGGAATTCATTCGTTCAATTCTCTGTTCAGATGATATTGTGAAGATTCTGTTGCAACATATCTATCCGTTGTTTTGTTTTGATTCTGGTATTCGAGTTGCTTCGATGTAAAATGTTGATTCCATACCTTTCCTAATCGGCGTTCTCATATTTCTATGGGAGTGCTAATTCTTCTTGGCCATCGAGATTTTCATGTTAATTCTTTTCAACCGATGTGCCTTCTCTTCAAGTTATTCCATACGGACGCCGTTGAGAAATCTGACGATTTATCTGTTTCATTCATTCCAAGTTGTCTTTGTTTCCCCCACCCTCCCACCCTTTCTTTATGGAGCCAGCAATTCTCAGATGAAGTATCCATTTTATTCATGTGACGTTTCTTCATTCTTTTCCTTCAATGTTCTTATCCGGTGATCTATCGGGAAGATGCTCAAGAGCTTCAAGTTCATCATTCTTTTGTTCTCAAATTCTGCCGGTGGATGTAATTCAAGATTTCGGTGTTGATCTTATCCTTTTCCTCATTTCACAATGCTTTCTTATTCCAGTGCCCCAATTAATCATTCTCCTCTTGCTATTCATATCCGGAGTGCTGAAGATTCATAATTCCATTATTAATCCGTTCAAGCTTTTTTTTTGAGGATTGTTATCTTATTCAAGCCATTTAATTCAACCGGTGCAATATCTCTTAAGCAATCTTTTTCAACGGTGATTTCTTTGAGTGGGCCCTAACCCACAGGTCTTTTCCCAGGATCTTACCTGACTCTTCTATTTTTCGGAGTTATTCAAAAAAATTCTTTTCAAAGTGTGACATAAGAATGATTTCCATCAGTCACATGCCTTCTCCAAGCTTGTTTTCAATTTTTTCCATCTTTTGCTCCACCTTCCTCTTGTCATTCGTCCGAAGTATCTCGCAATTCTTCTTGGCTTTTCTCGTCTTCATTCTCAACATTTGAAGACCGGAGAAGTGTTTCTCTTAAATCTTGGCCCGTTCTCTCAAGACTCTTCATGAATTCTTTTCTTTGTGATCCTCCGAAGGCCATCATTTCAGAATATTTCTTCGTTCTCAGTTTTCAACTTCGTCCTCCAACTATTCTTCATTGATGCCTCTTCGTTCGTCTCCATATTCTTACGGTGGTTCACTCAAGTTAGCTCTTCCGTTGTTATCGTATTAATTCACTCGTTCTTTTCATAATCCTACCGGTGAGCCTTTCAAGACATTTCCCAAGGTTGTGCTAGATCTCTCTTTAATTCTTTGCAACGAGAATAAGTAGTTGATACGTCCAAAACGTATCTATAATTTCTGCTTGCTCCATGCCTCTTTTGTGTGATATTGCTATGATATTTATACACTTCCACACACTTTTGATCATATTTGGACTAACCTATTAACACAGTGCACCCCAGTGCCAGTTTCTGTTTTCTGCTGTTTTTGTATTTCAGGTTTTCCCATCACGTAAACTGCCAGAAAAATCCCGGAAAAATTATATAAAAAATCAGCGTTCCGGAAGCTTCCTTGCGGCCAAAGTAGGGCCGGAGGGGGGCCACCAGGGCTCCAGGCGCCCTGGTGGCGCGGCCCCCCTCCTGGCCGCGCCGGGGGGGGGGGCCTGGGCCCCCCAGGTCTCCGCTGATGCCCCCCTTTGGCATATATTTACACCGCGTCCCGAAACCCTCGAGGATGGAACCCTTTTTTCGCGATCTCATCTCTGTTCCGCCGCCGCCGCCGCGCTTCCAAGATCGGGAGCACCAGGAGAACTCTTCCCGGCACCCTGCCGAAGGGGAGGATCACCACCGGGAGCCTCTCCACCACCATGGACGCCTCCCGGATGAGTTGTGAGTAGTCTCCCTTGGACCATGGGTCCATGACCAGTAGCTATGTGATGTTCTCCTCCCCTCTTTGTTCTTCACTAATTAGACCTCGTGAGCTGCCCTACATGATCGAGGCACATATGTAATCCTTATGCTGTTGCTATGATGAGTTTGCTGGGATCCGATGGATTGTGAGATTATGTTCAGATTGTGTGAGTAATATATTTGATTTACCTCTTTTATATTTATGTTCTTGAGTAATTCTTGCATGTTCTCCGTTGCTGTTTATTGCTTTGGCCAAGTAGTAGGTAGTAACTCCAGGAGGGAACGTTATGCTTGATTGTGGGTTCATGCCCCTCGATGACTAGTTTGAGTGACAGAAACATGAGTCTAGGGGATGTGCTGTTGCCACAAGGGGGAAAACAACGGTGCTTGTACTCGCGGGTGCAAGGATTGTTTACTTTACGCAAAGTTCTTTTAATGCAGTTGTCTGTTGCTTTGAGTTTACACTATGGGTGGGACTCGCAACTTAATACCAGCGAGATGTTCTGGATAGATATCTCAAGGTGGATGATTAGTAGTAGATGCAGATGGATTTCGGTCTACTTACCTTGGCGTACCGCCCATGCTTTTGAGCCTCAACCTTTCTTGCAGCATAGTTAGCATTGGTTTGCGCACATAATTCTGTCAATTGCCCAGCTGTAATTCGTTTACCTCACATAGCTGTTTTATCGTCTTTTGGGAGAGAGACATCACTAGTGAACATCATGGGACCCCGGTCCATATTACCATCATCGATCACATCCGCTATTTACTTTCTGCTTTTACTTACTAGTTGCAATTATACCTATCACTATTATCTCTTGCGTTTGATCCTTTGTAAACGACAAGGCCGGAGGGATTGTCAACCTCTCTGTACTCGTTGGGAGCAAAGTTATTTGTATCTGTGTGCAGGTCCAGTTGATTGCTAAGTATCTGGCGCCATTAGCAATTGACACCTTCTTGTTGAACCTTGGAGTCTCAGGGGAATTCGATCCTTGGTATCTTTGCCAAGGGAAAACTACCGCTACACAGCATCTCAAACCTTCCACTTGGGGTAACCAACGAGGGGCGAGAAGCCATCAAGCAAAGTTTTCTGGCGCCGTTGCCGGGGACTCCACTCTTCAAGATAGGGGAGTTGCACGCTATCTTTTACCTTTTCTTTTTAGTCTTGTTAGTTTACCTTTCAGTTTTGCTTTAGTATCTTTTATCGAAAATCACAAAAATAGTTATCTTGCTTGCTTGCTGCTATGGGTTCCACCGAGAACACCAAGTTGTGTGACTTCACTAGTCATAACAACGATGACTTTATCTGCATGCCTATCACTACACCTGCCACTTCAGCACCTTCTTATGAAATTAAACCTGCTTTACTGAACCTAGTTATGAAAGATCAATTCTCCGGTGCTGGAGATGATGCTGCTTTACACTTGAACAATTTTGTTGAACTCTGTCATATGCAAAAGTACCAAGAAATAGATGGTAATATTGTTAAGCTTAAGCTTTTTCCTTTCTCCTTGAGAGGAGGAGCTAAAATTTGGTTTCAATCTTTGCCTAGAAATAGCATAGATTCTTGGGACAAGTGCAAGGATGCTTTTATTGGAAAATACTATCCACCTGCTAAAATTATCCAACTAAGGAGTAACATAATGAATTTTAAACAATTGGATAATGAACACGTTGCCCAAGGTTGGGAACGCATGAAGTCTCTTGTCAAGAACTGCCCTACTCATGGTTTGACTACTTGGATGGTTATCCAAACTTTTTATGCAGGCTTGAACTTTACCTCGCGGAACTTGTTAGATTCAGCCATGGGAGGAACCTTTATGTCAACTACACTTGGTGCTGCCACAAAGCTTCTCGATGAGATGATGACCAATTATTCCCAATGGCACACCGAACGCGCTCCAACAGGTAGGAAGGTAAACTCTATCGAGGAGATTTCCTCCCTAAATGAAAAAGTTGACTTGATCATGTCTCTACTTTCCAAGCAATCTTCTGTTGATCCTCGTGATGTTCCTTTAAATTCTTTGATTGCTCAAGATCAAGTAGATGTGAACTTTATCTCTAGAATTTTTTTAATAACAATGCTTATAGGAGTAATTTTGGTAGCAATCCTAGACCGTTCCCCTCTAATTCCTATGGGAACAACAATGCTTATCCTGGCACCAAGAACTCCACCCAAGGAGATAGAGACATGCCTGGTTATGAGAAACTTCTAGAAATAGAGAAGGCCACTAAGAACTACATGCACACCCAATATGAACAAAACAAAACCTTCTCGAGGCAATTAAATGAGCATACTGCTATCTTGCAAGACATTGGTAGACAACTAGAGAGCCTAAATATTGAGATTTCTAACCTCCAGACTAGGCTCACCATCACTGAGACCCAAGTTTCCAATATGTCCCACACACAAGCCACTTTGATAAACCAAATGGCAGCTAAACCCGAAGTGGTTGCACCCCTAAAGGAGGAAGAAGATAGAATTAACAACCTTCCTACCCACCACACTGTTGCTACTATCCAAGTTGTTGAGGATATCCAAACTCTTAGCACCCAATGCACTCCTGGTCCCATTGGACCTATTAATGGTGATGCTATGACTATAGAAACTACCAAACAAGTGAGCCTAAAGGACACCACTACCACCTTACTTGATAGTAGTGACCTTGATTTTGATAATTGCACCCTTACCAAAGTTATTGATTTCCTTCACAAGATGTCTAGAGATCCCCGCACTAGGACGCTTAACCTTGCCTTCACCGAGCATATCACTAATGCTCTCATCAAAGCTAGGGAGGAGAAACTTAGGGTAGAAGCCTCCATACCTAGAAAGCTAGAAGATGGTTGGGATCCTATGATTAAAATTAAGTTGAATAACTTCTCTTGCTATGCTTTATGTGATGTTGGAGCTAGTACCTCCGTTATGCCCAAAAGAATATATGATATGCTTAAATTGAAACCTTTTGATTCTTGTTCTTTTGGTGTTCGTCTTGTTGATTCTTCCATAAAGAAACCTTTGGGGAGGATCGACGATGTTCTTATCATTGTCAATGACAACTACGTTCCCGTTGATTTTACTATTATGGATATTGAATGTGAACCTTCTTGTCCAATTATTTTGGGACGTCCTTTTCTTTGCACCGTTGGTGCCATCATTGACATGAAAGAGGGGAATATAAAATTCCAATTTCCTCTCAAGAAAGGGATGGAACACTTCCCTAGAAAGAAGATTAAGTTACCTTTTGAGTCCGTTATACGGGCTAGCTATTCTTTTACTCTTGATAAGACTTGATCTCTTTGCATTATGCCTAGCTTAAAGGCATAAAAGAAAGCGCTTTTGGGAGGCAGCCCACAATGAATAAAATTTTATTTTGCTTTTGTTGTGTCTTGATGTTGTTACTACAGTAGCATCATCATTGTATCTTTACTTTTCAGCTTTGTGCCAAGTGTAGCCTCTGATTGCAAGAAAGTTCAAAAGTTGTGACATGCTGTCCAGGAAACAGATTCTGTCCTTCGATAGAAAAATTCGTATAAAATCACCAGATCATCTTTTTGGTCTGAATTTTTTCGACAGCGTGCTCTATACAATTGTCTTTCAAGCGTTTGTTCTGAGTTTTTTTATTTGAGTTGCAGAAGTGCCCCGAAAAAATCATTTACTACCTGCTGGTCTGTTTGTCACAGATTCTGTCCTGTTTTGCCTTTCCTTCATTTTACAAACCTTGAGCTTGCTTTTTCTTTGCAAAAACCTTTTGAAAATCTTGAGAAACAGTAGACCTTCAAGAATATCCTTATTTCCAGCAAGGAACAATTATTTTATTATGGGTACTAACCTCGCTAATCAGATTATGATGAGTTATGTATGAAGGGAGTTTTCAAGTGTGCGAGGGAAGACGATAAAAAGATTCAGGAGTGTCAAACGCTCAAGCTTGGGGATGCCCCCATGCACCCCCAAGAAATATTCAAGAAGACTCAAGCGTCTAAGCTTGGGGATGCCCCCGTGCATCCCCTTCTCCATCAACAATTATCAGTTCGTCTTTCGTTCCACTATATTTTTATCACTTCATGTGTTATGTGCTATGCTTGGAGCGTCTTGCTTTTAGTTTCCTTTTTAGTTTTCTTTAGCTTTGCTTGCTGTTCATAACGAGTTGGAACTCAACTTTCTTTGTGTGGGAGAGAAACACGCTCCACTTCAACCTAGAACATAACATAGAATGTTCATGTCTATCTTTGCTGTGTGTGTTCTTGGTCTTTCAATAGCTACTATCATGTTCAGCTCTTAGTTTTCATGCTTATCTTTTTAAAGAGCTTTTGTTTAGTTGGTCGCTGGAACTCTCTTTAGTTATCATGCTTATCTTATTAAGAGAGTTGGCTTCTGTTGCATTGGTTGATATGTCTATGATAAAATGCTATGTGCATAATGATGCTTAGTAGTTCATGTTTTCTTATGGTTAGCCTCAAATAGCTGGGGGGTTCTCAATGTGCTATTGGAGTACCAACATGATTTGTTTGCACATGATGTGGTATGGTTTAGTGATATCTTCCTTCAAGAATTTATTTTGATTGACTTGGCATATGCTCACGCATATTTAAGACTGTAAAGAAAGTCTATCAAGCCTTGATGATCTTTAATTTCTGAGTAGCGATATAACTTCCATGCCTGATTCAATGTTGCTTTGTCGCTCTGCATGATTATGACCGTCATTGCTCTTTTAGTTGGTCACTCCCAGTCTTTTGCTAACCTTCGCCTGTACTAAGCGGACTGACTGCTTGTGCATCCAAAATCCTTTAAACCAGTTATGCCATATGAGTCCACCATACCTTCCTATACATGGTATTTACCTGCCATTCCTAACGAAGACTTTCATGTACCATCTCGAAATTATTCAAAAAAGCATTTCTCTTTTGTGCCTCTGTTTTAGTTCATGAGGAAGTAGTAGTTAATTCATGATCTTTTTAAGTTGGACAAGCTTCACCCCGGGATTGCATGTCTAATGTGCAAACCCATAATACGAGAAGGAACAGGCATAGAGTGCGCCCGACTCATTAAAAAATTATACAACAAACAAACCCTCCTTCACGCTTTGTTCATGAGAAATCAGAAAACTTTGGCAGTGATAAACAATTGAGATTAAGAGGATGTGATCGTCCTCATTCGGGAGCCGTTCCTCGAAACTTGTCTAGCTCAAGAAGTGATTGAGTTATCTGCTAGCATTCGTTGACGAAATATGCATAATCTAAAAAATAATTATTACCTCTGTTTTTAAAACCAAGAGCTCTGGTACATGTTTAGTTTTTGTTTCCGACCACGGGTTTTCAACCTTGCCATCAAAAGCCACAGTTCGAGAGTCTCCACCTTCTTTAAAGCGCCAACTACTGAGAGCATGATTGTCATTCTGAGTGTAATGTGCATTGTCCCAAAGTAGCATTGTCTTTTGCATGATTATGATATCGTTTATTCTGAAATCATTGTATCTAGTCATCACTTAAACCTTGGAGGTGCCCCTGCATTTATGTTTTGCTCCACTAAAGGGGGCAAGCGAGGAACGACTTTATCATATTTGCACACCATGCTCATTGCAAATCTATTGAGGGTTTCGGTATCATATTGTAAAACTTTCAATTCTTTGTGATTTTCTCATGAGGCAACTTAATTACTACAGATTCATTGTCTCAGTAAGCACTTGTCATGTGACTGTAAAAAGTTCTTATATGGTTAATAGCATGTCACCACAGAAATTATGCTTGTTATCATTTACCTACTCGAGGACGAGCAGGAATTAAGCTTGTGGATGTTGATACGTCCAAAACATATCTATAATTTCTGCTTGCTCCATGCCTCTTTTGTGTGATATTGCTATGATATTTATACACTTCCATACACTTTTGATCATATTTGGACTAACCTATTAACTCAGTGCACCCCAGTGCCAGTTTCTGTTTTCTGCTGTTTTTGTATTTCAGGTTTTCCCATCACGTAAACTGCCAGAAAAATCTCGGAAAAATTATATAAAAAATCAGCATTCCGGAAGCTTCCTTGCGGCCAAAGTAGGGCCAGAGGGGGGGCCACCAGGGCTCCAGGCGCCCTGGTGGCGCGGCCCCCCTCCTGGCCGCGCCGGGGGGGCGCCTGGGCCCCCTAGGTCTCCGCTGATGCCCCCCTTTGGCATATATTTACACCGCGTCCCGAAACCCTCGAGGACGGAACCCTTTTTTCGTGATCTCATCTATGTTCTGCCGCCGCCGCGCTTCCAAGATCGGGAGCACCAGGAGAACTCTTCCCGGCACCCTGCCGGAGGGGAGGATCACCACTGGGAGCCTCTCCACCACCATGCATGCCTCCCGGATGAGTTGTGAGTAGTCTCCCTTGGACCATGGGTCCATGACCAGTAGCTATGTGATGTTCTCCTCCCCTCTTTGTTCTTCACTAATTAGACCTCGTGAGCTGCCCTACATGATCGAGGCACATATGTAATCCTTATGCTGTTGTTATGATGAGTTTGCTGGGATCCGATGGATTGTGAGATTATGTTCAAATTGTGTGTGAGTAATATATTTGATTTACCTCTTTTATATTTATGTTCTTGAGTAATTCTTGCATGTTCTCCGTTGCTGTTTATTGCTTTGGCCAAGTAGTAGGTAGTAACTCCAAGAGGGAACGTTATGCTTGATTGTGGGTTCATGCCCCTCGATGACTAGTTTGAGTGACAGAAACATGAGTCTAGGGGATGTGTTGTTGCCACAAGGGGGAAAACAACGGTGCTTGTACTCGCGGGTGCAAGGATTGTTTACTTTACGCAAAGTTCTTTTAATGCAGTTGTCTGTTGCTTTGAGTTTACACTATGGGTGGGACTCGCAACTTAATACCAGCGAGATGTTCTGGATAGATATCTCAAGGTGGATGATTATTAGTAGATGCAGATGGATTTCGGTCTACTTACCTTGGCGTACCGCCCATGCTTTTGAGCCTCAACCTTTCTTGCAGCATAGTTAGCATTGGTTTGCGCACATAATTCTGTCAATTGCCCAGCTGTAATTCGTTTACCTCACATAGCTGTTTTATCGTCTTTTGGGAGAGAGACATCACTAGTGAACATCATGGGACCCGGTCCATATTACCATCATCGATCACATCCGCTATTTACTTTCTGCTTTTACTTACTAGTTGCAATTATGCATATCACTATTATCTCTTGAGTTTGATCCTTTGTAAACGACAAGGCCGGAGGGATTGACAACCTCTCTGTACTCGTTGGGAGCAAATTTATTTGTATCTGTGTGCAGGTCCAGTTAATTGCTAAGTATCTGGCGCCATTAGCAGTTGACACCTTCTTGTTGAACCTTGGAGTCTCAGGGGAATTCGATCCTTGGTATCTTTGCCAAGGGAAAACTACCGCTACACTGCATCTCAAACCTTCCACTTGGGGTAACCAACGAGGGGCGAGAAGCCATCAGTAGTATGCCAAATCCTTTGGTTGTCATCAATTTAAATTGGTGAAGGATATGCATAACATAAATCTTATTCTAGTTTGCCAAGAGGTTAATCCCTTCCTTCGGAGTTTGTTCATCATATAATATCCTTGGTCCTAAGTTGTTCATCTTGTTTTCCGGAGATCCAAGTTATTTCAATTATATCATTTCAAGCTCCATCTAATTCATCGCAGGCCTTGAATCTTATTCCTTTCATCTTTCACTTCTCATGCTTTCATTACCGGAGTTCTTCAAGATTTAACTCATCCTCGAAGTCTTCATCAAGATTCTTGTTGGAGCTCAAGCATTCTTCATCATGCTTTCCAAGTGCAATTCTTTCTACCTTATTGTTTGAGATGGTGTTATGTCATTCTTGACAATTCCTTCATGTTTCATGATTCACGAGTTATCAAGAATGAGATATTTAACACCATCATTTCTTTTTCTTTAGGAGATCTTTTCAACCTTCAATTTATTCGTTGGAGTTATCTTCGGTTGTATTTCACCTAAAAGCTTTCCCTGAGAATTGTTGCTAATTATGGTGCTTAAATGACCCAAGTTCTTCATTTATCATTCCGATGAAATAAGTTTTTCATCTCCTTGTTGATCTCAATCCAATTAATTGTTTTCCGTTAGTGGCTGGTTGTCACCTCATAATTTTGAGATGTTTTCCATAACCCCACATCAAGCTTATTCATTTCATGCTGATTTTTTTCCATCAACCCCATTCAACCCTTCTTTGTAAGGAGGATTTCCTAATTCATTTGTGGGAGAAGTTGTCTTTTTCTCTCCGTTCAATTCTTTCGTTGATTTATATGCTATTCTTTCATTCCGGAGGCATTGTGATGTTGCTCTCTCCAGACCATCATATCGTTTTATCGAGATCATATTCTTCCCTTGATTGTCTATTTAACTGGAATGTTGTCACCTACATTCTAGTTCCCTCATCTTATCAAGTTTGCCTCTCTTTTCAACCGGAGTGCGGTATAAATCCTTCTTACCCCTCGTGCCATTCTTTAATCGTTTCGGAGGCAATATGTTGTTCATGTCATCAAGTATCTTCCCATCTCCTCAAGCTCATGTTAATTCCTTTGATTTTCAGACGGAGTGCTGTCCAAATTATGTCATTCTTATTCCTTGGCTATACCATTGCAGTTTCATATTCTTTTGGTTCATAAGCTCTTGTTTCATGTCTTTTAACCTTCAAGGTTCTCATAATGCTCCTTGTTCCTCTTTTCTAACGGAGTGTTTCATCTTCGTTCATCTTCATTCTATTCTTTCTTTCAAGATTGTTCAACCTCTCAGGTTCGTGGTTTCACTCGTTTGTCAAAGAAGCAACTTTGTTTTACCTCTTCTTTTTTCGTTTTTATCCGGTGCCAACTCTAGGATCTCGGGTCGAGATCCTCTGTTAGTGTGGGAGAGTTGTGATGCCCGAAGACCGACGTCCCAAAAGATTCCAGAAGATTCCAGATGTTCCGGGTTCTTCCGTGTGTTTCATTTGTGCTTGCGTTATTTATTTTGCATTGCATCATGTCATCATGCCATCATGTCATATTTCTTTGCATCTCACTTAAATAAATTGTGTGGACCTTCGGTCCATTTAAATCGAGGGAAGTGTGACTTCTCTTTATAACATATAAAAGCCTCTCAATATTATTAGGGAGCTATATTAAATATTCCATTTGTTTGGAATTAAACCAACACACTTGCATATTTTCCCCATGCCTTCCCTTTCTCTTTTCTTGCCTCTCCTATTTTTCGTGGACCGTGGACATTTTTGCGAGTCCAGGAAAATTGACCTCATGCCCTAATTCCTTACCTAACCTCGCTTTCTTTTCTTTCTCTTCTCTCTTTTGTTTTTTTTTACTTTTTAGCAAGAGTGAGGCTGGAGAGTCCAACCGCAGCCAGGCCCATCCCTCCTAGGCCATCTGGGCCTCCTTTAGCCCACTTGGGCCTCCCACCATGCAGCCCACCTCCCCAGGCCGCAGCCCGTTCCCAGCTCCTAACCTAGCGACGACCGCTTCTCACGCCCGTTCCTCCCTCGTTCCCTCTCCACCGCCGCCACTCATCCCAGCGCTGTCGCTCACCCCGAGCCCTCCTCCCTTCGATGCCCGAACCCCTAGCTCCAGGGTCCAGCGACCGCAGCCCCCTCGCTCCTCTCCCTTTTCCTCGCCCGAGCCGCCAGGACGCTCGATCCATCTCCAGCCCGATCCCCTCGCGCCTTCCCTCCTCTCGCTCTTCGACGCCAGGAGCCGAGCCCCAGCGCTCGCTACCTCGCACCCTGCACGATCCCGCAGCTCCAGCCCCGCTTCCCCTCGAGAGCAGCTCGTCCAAAAGCGCCTCTCCTCCTCGCCAAGCGCCAAGGCCGAGCCTCCGACGCCTCTCCAGCGCCGCGTCGCGCCCCCATCCCCTGCCTCATCTCCTCATCACCTCCTCCTCGAAGCCGCCCTGCGGCCTCCGCGCCAGAAGCCCCAGCGCCGATGCCGCGCCCCTCCTCTCCTCCGCGGCCGGATCCCGCGGCCCCTGCCTCTCCGGTCGTCATCTCGAGCACCGGCAGCGGCAACCCGTCGCCGCCAAGTTCAGCAGCGCCTGCACCTCCGCCCCCTCGTCATCCTCGCCTCGCTGCTTCATTTTTTCGCGCCCCAAGGCTTCGTCCGCGTTGTCTCCTTGTTGCTGTCTCCATGAAGCCCGAGCATGGGTTTTTCTTTTGTTGCTATGGTTTCGCCAAGTGTTCCTTCCGGTGTGACCAAGACCGCAGGTACCTCGACGCCCGATGTCAAGTTCGACTACCTTCGGTGAAGAAACGAGAACGACTACACAAGACGACGCGACAAGTACCTCTTCGGAAACGGAAACGCCAACGTGTACCACTACCGTCGCCGAAGACCGCGAGTACAACTACTTCCACAACGCGTCGTGTACGACTACGAAGCGGAACGACTACTTCCCTCTACGAACGCGTACCACGACTAGCGAGAACGACTACTTCCACTACGTCCCTCGATGTCTCGATCCGCCCCGAAACGATCGCTCCGAAGGTATAACCCCGAGACGATGACCCGTGTGATGCTTGTGTTGTATGAGATGTTTCCCTTGTGTGCTCCGTGCCCGTATCATGTTTGTCGTGTTCCTCGGTTGCCTCGTCGCCGACCCGTGGGAACCCGGTGACGGGATCACCCCACCTTTCATCTTGTTCCGCTCGCTCACTCCACCTTTGCTTTTGCACCGGTCTCTCAACGAGTTACCGGAACCGAGATGTTGCGTTGCATCATTTTCGGTTTGTTGTCGTGGCACCCTTTCTTCCACCACGGTGACAATACTTCATATCTCTTCATGTTAACCTTTTAATAAAAATTGCATAAACTTGATCATGTCATCCGCATCATGTTAACAACATTAATATGTGTGAATTGTTGTTTGCTTAAAATTGCTAAACATGCTTATGGGGTTTTTCCCGGAATTGTTGTTGTTATTTCCGGCCTTATTTAAAATTGTCTAAATAGGTAGTTTTTTTTTGCTTCACATCTTGCCATGTTAACAAACATTTAATCTTGTCTTGTAAATAAACGAGAGTCAACTAAATAAATAACATATGGTGTTTCGTCAATATGCAACTCGTTGCATATTGAGCTCCACTTAACTTGTAGTACTTGTTTGTGCACTTTGCCATGCCATGCATAATTAAACCAGACATGCATCATACTTGGATGTGCATCGTATGCCATGTTTATGCTTGTGTGTTTACCGTGTTGTTTGCTTCTTTCCGGTTGCTTCTCTTGTTAGCTTCGGTTTCGTTCCGGAGTTGTGTGGATTCGCTCGACTATGTTGCTCCGTCTACTTCATGGATCCGTTCTTCTCCCTTGTGGAATCCCAGGCAAGATGATTCATACCCTTGGATACCTTTACTACCATTGCCATGCTTAGTTGTCTCGATGCTATCGTTACATGTCGCGCTACCCATCTTTTATGTCAGCCTCTCCTTGTTGCCATGAAACCTCTAACCTTTGACACCTTCCTAGCAAAACCACTGTTTAACTATGTTATCCGCTTGCTCAGCCCCTCTTATAGCGTTGTTAGTTGCAGGTGAAGATGAAGTTCGTTCCAGGAGGGAACTTGTTGGTGGAATATCACAATATCTATTATTATTATTAACACACCTATATACTGGGCATGGGTGGAAGGCTTGGCCTTTTGCTCGGTGTTTTGTTCCACTCATGCCACCTTAGGCGCCGATAAACCGGCATTATGTTCCTTGATTTTGCGTTCCTTACACGATGGGTGGAGGGGGACCCCTTGACAGTTCGACTTTGAATAAAACTCCTCCAGCAAGGCCCAACATTGGTTTTAATTTGCCTCATAATAACAACTTAATTAAATGATTAAATTTGCATAGGGGGTCGCACCCCCGGGTTCTTAATTCTACATAACAGGGGGGGCCAGTGCTGATGGTGTTGGTCCCAAACGGGGAGACTGCGGGGACGCCTCGGGGAAACCCGAGGTATCTGGTATAACCTGTAGGATCACCTACCCGGATGTGGCCTAAGACGAGATACGCGCGGCTACTATCAGGGTGTCGACACACCGGGAGGTCTTGCTGGACTTGTTTTACCATTGTCGAAATGTCTTGTGCACCGGGATGCCGAGCCTGATCGGATTTCCCTAAGATAAGGAATGATGATATTATATTTATCACTTCAGCTAATCGTGAGAGCTTGTGATGGGCTAAGTTGGGACACCCCTGCAGGGTTATGATCTTTCGAAAGCCGTGCCCGCGGTTATGTGGCAGATTGGAATTTGTTAATGTCCGGTTGTAGAAAACTTGACAGAGGATCCGAAGTAAAACACACAACTGTGTGAGTAACCGTGACTGTCTCTTTTCACTTTGAGAAGAGAACACGGTGGGGTTATGTTTGATTCGTATGTAGTTCAGGATCTTTAGCGATCACTACTTTTGCGCACGTTTGCGTAGATGCTCATCTTATTCTTGTACTCGTAAGTTAGCCACCATATTATACTTAGCCGCTGCTGCAACCTCACCACTTTACCTCTTCCTACCCACCAAGCTTTGCTAGTCTTGTTACCCATGGTTATGGGATTGCTGAGTCCTCGTGGCTCACAGATACTACAACACCAGATGCAGGTTCAGCCGAGTTTGATGCAGGAGCTGGTTCAAGTACTTCACTGGGAGCTCGATGAAGAGTTTGGCCGTATGCTTGTGACGTTTTCGACGATCAGTAGTGGTTTCTACTAGGATTCGATCTAGACCTGTGGTTTAACGTTATGTTTGGTATCTTGTCTTTTGGATCTTATCCTTAGATGGGCTGTGATGTTTTGAATGATGTTTTACTTACGTAATGTATTGTGTGAAGTGGCGAGTGTAAGCCAACTATCTCCTTTTGCAATTTAATCCCTCTTTTACATGAGTCGTGCAAAGATACCAAACTTGAGATCATTCCAGAATGGGCTTATACCTTTAAGTCGTGCCTCGACACGTAGGAGGTATAGTCCCATCCTGGGCATTACACAGTATTTGATTACAACCACTTCTTCATTACAAAGATAACCTCACTTATTTTTATGTTTTCATGCATGTCAGTTATTGAACAAGATCAAAATGAATATTAGAATGGGCGCACAAGAGGAATATTGCGGAACAATCCACTCGCTAACAAACTTGGCATGGTGGAGGATGGCCTATCTTATTCACCCATCAAGGTGCTTGCTCTAACTTGGCAAGGTTGTATTGGTCGCACATATTTTGCATATGACCTCTTGCATTACTTCTACATTGTTACACCACCATCTGCCTAGTTTAAGCATCATATATGAATAAATGCCATACATATCCATGTTCTGTACGTATTCCATATGTCATCATACTATGTTTTTTCAGTCAAATGTTGTTCTTTCGTAATAGATGTCCAAAATGAAGAGGGTGAGTGCAGATCCTCAAGGAGTACAAACTAGGTATTTGGAAAAGATGGTGATATCTGTTAAATCAGATAGATCAGCGGCCCGAGAAAATGTAACATCCCAATTTTCCTAAATTAGGATGTTATTAGATCATTCATATGCATCTCATATTTTTATTGCATCATTTGCTTTTTTAGAATATTCTTTTCATTATGCAACTAAAGGCAGATTATTGGAGTGGCGATAACATGAGTTCTCCCTATTTTTAAAAATGTTCATAATGTCCAGAATATTATTTCTAGTGCATTGGTTATGTTCTGGTATTTTCCATATTATCAAAAATATTTTATTTGTGTGTTATATTGCTATTTGAGTGACCTATTGCATCAAAATGATTTGTTTTTCAAAATTGCATTAGATGAGGAACTAGTGTTCCTGTACTTTATATTAGTAGTATATATTTTATTCTGTGTCTATATATTTTTAGTTAGATTTTATTATGTTGTATTTATTTTATTTTATTTTTAGATGATGTGTTTTGGTTTAAAAAAACATCACGCAGCACAGTGCAGCGCCGCCGACGGCCCACCAGTGTGCAGCACCCAGTGCGCAATAGCCACGGCCCAGCCCACCTTCCCCGCGAAGCGGTACGCACCACCGCTCGCCCGAACCGTGTTCGAAACCCACCACCGCTTTGACCCGCTGACGGGTGGACCCCGCATCACACCCGCCCCGTGCCATGTTCTTCTTCCCCGAGTCAAACGAACCCCCACCGCACCTCTCGCGCAACCGAGGCCGAGCCCGAGTCGATCTCGCCCCCTGGTCGACCCCATGCCCCTCAGGGACACCACACGCATACCAAAACCCTAGGGAAACTCTACGGAAGCCTCTTCCCCATCGCCCCTCGTCCACACGTGCCTTTCGGTCGACTTGGATCTCGTCGTGGAGGTCCGTCGATCGCCGTCATTCACCGCTCGTTCCCACGCCGTAAGAACCAACGAGCCGCACCTCCTGCTCCACTCGAACCCCCTCTCAATACTTCACATTGCTAACATCTTCTCGTGGCCATAAACCAAGCGGATGGAAAGGAACGAGCTCGACCGCCGCTGCCGGATCACGCCGGAGTTCGCGACTCACCGCCGACCGCACAGTTCGCCTTGAACACCACCACATCCATTGCGTGACGCCGCACCCATCCACCCCTTCTCCTTCGTCGGGTAGTCGCCACAGGAGCGCCCCCGCCGATGCCCAACTGTCGCCGTCGTCCCCCTCTATTCGCTGGTGAGCACATGCGCCCAACACACTTGAGCCAATCCGGCGTTGACACTCGGCGAAGCTACATGAGATGCTACAGTGCGGCTACAGTACTTGCTGTCGAGGAGTTTTCTGTTGTTTTCCTTTTGTTTTTTTTAGATTTTTAACTAACTTCAAGTAGCTATATCTCCTATTGTATATATCCAAACTAGGTGACTCTTTTTCCTATGAACTCACAAAAATCAGCACTTTATCACAATACCAACTTTGCACATGTTTGCACATTTCAAATTTGAATTTGTTCAAATTTGAATTAAACCTTCCGGAGGCCATAACTTTCAAACTGTCTGACGAAATTGAGTGATTCTTTCTGGGTTGTGATCGTAGTGCAATTTAGGTGATTTTTGCATACTATTTTGCTGATGTTCTTGAATTTAAAATGATTTTTCTCACTGTTGGTTTTATTTTGTCTTTATTTGGAGTTCGGTGATTGATTTGTTGATTGTGTGAAACGTGTAGATTGTTGAGAGACGTGAACTATTGTCAGGAGTGTAACTTTTTGAACCAGAACAAAGGCAAGTTACATGTTCATCATCCTTTACCTATTGTTTTTCTATGCATTGTAGTATATATCACACTATAAATTTATGCATGTATAGGAGTATTATATATATTTGAGCTATATTGTTGAGGTGTATCCCTTCATTGCACATCATGATAGTTGTAGCTTTGTTATGCTTGTAGACGGGGTTGGTTCCTGTATACATTGAGCTTATGTGAGGATTATATATATTTAACAAATTGAGTAGTAATTAAGGATTTAATTCACCTATGGACGGAAGTGGTATTGCTAGGGTGGTTTCAAGAACATCATGGTTTATACCTTATGAATGTAAGTGGATGGCCGCCCAGGTTCAAAAGGATCAGACAGACTTAGTGACTAGTTGCTTCCATGTACGACCACTGGCAAAATGGGCTTTGGCTTAGTTGATCAGTTGTGGAACCCTTTCCCGGATGTGCCAACATATGTAGATATAATAGTTGGGTTGGGCCTCCTGTGGGACTAAGGGACTGCTTCTGAAAGACTTCGTATCAATCTTCGGGTTAGGTGTGACGCCCGAAGACCGACGTCCCAGAAGATCCCAGAAGATTCCAGAAGATTCCAGATGTTCCGGGTTCTTCCATGTGTTTCTTTGTGCTTGTGTTATTTTATTTTGCATTGCATCATGTCATCATGCCATCATGTCTTTAATCTTTTGCATCTCAACTTAAATAAATCGTGTGGACCTTCGGTCCATTTAAATCGAGGGAAGGATGTCTTCTCTTTATAACCTATCCTCCCAATATTTAGGGAGCTATATAAATAAATATTCCATTTGTTTGGAATTAACCAACACACTTGCATTTTTCCCCATGCCTTTTTCTTCTCAATCCCTTGCCAAGACCTCCTCCTCCTTTTTTTCATGTCTTTTGGAAGTGCTTGGTTGGCCTACAGATTTATGCAAGTTTGAGTTATTTCCGAACTCGCATAAATTTGTAGTCTCTAAAAATTGCCAAAGCATTTTATTAAAATAGCCCACAATTCCAGGGTTGTAGGGATATTTTTTATCTCAGTCAAAACCATCTCCAAACTCTCTGGGCATTTCTATTTTTGTTCTATTTCTTTAAATGGAAAAGAAATGCCAGAGAGAGAGAGAGAGGCAGGAGATGGCCCAACCAGCCAGGCTCCCAGGCCGGCCGACTCCCTCCCAGCGTCCAGCCGAACCGGCCCAGGCCTCTCCTCCCTCAGGCCCACCTGGCCACCTTGGCCCGACCGCTCCTCCCGAACCCTAGCCGCTCGCTCCCTCCTCACTCGTTCCCTCGCGCCGCCGAACCCTTCCCGATTCCCTCGTTCGTTTCCCTCGATCCCGCATCCTTCGCTCGCCCAGCACCCCGTCCCCCTTCGAACAATCTTCCCCAGCGCTCGATCCCGAGCCCTCCTTTCCTCCCTCGCGCGACCCCGCGCACGAGAGCTTCGCCAGCGACCCCAGCTAGCGCGCCGGACGCCTCCTCCTCATCGCCCCTAGCTGCCTCGCCTCCGCAGCGCCCGCACCGGCCTCAGCCTCCGCGCCTCGCAAGGTCCGCGCGCCGCCCCAAGCCAGCGACGCCTGGGCCCTTCCTCGCCTCCAGTGGCCAGGAGCCCCGGCGCCCCGTCTCCAGAAGACGTCAGCGCCCTGCATCCTCTCCCCGAGCGCCATGGACGTGTTGTCCCCTCGCCCCGCGTCAGCAAGGCCCTGCGCCTTCTCCCTCCAGCGCCGTAGGCAGCGCCCCTCCGTGTTGCGGAACGTTGCATGGGAAACAAAAATTTTTCCTACCGTTCACCAAGATCAATCTAGTAGATGCAACTACGAGGAAGGAGTGTGATCTACGTACCCTTGTAGATCGCTAAGCGGAAGCGTTATGAACGCGGATGATGGAGTCGTACTCGTCGCGATTCAGATCGCCGAAGACCTAGCACCGAAGCAACGGTGCCTCCGCGTTCTTCACACGTACGGCTCGGGGACGTCTCCTCCTTCTTGATCCAGCAAGGGGTGGAGGAGAGGTTGATGGAGAACCGGCAGCACGACGGCGTGGTGGTGATGGTGGAGAAGAACTCCAGCAGGGCTTCGCCTAAGCACCGCGGGAGAAGAAGATATGACGGGAGAGGGAGGGCAGCACCGAGGCACGAACTGTGTTGGCTGCCCTCCCTTTGCCCCACTATATATAGGGGGGGTGGAGAGGCTAGGGCGCCCTAGGGTTTCCCCCTAGGGGCCGGCGGCCAGGGCAAGGGGAGGGGGGCGGCGGCCAGGGCAGGGGGAGGCGCCCAGGCCCTAGGGTTTCCCCCCTAGGTGCCTTGCCCCCCAAGTCCTAAGGGGTGCGGCCAGCCCTAGGGGGTCCCACCCCCTTAGCCGCATGGGGAGAGGGCCCAGGGGGGGCGCACAGCCCCCTGAGGGCTGTGGTGTCCCCCCTTGTGGCCCAATAGGCCCAGAACACCTTCCGGACCCCCCGAAAACCTTCCCGGTACTCCGCCGATTTCCCGATGCTCCCCGGAACACTTCCGGTACTCCGAAACCTTTCATCCTATATATCAATCTTCGTCTCCGGACCATTCCGGAGACCCTCGTCATGTCCGGGATCTCATCCGGGACTCCGAACAACCTTCGGTAACCATGCACTCTTCTCCCTAACAACCCTAGCGTCACCGAACGTTAAGTGTGTAGACCCTGCGGGTTCGGAAACCATGTAGACATGACCGAGACACTCCCAGGTCAATAACCAATAGCGGGATCTGGATACCCATATTGGCTCCTACATGTTTCTCGATGATCTCATCGGATGAACCACGATGTCAAGGATTCAGGCAATCCCGTATACAGTTCCCTTTGTCTCGTCGGTATGTTACTTGCCCGAGATTCGATCGTCGGTATCTCTATACCTAGTTCAATCTCGTTACCGGCAAGTCTCTTTACTCGTTACCATAATACATAATCCCGTGACCAACTACTTAGTCACTTTGAGCTCATTGAGATGACGTATTACCGAGTGGGCCCGGAGATACCTCTCCGTCATACGGAGTGACAAATCCCAGTCTCGATCCATGTCAACTCAGCAGACACCCTCGGAGATACCTGTAGAGTACCTTTATAGTCACCCAGTTACGTTGCGACGTTTGGCACACACAAAGCACTCCTACGGTGTCAGTGAGTTACATGATCTCATGGTCATAGGAACTTATACTTGACATGCAGAAAACTATAGCGATAACTGACACGATCAAAAGCTATGTTAACGTTTGGGTCTCGTCCATCACATCATTCTCCTAATGATGTGATCCCGTTATCAAATGACAACTCATGTCTTATGACCTGGAAACCGCGGTCATCTTTGATCAACGAGCTAGTCCTGTAGAGGCACACTAGGGACACAAAGTCTGTCTATTCATCCACACGTGTATCTGAGTTTCCAATCAATACAGTTATAGCATGGATAATAAACGATTATCATGAACAAGGAAATATAATAATAACTCTTTTATTATTGCCTCTAGGGCATATTTCCAACACTCCGTCCTTCCAGCCGTGCGCCGCCCGTCCTGCTGCCTTCATCATCCCGTAGCACCGAGCCCGCCGGCCTCTCCTTCATCGCCCCGCCGGCGCTCTTCTCCAGGACCGCCCCGCCTGGGCCTCCTCGCCTCTCCGCCAGTTCCCTTCCGCCTCGCCGTCGCTCAAAGCTGGGGGCCCTCCGTCTCCAGCACCAGGAACCGCGCCGCCCAGCCCTCAATGTCGTGGCCACCAGTCTCCAGCAGCGCCTGGGACGTGCCCTTCCAGAGCCGGCTCCGCCCCTGCCTCGTTCGCCAAGGCCGACCCGCAGCGCCTCCTCTTCGTCCTCGCCTGTGTCCTCGGTTGCCTTGTCTCCTCGCCATGGCTTGCCCTGTGGTTGTTTTTTTTTGTGTTGCCCTATGATGTTGTCTTGACAGTGTACGACTACACGGCGAAGCACCAAGTACCTCTCGGATTCGTCAAGTTCATCTTCGAACGTTTGAACCGCCAAGTACCGCTACCGATGACTTGAACATCTATGGATACCCGAACGAATACGACCCGTGTACGACTACCGTCGCCGGAACATCAAGTACCACTACGAACCACCAAGTACCTCTACATGAACGACAAGTACCCCGACAACACATGTACAACTACTTCAACTACCGTCGCCCGGAAACGATGGATGCGCCAAGTACATCTACGAACTCGACGCCCGAACGTCTACCGTCGCCCCGTGTACCACTACTTCCCTCTACGGAACGACTACTCGTTGGCAACCTCGTGAACGGCTACTTCCTCTCCGAACGTGAACGCCTTCTTCCTCTACGATCTCGAACCTCTCCGAGAACAAACGCTTCAAAGGTATAACCCCGAGACGATGACCCGTGAGATGTTTGTTGTGTTGTATGAAATGCTTCCCTTGTGTGCTCCGTGCCCGTTTCGTCCTTTTGTCATGTTCCTCGGTTGCCTCGTTGCCGACTCGTGGGAACCCAGCAACGGGATCACCCCACCTTCATCTCGTTTGACTCGCTCACGCCACCTTTCTTTTGCTCCGGACTCTCAACGGGTTACCGGAACCGAGATGTTGCATTGCATCATTTTCGGATCGTTGTCGTGGCACCCTTTCTTTCCACCACGGTGACAAATGCTTCATATCTCTATGTCAACCCTTTTAATTAATTGCATAAACTTGATCATGTCATCCGCATCATTTTAACAACATTATAATGTGTGTTTGTTGTTGCTTTAATAATTACTAAACATGCTCATGGGGATTTTCCGGAATTATTGTCGTTCTTCCGGCCTCATTTAAAAATGGCTTAATAGTGTAGTTTTATTATGCTTCACCTCTTGCCATGTTAACAAACATTTAATCTTGTCTTGTAAATAAACAAGTCAAATAAATAAATAAATGTGGTGTTTCGTCAATATGCAACTCGTTGCATATTGAGCTCCACTTAACTTGTAGTACTTGTTTGTGCACTTTTCCATGCCATGCATAATTAAACCGGACATGCATCATACTTGGATGTGCATCGTATGCCATGTCTATGCTTGTGTGTTTACCGTGTTGTTTGCTTCTTTCCGGCTGCTTCTCTTGTTAGCTTCGGTTTCGTTCCGGAGTTGTGAGGATTCGCTCGACTATGTTGCTCCGTCTACTTCATGGATCCGTTCTTCTCCCTTGTGGATTCCCAGGCAAGATGATCATACCCTTGGATACCTTTACTACCATTGCCATGCTTAGTTGTCTCGATGCTATCGTTACATGTCGCGCTACCCATCTTTTATGTCAGCCTCTCCTTGTTGCCATGAAACCTCTAACCTTTGACACCTTCCTAGAAAACCCACTGTTTGGCTATGTTACCCGCTTGCTCAGCCCTTCTTATAGTGTTGTTAGTTGCAGGTGAAGATGAAGTTCGTTCCAGGAGGGAACTTGTTGTTGGAATATCACAATATCTATAATTATTATTAACACACCTATATACTGCGCATGGGTGGAAAGCTTGGCCTTTTGCTCGGTGTTTTGTTCCACTCATGCCACCTTAGGCGCCGATAAACTGGCATTATGTTCCTTGATTTTGCGTTCCTTACATGATGGGTGGATGGGGACCCCTTGACATTTATACTTTGAATAAAACTCCTCCAGCAAGGCCCAACATTGGTTTTAATTTGCTCATAATAACAACTTAATTAATTAATTAAATTGCATAGGGAGTTAGCGCTACCCGAGGATTCTTTCTACATAGCAGGAGGGGCCAGTGCTGATGGTGTTGGTCCCAAACGGGGAGTATGCGGGGCCACCACGGGGAAACTCGAGGATTGGCTCCCGTATAATCGCCCATCCGGTCGTGGCCTGAGACGAGATACGCGCGGCTACTATCAGGGTGTCGACACACCGGGAGGTCTTGCTGGACTTGTTTTACCATTGTCGAAATGTCTTGTGCTACCGGGATGCCGAGCCTGATCGGATTTCCCTAAGATAAGGGGTGATGATATTATATTTATCACTTCAGCTAATCGTGAGATCTTGTGATGGGCTAAGTTGGAACACCCCTGCAGGGTTATGATCTTTCGAAAGCCGTGCCCGCGGTTATGTGGCAGATTGGAATTTGTTAATGTCCGGTTGTAGAAAACTTGACAGAGGATCCGAAGTAAAACACACAACTGTGTGAGTAACCGTGACTGTCTCTTTTCACTTTGAGAAGAGAACACGGTGGGGTTATGTTTGATTCGTATGTAGTTCAGGATCTTTAGCGATCACTACTTTTGCGACCGTTTGCATAGATGCTCATCTTATTCTGGTACTCGTAAGCTAGCCACCATATTATGCTTAGCCGCTGCTGCAACCTCACCACTTTACCTCTTCCTACCTAAAGCTTTGCTAGTCTTGATACCCATGGTTATGGGACTGCTGAGTCCTCGTGGCTCACAGATACTACAACACCAGATGCAGGTTCAGCCGAGATGATGCAGGAGCTGGTTCAAGTACTTCATCGGGAGTTCGATGAAGAGAGTGGCCGTATGTTTGTGACGTTTTCGACGATCAGTAGTGGTTTCTACTAGGATTCGATCTAGACCTGTGGCTTTATGTTTTTTTGGTATCTTTCTTTTGGATCTTCGCCCGTAGACGGGTTGTGATGTTTTGAATGATGATTTGCTTATGTAATGTATTGTGTGAAGTGGTGAGTGTAAGCCAACTATCTCCTTTTGCAATTTAATCCCTCTTTTACATAAGTCGTGCAAAGATACTAAACTTGAGATCATTCTAGGATGGGCTTATACCTTTAAGTCGTGCCTCGACACGTAGGAGGTATAGTCCCATCCTGGGCATTACAAGTTGGTATTCAGAGCCTTCTCCGACCTAGAAGCCCCCACTGATTGATCGAATCGTTGACGGTTGAGTCTAGGCACACACATGAAATTGTTTTGAGTCCTATATTTATATCGGAGAGTAGGATTTCTTTTGCTCCTCATCTCTTTTCATTCTGGTGAGGACTCCTGGCGATTACTCTTGCCTCTTCTACTTTCAAAAAATGCACCAAATTTTTTTAGGATCTCGCGAGTATTGTTTGGATTGTTTCGATGTCTTTGTGACGAGAACAATGTTCTCGATGCCTCCTGTCATTAGGGGTTGTGGCAGTGTCCCGGGGAGTTCAGCTCCGAGGTGTTGTCGTCACAAATCCATCGCGGCAGTACTAGAATACTTAAGACGGCCGACATCGAAAACTCTCCTATGCGGTTAGTGGCAAGATAACCCCGACATCACCCAGTACTGGGGAGGTAGTTCGGGAGTATTGCCATAGCTTGTATAGTAGATGCGTTTCGAAGGTCCGAGGTAAACGGTTTCCGAGAACAACTGGTTATGTGTTGAAGGATGGATACAGCTGGATGTAGGTTTAGAGTTGAGTGCGCGGTGCTTCCCCTGTATCCCCAACACCTGATTGCATAACTGGAAACTTTCGGAAATTAATAGGTGGGTTCATCTAGTAGTTCTAGGCATTCTTCCAACGGATGCACGATATGAAGTTCGGGGTTCTACATTGAGTGAAGTGGTTTATGGCCGATGTTCCGATCGGGAGTTGCATCTTAAAGGGTCCTTGGCTATGCTGATCCGGGGATTGCAAAACTCTTTTGTAACACGTTCCATGAGCTTTCAGCACGAATACGTCGGACGAAGCTTCTATCTTGTATTTGTTCTATCTGTTCCTTATTCCTTTTTATTTACCTTTTGTTCTCCAAGTGGCTTCTCGTCAAGTTGATGTACCTACGGAATCCATTCGTTCAATTCTCTGTTCGGATAGATATGCTGCAACATAATCTTCTTCATAAACATATCTATCATTTGTTTTTTTTTTGATTCTGGTATTCGAGGTGCTTCGATGTCAAATGGTGATTCCATACCTTTCCTAATCGGTGTTCTCATATTTCTATGGGAGTGCTAATTCTTCTTAATCATCGAGATCTTCATGTTAATCCTTTTCGACCGGTGTGCCTTCTTTTCAAGTTATTCCATACGGACGCCATTGAGAAATCTGACGATTTGTCTATTTCATTCATCCCAAGTTGCCTTTGCTTTTCCCCACCCTCCCTCCCTTTTCTTTATGGAGCTGGAATTCTAAATGAAGTATCCATTTTATTCATGTGATATTTCTTCATTCTTTTCCTTTAATGTTCTTATCCGGTGTTTTATCGTGAAGATGCTCAAGAGCTTCAAGTTCATCTTTCTTTTGTTCTCAAATTCTGTCGGTGGATGTAATTCAAGATTTTGGTGTTGATCTTATCCTTTTCCTCATTTCACAATGCTTTCTTATTCCGGTGCACCAATTAATCATTCTCCTCTTGCTATTCATATCCGGAGAGCTGAAGATACCTCGGAAGATTCGTGTTTCCATTCTTAATCCATTCAAGCTATGTTGAGATTGTTATCTTATTCGAGCCATTTAATTCAACCGGTGCAATATCTCTTAAGCAATCTTTTCCAACGGTGATTTCTTTTGAGTGGGCCCTAACCCACAGGTCTTTTCCCAGGATCTTACCTGACTCTTCTATTTTCTGGAGTTATACTCAAATTCTTTTGAAAGTGTGACGTAAGAATGATTTCCATCAGTCACAGGCCTTCTCCAAGATCGCTTTCAAATTCTTGTTCATCATTGGTTCAACCTTTTTAATTCTTCATTCCGGAGTGCTCAACAATTCTTCATGGCATTTCTCGTCTTCATTCTCAACATTTCAAGATCGGAGAAGAGTTTCTCTTAAATTTTGACCCGTTCTCTTGATGAGTTGTGATTCTAGCTTCATGCCATCCTCATAATTGTTTTCGATTGTGGGAATTGTTTTCATGCCCCTTCAGAGCAATTCTTGAATTCTTTTGTTTGTGATCCTCCGAAGGCCATCATTTCAGAAGATTCTTCGTTCTCAGTTTTCAACTTCGTCCTCCAAATATTCTTCATTGATGCCTCTTCGTTCTTCTTCGTATTTTTACGGTGGCTCTTTCAAGTTTACTCTTCCATTGTTATCGTATCAATTCATTTGTTCTTTTCATAATCCTACCGGTGGTTCGTTCAAGATTATTCCCAAGGTTGTGCTAGACCTCTCTTTAATTCTTTGCAACGAGAATAAGTAGTATGCCAAATCCTTTGGTTGTCATCAATTTAAATTGGTGAAGGAGATGCATAACATAATTCTTATTCTTATTTCATCCAAGTGGGTTAATCCCTTCGTTTAGAGTTTATTCATGAGGAATAAATTCTAGGTTTCAAGTTGTTCATCTTGTTTTCCGGAGCCCAAGTTATTTCACTTATATCATTTCAAAGCTCCATCTAATTCATCGCAGACCTTGAATCTTATTCTTTTTATGCTTTCATTACCGGAGTTCTCATGGTGGTTCATCATGTTTTAATTCATCCTCGAAGTTTTCATCAAGATTCTTGTTGGAGCTCAAGCATTCTTCATCATGCATTCCAATTGCAATTCTTTCTACCTTATCTTTTCAGATGGTGTTATGTCATTCTTGACAATTCCTTCATGTTTTATGATTCACGAGTTGTCAGGAATGAGATATTTAAAACCATCATTTTCCTGGTTCAGGAGATCTTTTCAACCCTTCAATTTATTTGTTGGAGTAATCTTGGGTTGTATTTCACCTAAAGCTTTCCCTAAGGATTGTCGCTATTATGGTGCTTATAAATGACCCAAGTTCTTCATTTATCATCCGGTGAAATAAGTTTTCATCTTGTCATTAATATCAATCCAATCAAATATTTCCGTTAGTGGCTGGTTGTCACCTCTTAATTTTGAGATGTTTTCCATAAGCCCACATCAAGCTTATTCTTTTGTTGTTGATTATTTTCAACAACTCCGTTCAACCCTTCTTCATAAGGATGTGTTTCATATTCATTTGTCGGAGAAGTTGTCTTTTTCTATCCGTTCAATTCTTTCATGGATCTATATGCTATTCTTTCATTCCGGAGGCATTGTAATATTGCTCTCTTTAACCATCATCTCGTTTTATCCAAGATCATGTTCTTTCCCTTGCTTATCATTTAACCGGAGTGTTGTATTCTTCATTCAAGTTCCGTCATCTTATCTAGTTCTTCCTCTCTTTTCAACCGGAGTGCTGTCTGAATCTTTCTTACCCCTTGTGCCATTATTTTAATTGTTTCGGAGGCAATATGTTGTTGATTTCATCAAGTATCATTCAATCTTCTCAAGTTCTTGTTCATTTCCTTCCATTTTCAGTCGGAGTGCTGTCCAAATTCTGTCATTCTTATTCCTTGGCTATACCATTGCAGTTTCATATTCTTTTGGTTCCTAAGCTCTTGTTTCATGTCTTTCAACCTACAAGGTTCTCGTAATGTTCCTTGTTCCTCTTTTCTAACGGAGTTTTCATATTCGTTCATCTCCGTGGTATTCTTCTTTCAACTTGTTCAACCTCTCAGGTTCTTTGGTTTCATTCGTTTGTCAAAGAATCAACTTTGTTTTACCTATTCCTCTTCCGTTTTTATCCGGTGCTGTCTCTAGGATCTCGGGTCGAGATCCTCTGTTAGTGTGGGAGAGTTGTGACGCCCGAAGACCGACGTCCCAGAAGATCCCAGAAGATTCCAGAAGATTCCAGATGTTCCGGGTTCTTCCATGTGTTTCTTTGTGCTTGTGTTATTTTATTTTGCATTGCATCATGTCATCATGCCATCATGTCTTTAATCTTTTGCATCTCAACTTAAATAAATCGTGTGGACCTTCGGTCCATTTAAATCGAGGGAAGGATGTCTTCTCTTTATAACCTATCCTCCCAATATTTAGGGAGCTATATAAATAAATATTCCATTTGTTTGGAATTAACCAACACACTTGCATTTTTCCCCATGCCTTTTTCTTCTCAATCCCTTGCCAAGACCTCCTCCTCCTTTTTTTCATGTCTTTTGGAAGTGCTTGGTTGGCCTAAAGATTTATGCAAGTTTGAGTTATTTCCGAACTCGCATAAATTTGTAGTCTCTAAAAATTGCCAAAGTATTTTATTAAAATAGCCCACAATTCCAGGGTTGCAGGGATATTTTTTATCTCAGTCAAAACCATCTCCAAACTCTCTGGGCATTTCTATTTTTGTTCTATTTCTTTAAATGGAAAAGAAATGCCAGAGAGAGAGAGAGGCAGGAAATGGCCCAACCAGCCAGGCTCCCAGGCCGGCCGACTCCCTCCCAGCGTCCAGCCGAACCGGCCCAGGCCTCTCCTCCCTCGGGCCCACCTGGCCACCTTGGCCCGATCGCTCCTCCCGAACCCTAGCCGCTCGCTCCCTCCTCACTCGTTCCCTCGCGCCGCCGAACCCTGCCCGATTCCCTCGTTCGTTTCCCTCGATCCCGCATCCTTCGCTCGCCCAGCACCCTGTCCCCCTTCGAACAATCTTCCACAGTGCTCGATCCCGAGCCCTCCTTTCCTCCCTCGCGCGACCCTGCGCCCGAGAGCTTCGCCAGCGACCCCAGCCAGCGCGCCGGACGCCTCCTCCTCATCGCCCCTAGCTGCCTCACCTCCGCAGCGTCCGCACCGGCCTCAGCCTCCGTGCCTCGCAAGGTCCGCGCGCCGCCCCAAGCCAGCGACGCCTGGGCCCTTCCTCGCCTCCAGTGGCCAGGAGCCCCGGCGCCCCGTCTCCAGAAGCCGCCGGCGCCCTGCATCCTCTCCCCGAGCGCCATGGACGTGTTGTCCCCTCGCCCCGTGTCAGCAAGGCCCTGCGCCTTCTCCCTCCAACGCCGCAGGCAGCGCTCCTCCGTCCTTCCAGCCGTGCGCCGCCCGTCCTGCTACCTTCATCATCCCGCAGCACCGAGCCCGCCGGCCTCTCCTTCATCGCCCCGTCGGCGCTCTTCTCCAGGACCGCCCCGCCTGGGCCTCCTCGCCTCTCCGCTAGTTCCCTTCCGCCTCGCCGTCGCTCAAGGCCGGGGGCCCTCCGTCTCCAGCACCAGGAACCGCGCCGCCCCGCCCTCAAGGTCGTGGCCACCAGCATCCAGCAGCACCTGGGACGCGCCCTTCCAGAGCCGGCTCCGCCCCTGCCTCGTTCGCCAAGGCCGACCCGCAGCGCCTCCTCTTCGTCCTCGCCCGTGTCCTCGGTTGCCTCGTCTCCTCGCCGTGGCTTGCCCTGTGGTTGTTTTTTTGTGTTGCCCTATGATGTTGTCTTGACAGTGTACGACTACATGGCGAAGCACCAAGTACCTCTCGGATTCGTCAAGTTCATCTTCGAACGTTTGAAGCGCCAAATACCGCTACCGATGACTTGAACATCTATGGATACCCGAACGCCTACGACCCGTGTACGACTACCGTCGCCGGAACATCAAGTACCACTACGAACCACCAAGTACCTCTACATGAACGACAAGTACCCCGACAACACATGTACCACTACTTCAACTACCGTCGCCCGGAAACGATGGATGCGCCAAGTACATCTACGAACTCGACGCCCGAACGTCTACCGTCGCCCCGTGTACCACTACTTCCCTCTACGGAACGACTACTCGTTGGCGACCTCGTGAACGGCTACTTCCTCTCCGAACGTGAACGCCTTCTTCCTCTACGATCTCGAACCTCTCCGAGAACAAACGCTTCGAAGGTATAACCCTGAGACGATGACCCGTGAGATGTTTGTTGTGTTGTATGAAATGCTTCCCTTGTGTGCTCCGTGCCCGTTTCGTCCTTTTGTCATGTTCCTCGGTTGCCTCGTCGCCGACTCATGGGAACCCGGCAACGGGATCACCCCACCTTCATCTCGTTTGACTCGCTCACACCACCTTTCTTTTGCTCCGGACTCTCAACAGGTTACCGGAACCGAGATGTTGCGTTGCATCATTTTCGGATCGTTGTCGTGGCACCCTTTCTTTCCACCATGGTGACAAATGCTTCATATCTCTATGTCAACCCTTTTAATTAATTGCATAAACTTGATCATGTCATCCGCATCATTTTAACAACATTATAATGTGTGTTTGTTGTTGCTTTAATAATTACTAAACATGCTCATGGGGATTTTCCGGAATTATTGTCGTTCTTCCGGCCTCATTTAAAAATGTCTTAATAGTGTAGTTTTATTATGCTTCACCTCTTGCCATGTTAACAAATATTTAATCTTGTCTTGTAAATAAACAAGTCAATTAAATAAATAAATGTGGTGTTTCGTCAATATGCAACTCGTTGCATATTGAGCTCCACTTAACTTGTAGTACTTGTTTGTGCACTTTGCCATGCCATGCATAATTAAACCGGACATGCATCATACTTGGATGTGCATCGTATGCCATGTCTATGCTTGTGTGTTTACCGTGTTGTTTGCTTCTTTCCGGTTGCTTCTCTTGTTAGCTTCGGTTTCGTTCCGGAGTTGTGAGGATTCGCTCGACTATGTTGCTCCGTCTACTTCATGGATCCGTTCTTCTCCCTTGTGGATTCCCATGCAAGATGATCATACCCTTGGATACCTTTACTACTATTGCCATGCTTAGTTGTCTCGATGCTATCGTTACATGTCGCGCTACCCATCTTTTATGTCAGCCTCTCCTTGTTGCCATGAAACCTCTAACCTTTGACACCTTCCTAGCAAAACCACTGTTTGGCTATGTTACTCGCTTGCTCAGCCCCTCTTATAGTGTTGTTAGTTGCAGGTGAAGATGAAGTTCGTTCCAGGAGGGAACTTGTTGTTGGAATATCACAATATCTATAATTATTATTAACACACCTATATACTGCGCATGGGTGGAAGGCTTGGCCTTTTGCTCGGTGTTTTGTTCCACTCATGCCACCTTAGGCGCCGATAAACCGGCATTATGTTCCTTGATTTTGCGTTCCTTACACGATGGGTGGATGGGGACCCCTTGACAGTTCGACTTTGAATAAAACTCCTCCAGCAAGGCCAAACATTGGTTTTAATTTGCTCATAATAACAACTTAATTAATTAATTAAATTGCATAGGGAGGTAGCGCTACCCGAGGATTCTTTCTACATAGCAGGAGGGGCCAGTGCTGATGGTGTTGGTCCCAAACGGGGAGTATGAGGGGCCACCACGGGGAAACTCGAGGATTGGCTCCCGTATAATCGCCCATCCGGTCGTGGCCTGAGACGAGATACGCGCGGCTACTATCAGGGTGTCGACACACCGGGAGGTCTTGCTGGACTTGTTTTACCATTGTCGAAATGTCTTGTGCTACCGGGATGCCGAGCCTGATTGGATTTCCCTAAGATAAGGGGTGATGATATTATATTTATCACTTCAGCTAATCGTGAGAGCTTGTGATGGGCTAAGTTGGAACACCCCTGCAGGGTTATGATCTTTCGAAAGCCGTGCCCGCGGTTATGTGGCAGATTGGAATTTGTTAATGTCCGGTTGTAGAAAACTTGACAGAGGATCCGAAGTAAAACACACAACTGTGTGAGTAACCGTGACTGTCTCTTTTCACTTTGAGAAGAGAACACGATGGGGTTATGTTTGATTCGTATGTAGTTCAGGATCTTTAGCGATCACTACTTTTGCGACCGTTTGCGTAGATGCTCATCTTATTCTGGTACTCATAAGCTAGCCACCATATTATGCTTAGCCGCTGCTGCAACCTCACCACTTTACCTCTTCCTACCTAAAGCTTTGCTAGTCTTGATACCCATGGTTATGGGATTGCTGAGTCCTCGTGGCTCACAGATACTACAACACCAGATGCAGGTTCAGCCGAGATGATGCAGGAGCTGGTTCAAGTACTTCATCGGGAGTTTGATGAAGAGAGTGGCCGTATGTTTGTGACATTTTTGACGATCAGTAGTGGTTTCTACTAGGATTCAATCTAGACCTGTGGCTTTATGTTGTTTTGGTATCTTTCTTTTGGATCTTCGCCAGTAGTCGGGTTGTGATGTTTTGAATGATGATTTGCTTATGTAATGTATTGTGTGAAGTGGCGAGTGTAAGCCAACTATCTCCTTTTGCAATTTAATCCCTCTTTTACATGAGTCGTGCAAAGATACCAAACTTGAGATCATTCTAGGATGGGCTTATACCTTTAAGTCGTGCCTCGACACGTAGGAGGTATAGTCCCATCCTGGGTATTACATTAGGTCCAGTGGGTAAAGCGTACTAAACTCTACAAAGTATTAAAAACTAATCATGATTAGCCGTGTCCCCGGTTATGGACAAATTTGAGCCACTATGCCATTACAGTTGTTGGATGATCTTGATGGATCTGACACTTAATAATATTTGTGGGCAACTTAATGAAGGGTAGGTTGGAGTTGATTTTGCCAACTCAACCTTGTGCATTTCATTGCGGTAATAAATGAACTAAATGAAAAATTTACTATTAGGTAGTTATGAGGACAAAATCATCTTTCTGCAAAATAAACCCCTAAGCCTTCCTTTTGTTATACTATGCATATACATGTAGGTCTGCTCGATTATTACTCATGTGTAACTTGCAAATACATTCAATGTACTGACCTATACGGCTGCAACGTCTCATGTTGCAGGATTTTCAGACGAGGAGTAATGTACCGTTATGGTCCCGAGTCTGCACTCAGCATCGCCAGTGGGCTATGATGGGACTCATCGTTATTTTCTACTACTTTCCGTTGTTTGATTGAATAAGAGCTAGCCATGAGCTATGCAGATTGTTTTATTTTATACATTCTGGATCATATGTTGTAATAAATGATGCACTTGATATTCTAGTATTCATCTATATTGTGTGTGATAGCGAGTTCGATCCAGGGACTAACACAGTAATCACAGAGACTCAAATCCTTCGAGGTTTAGTCGTTACAGATGGTATTGGAGCAGTGTGTTGACTATAGGATGTTGTCGGTGTCAAAACCGGCGGATCTCAGGTAGGGGGTTCCGAACTGTGTATCTGAGGATCGATGGTAACAAGTGACTGGGGACACGATATTTAGCCAGGTTCTGGCCCTCTCTATCAAGGTAATACCCTACTTCTTTCTTGATTGATCTTGATGAATATAGGGTTAGAAGAGTTGATCTACCTCGAGATCATAATGGCTAAACCCTAGAAGTCTAGCCTATGGTAATTATGATTATGTCCCTACGGACTAAACACTCCGGTTTATATATGCACCAGAGGGACCTAGGGTTGTACATGACCATCTTGCAGAGGAAGGAAACATTACACCCGAACTTTAAACTTGCGATTCTACACATATAGGTGCCCTACCCGGATACGAGGGATAATCTTATGCGGTGATATTCACGGCCCATCAGTCCGACCCATAACGAGTAATCCGGCCACTCGAGGACCCCTTAATCCAGGAGTCCCTTAGTAGCCCCTGAACCAGTCTTCAATGACGATGAGCCCGGCACGCATATTGTCTTTGGCATTGCAAGGCAGGTTCCTCCTTTCAAACATATGAAGTTTATTTCCTGCATAAAGGAACTATGTTCGGCTCTGCATGATTAGTACAACCCTTAGCCACGAAGGCAATGTGTCGAAACAAACACTGTGCCTTTATTGACAATTTTTCCGGCGAAATGTCATGTCTGACCTTTTAATATTTCGAACCATTTTCTTGGCTCTGGTTTCGTGTTTCGAGGCATAGCCTCCATTGGCACGTCTTGTCAAAGCAGAGATCGTGCCCGCTTATCGTGGGATCCTCATCAATATGACATGGGTAACCCAACCACACCTTACACACGATTACGTTGGGAACATGCGAGTTTTACGGCTTGAGTGGGGAACGTTTAGTATTCACCGCCTATAAAAGGACATAGATATTTCCCCTTTTACCTCACGCTCTCCTCCAGCCCTTGCTTCCCAATCTCTTTGGCCCAACGCCCAGAGCTCTAGCGCCCGCAATTCCCATCCCCTCCACCACTGCCTCCTTCTCCAACAATGATTGGATCTGGTTCCAAGGGCAAGTGGGAGGCTTCCACTGTCACGGAGAAGAACGTGAAGAGTCTCCGGAGCGTGGGCTATCTCGCCGACAACATAGCGCACCAGATTCCTAATGAAGATCAAGTGATCCCCATCCCAGAGCTTGGTGAGAGGTTGGTGTTCACCCCTCATTTTATTCGGGGGCTTGGATTTCTGCTCCACCCCTTTGTTCAGGGCCTCTTATTCTTCTACGGGCTAGATTTCCACGATCTGGCCCCGAACTCTATCCTCCACAAATCGGCTTTCATAGTCGTGTGTGAAGCTTTCCTCCGCATGCCCCCAAACTTCGGCCTACGGCTCA
The DNA here is from genome assembly GCA_902687465.1 of Secale cereale. Lineage (NCBI taxonomy): Eukaryota > Viridiplantae > Streptophyta > Magnoliopsida > Poales > Poaceae > Secale > Secale cereale. The sequence continues at coordinate 266,853,652 of LR738713.1, read as the reverse complement.
AAACCTTTAACCTGAAACCGAAGGTGGTCGACGGGCAGCACGCGGACTGCGGGGGAGCTATGGTAAGCAAGCTCCCGAACGCAACCTGGCCCAAAGGGGCTTTTGTGGAGACCAACAAGGTATGGCAGCAGGAGTGGTTCTACATCACCGAACCCCGCGAAGCCAAGTGGGCGGCCACTCCCGAATTAAGATCCAGACTCCGAGAGAGGCTCACCTCACGGACCACCAAGGGCCTTGATTGGGGGTCTCAGACGGAGGTGAAGACGCTCCAAAACCGCATCTCCAGCATGATAGCGAAGGGCACCCACCTCATTAATGTGATTTAGGTGATGCTCTTCCGTCACACACTTCCCTGCCAGCTCCAGGCCTCCTGCTTATGGGAGTTCAATCCATAGGAACCACTGACCTTGAAGCGCTTGTTCCGCACTACGCACGAGGACATATGGAAGCAGCTTTTCAAGGCCCAGAAGGAGAGGCCAGAGGAGACCGGAGACAAGGGCTTCGACAGCGTGACTCCGGCCTAAGAGGTAAGCATGATTTTGCTGAATACTTATCATGTCCATATTTCAATTATAACAGGAATTAGAACTTTTACGTTCCATACAGGCCTGGCCGAAGAAAGCGGAGCGGATTGACTGTCTGGTTTCGTTGCCCGAAAACCCAACCACGCCCCAGCTAACGACGATGCTGGTTCCGGCGACAAGGCGCCAGAGAAGAAGGCTAAGAAGAAGGGCAAGGAGGCCAAGAGCTGCCCCCGTCCTAAGGGTCCTTCAGATACTGTGTCCAGAGAGACCGACGCCCACTCCTCCCTTGACGAAGAGGAAGAGGAGGAGGTGGTGGAAAGCGACTCCCCATCAAGGGAAAGGGGAAGAAGAGGGCGGCCCCGAAGGCACGAGAAAGGGGGCGCCTAGGAAGAAGCTGAATCTCCCAGACAGCTCGGACTCAACATTAGAGGCCAGTTTCCGAGCATAGCCCAGGGTCAAGCCCCTGGCCGAATCGTGAGTATTCGGACTTTCGCTGTTGTGTTCGGTTTAGTCAGCTATCATTGCTCAAGCAACTTTATTTGTTGTTTTGCAGCCCTCCCCACACATTCCATGGGGCTTCATTATCGCCAGGGAGCTCTCTGCCAGCCGACATGGTGGAGAGTGACACGCCACCGTGGGCTCAATCGCCCATCCTGGGGGACAACGAGGTGTCCTCTCTGTGGGCATCCCCTTGCGAGAAGGTGGGAACAGGGCTGACAAGAGGGTGCCCGAGGTAAACACCTCGGCCACTGTCAGCCAAGGGGAAACAGTCCCCATGGCAACCATCGGCGGGGGGCCTAAGTAGTCTGGGCCCTTGTTGAACAACATTCTGGAGGTCAGCACGGCTCCGGAATCGGAAAGGCGGGCCCCTACAATAGGGGGAGCATCAGCTCCCACGATGTCCTCCATTAATTCGGAGGCGCAGAACATGCTGGAGGTAGCACTGCAAGGTGCTTCCATCGTGACGGAACACCACACCCTGATGGGTGCGGTCATGGGAAAGATTTAGTCTGCCAAAAGCGGACTGAAGGAAGCCTTCAATAGCCTGCTGACAGGCTTTGGGGTATGCGACGTAATACTCTAAAAGAACTTTACATTTTATTTGTATAGGGAAAAAACCTGTATACGGACAGTAGCCCCTGATGCTTTGTTTGATTCTGAAGAGAATCAGACAGAGGATCCATATAGTATCAGCTAATAGAGCATACTGTGCCATTTATATGAACAGGCTTCCCTGGTAGCGGCATCTGCCCTAGACGCAGAGGTTTCCGAGCTCAATCGGAAGCTTCAACTAGCCGATGAAGAGCTTGACCGCGTTAACAAGCAGTTTGATGAAACGCAAGGTATGCGGACTTTCAGAGAATTATTATGTCAAAAGATGATATGTTTAATTTAAGAGTATGAACTCATTGTGCGGTGTGATTATATCATAGTTGGCGCAGCTAAGGTCGAGATCCTCAAGGGCGCCCTCGCACAGGCCAAGAAGGAGGCCGAGATAAACAAGACAGCCGCTGACAAAGCAGCGGCCGAGCTGGAGGCCGAACAGGCCTCCCGCTGTCAACATGAGTCTCGGGTGGCCGAAGTCGAACAAGAGTTGTGAGACGCTATTCGCAAATGCGAGGAGTTGGAGTAGAAGACTTTGGATCAAACATCCGAACTCAATAAGGCTATCAATGATGCCAAGGAGGCCCGTAGCGAGTCCCGGAGTGCTCGTGAGGAGATCAAACAAGCGCGGCAGATAGTGGCTGGTAAGGCCTTTCTTCTGCATAATATCTTTGGAGGTCAGAAGTATGTGTCGCTGACGCGATTGTGGAGCTCTCCAGCCGCGTTTGCAGATCTCCCGAAGAGCATCACTGATGCCGCCCAATTCTTCAGAGCCCAGGAGGGGAATACATGGAGAAGTTGTTCTGGTCGCAATTCCTTGCGCCAGAACATCCAGTACCTCTGAACGACTAGTTGAAGTAGCTGGTCGAGCTACATAACATGGAAGGTGCAGCCATGAAGGACTTGATAGTACAACTCTGGCCCGCCGAGCCAATCCCTAGTAGCTACTTTGGATTGGTGAAGCGGCTCGTCGATGCGAGGCCGCGGGTCGGCGCTGTGAAGCGTTCGGCCTATATAGAAGGTGCTCGGATGGCCTTTTCCCGCGTCAAGATGCACTGGGCGAAGATGAAGGCCATCGAAGGCGACCGCCGGTCCGCCCGAAGGCAAGGATCATCAGAGGCCCGAGAGGTACTTTGATGACGTCCTAGAAGGAGCCCGCATTGTAGACGGCCAGTGCTCAAAGGACGTGGCTTTTGATTAATTGTATTGGGGTTGTAAAGACTATGCTTATGAACCGATATGTATATATTTTTGCGCCTTATATTTTAAGCGACTTTTCCTCCTGTGCGGCTGTTTATTATTATATCTGAAAGTTTCTAGTCGTCGGCTTCAGCCCCATGTAGATATTACAGGGGTGTTCGGTATTGCGCGTGATCACTGTTTACCCAACGTCTTTGTCAATAAAGGAGGTGTCCGCGCAGCAAACTAGGCAATCGGACTATACGACATTATTGCTTTCACTTAGCCATAGGAGCTTGACTTGTGGGGCTAAGTACTAGCCCCTAGTGCATGTGTGACTATCCGGATTATGGTGCCTGCTCTACGCGGCTGGACGAAGACCAGCCCCTCGTGTAACACGGAGTAGATCACTAATGGTCTATAGTATAACACTAAGTTGCTAAATCGCCGACCAGCTCGCGCTTATCATGACCGTTAGTTTTCGGCTTTATCTACTGAGGTACGTGATCGAATGAACCAGAAATACAATCGCGGTAGTTCTCCCTTTACTACCTTAGCCGAACAATGCGGAATGTAAGGTGGTAAGCACAGGAGCCGGGCAACCCAACTATAGACCCAAGACATGATTCGGAGCCGGTGCATATAACACAATATCCGGGACGCCGAACAGTATCCTATAGGTGTTTCGACTTTGAAATGTGCTAGGCCGAATACAGCTCCTGGTACTGAATCCAGATTGAGGCACATGTGGCAATCTGAGGGAGAGAACACATATGGTAATGTCAAATGAACTCCAAGCAAATTGGAACCAAACTGCTTCTTTTATACCCTGATTAATACGGCGAGCCGTGTGGTTACACATGATGCCAACCGCATCTTGGATATTTTACATTCGAGAAAAGAAGAAGACTAATAAAGGGAAAGGTTTACACAAAGCCTAAAATTAATGATTTAAGAATCTCAATGGGGCCCTGCTGCACGTTGATACGTCTCCAACGATCTATAATTTTTTATTGTTCCATGCCATTATTTATGATGTTTTGGATGTTTAATGGGCTTTGTCATACACTTATATATTATTTTTGGGACTAACCTACTAACCCAAAGGCCCAGTCCAGATTGTTGTTTTTTTGCCTGTTTCAGGGTTTTACGGAAAAGGGATATCAAACGGAGTCCAAACGGAATGAAACCTTCGGGAGAGATATTTTTGGAGAAAATCACGCACGGGAGACTTGAGAACCACGGAGTAGGGCTTACGTGGTGCCCATGAGGGTGGGGGCGCCCCCCCCCTAGGGCGCGCCCCCTGCCTCATGGGTCCCACGTATGGCCCCCGATGCCCTCCTTCCTCCTATATATGCCTATGTACCCCGAAACCCTCAAAACAACAGAGAAAACCCTAGTTCCACCGCCATAACCTTCTGTTACTGTGAGATCCCATCTTGGGGCCTGTTCCGGAGCTCCGCCGGAGGGAGGATCTACCACGGAGTGCTTCTACATCATCATCATCTCCTCACCATGAGTTGTGAGTAGTTTCCCACAGACCTTCGGGTCCATAGCTAGTATCTAGGTGGCTTCTTCTCTCTCTCTAGATCTCAATACAAAGTTCTCCTCGGTCTTCGAGGAGATCTATTCGATGTAATCTCTTTTTGTGGTGTGTTTGTCGAGATCCGATGAATTGTGGGTTTATGATCAAGATTATCTATGAGAAATATTTGGTTCTTCTCTGAACTCTTCATGTATGATTATAATATCCTTGCAAGTCTCTTCGAATTATTGGTTTGGTTTGGCCTACTAGATCTATAGTTCTTGCAATGGGAGAAGTGCTTGGCTTTGTGTTCAATCTTGCGGTGTCCTTTCCGAGTGACAGTAGGGGCAGCAAGGCACATATTGTATTGTTGCCATCGAGGATAAAAAGATGGGGTTTATATCATATTGTTTGAATTTATCCCTCTACATCATGTCATCTTGCTGATGGCATTACTCTGTTCTTATGAACTCAATACACTAGATGCATGCTGGATAGCGGTCGATGTGTGGAGTAATAGTAGTAGATGCAGAATCGTTTCGGTCTACTTGTCTCGGACGTGATGCCAATATATAATGATCATGCCTAGATAGTCTGATGTAGGGTGGAACCCTATGTGGCCGATCTTTCACGAAATGGAGGGGATCCCACGATGAACACGAAGAACACAAAGGGGAATCACGAGGGGAAACACGAGAGAATCACTCAAACCAACAAGAACAAGTCACACATATGCTAGATCCTCGAAACACAAAGAGATACAAGATCCATGATCAACAAGGGACGATACAAAGGGTAACCGGTTCTTCTCCGTGAGGAGGTCTTGGGGGGGTATCCCGCGGGATCTTCTCCGTAGCGGAGGTCTTGAATCCGTGTGGATCTTCTCCGTAGAGGGGACGCAGTCACTCACAAGGAGATGAACCACTAGATGAGCAAAGCTCTAGGTATCAAATGAGCTATCACTAAGCTAACCCTCAAATGGAGGAGGGGGAGGAGTATATATAGTCTAGGTCCACGAAGGGGTAAGTGGGAGAGGGATACATGGGCCTCAGGCCCGATACACTGTGCGCAGACAGGGGCCGGATGTCCGGGCGGGGGCCGGATGTCCGGGCCTTCCCGAGACGCCGGATGTCCGGGCCGAGGGGCCGGATGTCCGGGCTGGAGGGGTTGAGCCACGGGTGTCTTCTGGACAGTGGCGCCGGATTTCCGGCCAGGGCCCGGATGTCCGGGGCGCCGGATGTCCGGGCCTGGGGGCCGGATGTCCGGGGCCTGTAGGTGCTGGCCCTTCTTCCTTCTCTTCCGCACGCACTTGGCCTTGGTTCTTGGGTTCTCCATGGTCTCCTTGGGTGTTCCTGAACATGCATAGCACATATATTTGAGGTAGTAGGCATGTCTCACATGTAGAAAGTGGAGGTTCAGAGAGGAGCGAGTGAACCTTGTGTCCAATTGTGTGTAGTTGAGGTCTCGTCGAGTGAACATGGGGATGATCATGGGATACTCCGTATCATCTCCCCTCCCTTGGGAAAGATCCGACCTCGGATCAAAAACCTCATCACCATGGAAACGGTAGTCGTAAACGGACTTGTAGTTGGACGAGGTTGAGGGCATGTTGCAATCCAAGTACTCCAAGGTGTCTCCGGTATGTGGTACATGCAAAATGAGCAAACACAAAGGACACTTGGAAATACAATGGTTAGCGCACACAAAGTGTCCATCATGTAAGAATGAGTCCGTGTGACAAGGTACATGAAGCTTAACAAGATGATATAGTATGATATGTAAAGCATTCATGTGATCAAATGCATTTGTGGTGCACACAAAGGTGTTGTGAATGTGATCAATGCAACCATTATGCAAAATGATGTCATAATGTGATGGTTTATCAAGAGCATGAACATGGCAATGGATGCTCAATATGTGTATGTTATCATGCAATTGATGGAGGACAATATGATCATGATGTATGAATATGCCATCAAGAAAGATCACAACAAATTTGCTAAGGAAATGCACAAGCTCATATATCATGGATGACATGGGAATACACGATGCAACGAGGCAACCATATTGTGAGTCAATCCGTGCATAAGATGCAAATTTGTCATGGGTATGATTTGTCCATGGAGCATGGCATATGAGCACACAATCAACAAATATGAAGGTTTTGGTGCAATGTGCCAAAGGAGTTTTGATATACCAATGCTCGATGTCGTGGCATGAGTGAAGGTCCAAAGGTGCATCCAAAGGGTCTATCTTCAATGTCGGTCCTCCATCTCGTAGATGTATCATGTAGACAACAAGAAGAAAACAACAATGAAAGTATGGCCCATCCAATATGTATAAGTGAGGATGGCTCACAAAGAAGGAATTCACCTTTAGGAATTTCTCGAAGATTTTGGTGTTGCACATCATGTATGCCTTCACATGCCAAAGATGCCTTGTGATGGTACCGCCTTGTGAATCCTTCAAAATGAAAGAACATGACAAACACTCGGAAAAACAAATGAGGTTAGCCATAATGCAAAACCTAGCATTCGTGCGGGAAAATACCCAACAAGTGCTTGCATCATTCTTATCATAAGAAAGTACAAGGGTGTGGTGCATGGTATGTAGGCATAAGATGCGAGAACAACCAAGGGCATTAGGCTCAAACAAGCAAGCATGCATCACAAGTATGGTGTCCAAGTCTCCAAGATCAACAAACATAGCATTGTTGCACTCAATACAAGTGATGAGAGATGCAACTAGTGGAGACAAATGACAATGATCAAGATATATCATGTGACTGGCATGAACATATATGTCATCAACCCAAGAAAGCAAGCAAGAGTGGAACATGGGTGATGCAACATAGCAAGCAATCAAGTCAAACAAGCTAGTAGTGCGAAGATGCAACGTACTAGAGGTAATCATGGCAAGCATGTCATGTGCGCAAATTGTAGGCATGAATAATGCACATGGCATAGCACAAGCATGAAAGCAAGATATGAGCAAAGTCTCATCATTGTGGTGACAAGAAGTCCTATGTAAATAGCAATGGAGTATCATGACTCTCCCAACACAAGAATCAACAATAGCATGGGGCACAAAGAAATCATGGTAGTAGCTACAAGTATCTCCACCAAGCATGCAAATACACATAGGAGTATCATAATGGTGAATCATGGGTAATTGCAAGCAAGGGTCACAATTGCATGGCAAAATCATAGCAAGAGGCATAACATGCAAAGTGAACACGATAGTATGGGCATAATGTGAAAAGTGGCAAATAGCCCATAGCCGTGTGAGAGCCAAGTAAAAGAGATGTGCGTAGTCGTTGCACAAAAAGAACGGTGGTAGGGACAATCCACGGGATCCCAAATCGTCGTTGCTCTCAAGAGCTCGTTTTGTCAACTCATGGGATTGTGAGGTTGACAAGTGTTCATGAGTACCTACACAAAACAAACACAAAGGAAAAATTGTGTGTACGTGGTATATGTACACATCATCCATCATGATGCGCACGTGCGTGTGGTGGTTAGCACAAAATAGCCAATGCTCAAATAAATGAGATGCGTGATATAGAAACATGTCATCCATCATGAGAGGTTTCTTGTTATGTATAGCATAATGGAGACTCAAATTGTGTAATGCATCATGACAAGTAGGTAGAGCATTGTTATTCATGGAATGCATATGGTGCACACAATTATGGGAGCTATGCAAAGTATGTAATGCATCAAGATCTCCTAGTATGTATGAGGAAACTATGGGGATCTCCTCAAGAGCATCAATGGAAACATCGCATGGAGAATATTGATAACATCCAAAACAATGCATATCCGGAGCAAAGTGATCATGGCATGGTATATTAGATGAATTGCGCACATCATGTAAAGGAAGCATGGCAATATCATCGCAAGAGAAACACATTCCAATGACCATCATCTTGTCATCTATGCCACAAGTGCAAATAGGATTCACTTTAATGGGGCATGTATAGGTACTATGTTGAGATCGAAATGATGCAATATGGGAGATCTCACTCATAGCATATGACAAGCTCAAAGGATTATCAAACATGATGTGACCAAAAGAATTTTCACATGATATCCTATGGAGCATAGCATCACAACTAGGCAACTCAACATGCTCATCATCATATTCATCATAAACAGGTAAGTCAAGACATGAGGAAGTTGCACTAGCATGAAGTATGGTCATAAGTGAATCAACATCATGCAAGCAATCATTGGTGATATAGTCCACTAGTGGGACAAGAGCATCACCTTCACCTATTTTACCTTTGGAGCGTCGCTCATGCGTTGTAGGTGAGGTGTTGATGATCCAATCGTACTCATCTTCATCGTGATGGAACCATGTGGGTGGTGCATCGTCTTCCACCATGGCCATCGGGTTGTCCATTGGAGGGATGGACTCGTCGAGGGTAGGCATGTCCTCTTGTAGGAGACCTAGCACCAAAGAAAACACACTCGGAGTAGAGGTTAAGTCGTTAGAAATCATAGTGGCCTCACATGCCCTATCAACTACTTCACTCACAAAGTGTTGTGGCTCACTCGCTCCCTCATGGATGCTCTCACTCGTATGGTTGGTGGAGTCACTCAAATGGCTCTCAACCTCACATATGATGTGTGGCATGCTCTCATGTGTGGGGATAGTGGTGATCACTCTTGTCGTCTCAAAAGAAATGCTCTCAATCTCACATATGGTGGAGTCACTCATGTTACTCATATGGTGGTGTCTCTCCTCACATGAAAATTGGGGCATCTCATGATATATGGGTGTCGGAGAGATGTAGGTGCAAACGTCTCCAAACTCAACTCCTTTCGCCGCCTCATCCATAACGCCTCCAAAGGTGAATGCCGTAGTCGAAGGGGATGGCCCTTGATCGACCATCTTGTCGCCGTCTTGGTGTGGGGAGCTTCCGAAGATGGAAGTGTCACCCTCGCTCGTAGGTGGTTGCCTTGTAGTTGGAGATGTCGAAGTAGGCGAACTCATGGGAAGTAGGCGAAGATGCCGTACGTCCGAAGGCGAAGATGCCTTGATAGCACTTGGCGAAGATGCCGAAGTGGTGGTTGTAGCCGTAGCTCCATCTTGGATGTGCTTGTCTCGCGGTCTTATCTTTTGCTCTTGAAGCTTGGCCTTGGCGTGATGTAGAGCTTCTTCGGACTTGTAGATATGCGCTTGTCGAGCATCTTCATGATGATGATGTCGTTGTCGTGCTTGAGCTCTTGGTAGATGTCGTTCGTCGTCGTCGTGCACAAGATGCTTGGAGGTGACTTGCCCTTCATGACGATGTCGATGGTCGCCATGGCGGTGTGGACGTGGAAGACTTGCACTTGCATCATGTGTGCGCTCCGAAGACTTGTGACTTGAACGTCGCCGCCGAGAGGATGACGAAGGGGACGAAGACTTGTAATCGACCACCAAGTGTCGGAGCTCCGCCATTTGTTTGTTGAAGGAGTCGCACAAGTCGTCGAAGGAAGCCATTGTCCTAGGCAAGCCAAGTATGAAATCCATGCTTATGTCTTCCCATGGATGATATGGTATAGGGAGAGGCATATAAAGACCGTGAGATTGAGCTTTGGACTTAGCTTTGCGGCATGTCGAACATCGGTTGGTGAGGCGTGAGACGTCACGAAGCATCTTGGGCCAAAAATAGTTCTTAGAGAGAGTAGCAAACGTCTTGTCACGTCCAAAGTGTCCCATGAGTCCTCCTCCATGCGATTCCTGCAAAAGGAGCAAACGAAGCGAAGACTCGGGAATACAAAGTTTGTTAGCTCTCATAAGATATCCATCCTTGATGTAGTAATGTTCCCAAGAAGTGTGAGTCAAGCATTTAGCATAAGCATGTGCAAAGAAAGGGTCATGCTCATATAAATATTTAATATGCTCAAAGCCAATCACATTCAACTCAAGTTGTGTTACAAGCATGCATTTGCGGGAAAGCGCGTCCGGCACAACATTTTCTTTGCCCTTGATGTATTTGATGACATAGGGAAAAGACTCAATGAACTCACTCCATTTAGCATGATGCTTGTTCAACTTAGTTTGACCTTTGAGATACTTGAGTGTCTCATGGTCCGTATGAAGAATGAATTCATGAGGTCTAAGATAGTGTTCCCAAACACGTAGAACTCTCACCAAGGCATAAAGCTCTTTATCATAGATAGGATAGTTAAGTTGCGCTCCCGATAGCTTCTCGCTAAAGTACGCAATTGGGCGCTTTTCTTGCATTAGCACGCCGCCTATGCCGGTACCACTAGCATCACAATGAATCTCAAATGGTTTGTCAAAGTTTGGTAGGGCTAGAAGTGGTGCGTGCGTGAGCAAGCTCTTAAGCTCATTGAACGCGGTGTCTTGCGAAGGACCCCAAATGAAGGGTGCGTTCTTCTTGCTCAAAGCGTGTAGAGGCATAGCAATGGTGCTAAAGTCCTTCACAAAACGTCGATAGAAACCGGCTAGACCAAGGAAACTACGCACTTGCATAAGATTCTTTGGTTGAGGCCAAGTTTTAATTGCGTCAATTTTAGTTTCATCAACGTGAACACCTTGAGAAGATACGACAAATCCTAGAAAGACAACCTTGTCAACTCCAAAAGTGCATTTTTCCATATTAGCATACAATTGTTGTTTGCGAAGTGCTTGCAAAACTAGTTGTACATGGTCAACATGTTCTTCAAGCGACTTGCTAAACACAAGAATGTCATCAAAGTAAACCACGACAAAGACACCTATGTAGGGTCTAAGAACAAAATGCATAAGACGCACAAAAGTGCCGGGTGCTTCCGATAAACCCATTGGCATAACAAGCCACTCGTATAACCCGAACTTGGTTTTAAAAGCAGTTTTCCACTCATCACCCTCTTGAATGCGAATTTGGTAGTAACCACTTTTGAGATCAATTTTTGAAAAGATGGTGGCACCACAAAGTTCATCAAGCATGTCATCTAAGCGAGGAATAGGGTGACGATATCTAACGGTGATAGCATTTATCGGGCGGCAATCGGAACACATGCGAAAAGTTCCGTCTTTCTTAGGCACGAGAATAACGGGAACGGCACAAGGGCTTAGACTTTCACGTACATGACCCTTGTCGATGAGATTTTGCACTTGCCGTTGTATCTCCTTCGTTTCCTCGGGGTTGACGCGGTACGGAGCTTTGTTTGGAAGTGGAGCACCGGGTACGAGGTCGATGCGGTGTTCTATCCCTCGAAGTGGAGGTAGACCCGGTGGTAGCTCATCCGGAAAGACGTCCGAGAATTCCTGCAACAATTTAGACAACACCAAAGGTGGAGGTGGTGAAGTGTTAGTAGGTTTGGCTTCCCCTTTGCATAGAAGCACAAGGTGGAAGACGCTCGATGGGTTCTCACACACTTCTCTCATCTCACGTTTGGTAGCAAATATGATGCAGGGTGGAACCCTAATCAGCGGATCTTTCACGTTTGGAGGTTGGCACACGATGAACACGGGGAAAACACGGAGAAAGATGGGAAAAACACAAGAGAGAACACTCAAATCAACACGGAAGCAATCACACAAGTGCTAGATTCGCGATACAAGGTCGAGATACATGATCCAAAGTCAACAACGGTGATACAGATAGTCTTCTCCCGGAGGAGGTCTTGGAATCCCGTGGGATCTTCCCGTTAGGGGTCTTGAATCCAGAGGTGGATCTTCTCCGTAGAGGCGCACCGGTCTCGTGGGAGAAATCCACACAAGTGTCAAATGAGCTAAAACCACAGCTAACCCTAAACGGAATGAGGAGAGGAGTATATATAGTCTACGGGGCGAATGGGTACATGGGCCTCGGCCCGGGGGATGCGCGCAGGCAATTCAGGGGCCGGACGTCCGGGCGGCGGGCCGGATGGCCGGGACTTCACAGGACGCCGGATGTCCGGGGCGGGGGCCCGGATGTCCGGGCTGGGGCAGTCGAGCCTCGGGCGCTCTCTGGACAGAGGCGCCGGATTTCCGGGCCCGGGGCCGGATGTCCGGGCCGTGCTTGGCCGGATGTCCGGGCCCTGGCCGGATGTCCGGGCCCTGTAGCTTCTGCTGCACGCGGCCTTCTGTAGCTGAACGCCCAGGGGCCGGATGTCCGGGCCAGGGGGCCGGATGTCCGGGGCCTGGAGCTCTCTTCTGCTCTTCTCGATGCATTGGCTCGTCCACGACCTTGGGGACTTGTCCATCTTCAAGCTCTTCTCCGAAGTGGTCTCCTTCACACCTGAGTACACAAAGCACACTCGCTTGAGGTAGCAACCATGTCTCGCAAGATTCATAAGGAAGTAGAGCTAGGAGTGACGTCACCTCGGTCTCGAAAGCTCTCGTATGAGCACGTGTCATCGGTCCTTGAGGCACTTGAGGGGGTGAAGGAGGGTCCATGGGGATGGCCCTAGGATACACCGTATCAGAAACCTATCCTTACGCAAATGTAACCAAACAAGATCTCCAGGTGCAAAGACAACACGTTTTCTACCCTTATCTCCAACAAGTTTATATTTAGCATTCATGCGCTCAATATTTTCCTTAGTTAACTCATGCATTTTTAAGATCAATTAGCACGTTGTTTAGCATCAAAATTAACCTTCTCCGAAGATGGAAGAGGCAACAAATCAATTGGTGCACGAGGTAGGAAACCATAGACAATTTCAAAAGGGCACATCTTAGTAGTAGAATGCAACGAACGATTATAAGCAAATTCAATATGAGGCAAGCATTCTTCCCACATTTTCTTATTATTCTTCAAAATAGCCCTAAGCATAGTAGACAAAGTTCTGTTGACTACTTCAGTTTGTCCATCAGTTTGGGGGTGACAAGTAGTACTAAAAAGTAGTTTAGTCCCCAACTTAGCCCATAAACATCTCCAAAAGTGGCTAAGAAATTTAGTATCACGATCTGAAACAATAGTATTTGGCACACCATGCAAGCGAATAATTTCACGAAAGAACAAATCAGCAACATTAGCAGCATCATCGCTTTTATGACATGGTATAAAGTGTGCCATCTTCGAGAACCTATCCACGACAACAAATATGCTATCCCTCCCCTTCTTTGTTCGAGGTAAACCCAAAACAAAGTCCATAGATATATCTTCCCAAGGAACACTAGGGACAGGCAAAGGCATATATAAACCATGAGGATTGAGTCGTGACTTAGCTTTTTGACATGTAGTGCAGCGACCAACAAAACGCTCAACATCCCGTCGCATCTTTGGCCAAAAGAAATATGTAGCAAGTACGTCCTCCGTCTTCTTCACGCCAAAGTGTCCCATTAATCCTCCTCCATGCGCCTCCTGCAACAACAAAAGACGAACAGAGCTAGCTGGAATGCATAGCTTGTTAGCTCGAAACACAAATCCATCACTAACGACGAACTTGTTCCATGTTCTCCCTTCTTTACAATTCTGCAATACATCTTTAAATTCAGCATCATGCACATATTGATCTTTGATGGTCTCCAAACCAAATATTTTAAAGTCAAGTTGTGAAAGCATAGTATAACGACGAGACAATGCATCAGCAATAACATTTTCTTTTCCCTTCTTGTATTTAATAACATAAGGGAAAGTCTCTATGAATTCAACCCATTTAGCATGTCTACGGTTCAGTTTTGCTTGACTTTTAATGTGCTTTAAAGATTCATGATCAGAATGTATAACAAATTCTTTGGGCCATAAATAATGTTGCCATGTCTCCAAAGTCCGAACAAGAGCATATAATTCCTTATCATAAGTAGAATAATTCAGACTAGGCCCACTCAATTTTTCAGAAAAATATGCAACAGGTTTACCATCTTGTAAGAACACACCTCCTAACCCAATTCCACTAGCATCACATTCAAGCTCAAAAGTCTTATTAAAATCAGGAAGTTGGAGTAAAGGAGCATGTGTCAACTTATCTTTCAATACCGTGAATGCTTCTTCCTGTGCAGTACCCCAAACAAAAGGCACATCCTTCTTTGTAAGCTCATTGAGAGGTGCAGCAATGGTGCTGAAATCTCTCACAAAATGCCGATAGAATCCAGCGAGGCCAAGGAAACTCCTCACGTGTGTGATCGTTTTGGGCTGCGGCCAACTCTCAATAGCTTCAATCTTGGCTTTATCAACCTCAATTCCCTGTGGAGTAACAACATAGCCAAGAAAAGAGACTCGATCGGTGCAAAAGGTGCACTTTCCAATGTTACCAAATAAACGTGCATCACATAGAGCAATAAAAAGAGCACGTAAATGTTCCAAATTGATACAGGGTGGAACCCTAATCAGCGGATCTTTCACGTTTGGAGGTTGGCACACGATGAACACGGGGAATCACAAGGGAGAGATGGGGGAAACACAAGAGGAAAACACTCAATCAACACGGAAGCAATCACACAAGTGCTAGATTCGCGATACAAGGTCGAGGTACATGATCCAAAGTCAACAACGGTGATACAGATAGTCTTCTCCCGGAGGAGGTCTTGATATCCCTGGGGATCTTCTCCGTTGAAGGAGGTCCTGAATCCGTAGTGGATCTTCTCCGTAGAGGCGCACCGTCTCGTGGGAGAAATCCACACAAGTATCAAATGAGCTAAACCACAGCTAAGTCTAAAGGGAGGAGGTCAACAGTATTTATATTACACACGCGGTCGCCGTCGTAGCGGACGTCCGGGGGTTACCGGACGTCCGGTGGTTCCGGAGGTACCGGACGTCCGGTAATCCTCGGATTTCCGCTATTTAGCTTCTGTTGCCGAAGTCACGGACGTCCGGTGGCTTCCGGTCGTCCGGTCGTCTGGGAGGGGCCGGACGTCCGGTGTTTTCCGGTCGTCCGGTGCCTGGGAGTCGCCGGTCGTCCGGTGCAGGCCGGACGTCCGGTGCCTGTAGCATCTTCAGCATTCCTTCTTCTTGTCTCGAACACTTGTCGGTCCTGTCCTCTTGAGCATCATGTAGAGCTGTCCCGCGGCCTTCGTCCAAGTACCTGAGTATGCATAGAGTCTCTGATGAAGGTAGAGGCCGTACCCCAAGTGAATCCGAAAGATGTAAAGAGAGGAGCGAGGTCACCTCGGTCTCAAAAGCTCTTGCACGTGCTCTAGTCATGGGTCCTTTGGGCACTTGGTGAGGCGATGAAGGGTCCATGGTGATGGCCCTAGGATACACCGTATCACATATGGCCTCTCATCAACAGGTTGATGTTATTTTGCTCATATCCTGCTTTCATGCTTGTGCTACGCCATGTGCATCATGTATGCTCACTATTTGCACACATGACATGCTTGTCATGATTACCTCTAGTACGTTGCATCTTCGCACTACTAGCTTGTTTACCTTGATCGCTAAGATTGCTTGCTATGTTGCATCACCCATGTTCCACTCTTACTTGCTTTCTTGGGTTGATGACATATATGTTCATGCCATTCACATCATTCGCATTGATCATTGTCACTTGTCTCCATTAGTTGCATCTCTCATATTCCCTTGTATTGAGTGCAACCATGCTATGCCTATTGATATTGGAGACTTTGACACCTTTCTTGTGATGCATACTTGCTTGATTGAGCCTATTGCATTTGGTTGTTCTTGCATCTTATGCCCACATACCATGCACCACACCCTTGTACTTTCTTATGATAAGAATGATGCAAGCACTTGTTGGGTATTTTCCCGCACGAATGCTAGGTTTTGCATTACGGCTAACCTCATTTGTTTTTCCGAGTGTTTGTCATGTTCTTTCATTTTGAAGGATTCACAAGGCGGTACCATCACAAGGCATCTTTGGCATGTGAAGGCATACACGTTGCGCGACACCAACATCTTCGAGAAATTCCTAAAGGTGAATTCCTTCTTTGTGAGCCATCCTCACTTATGCATATTGGATGGGCCATACTTTCATTGTTGTTTCCTTCTTGTTGTCTACATGATACATCTACGGGATGGAGGACCGGCATTGAAGATGGACCCTTTGGATGCACCTTCGGAACTCCACTCAAGCCACGATATTGAGCATTGGTATATCACCATTCCTTCGGCACATTGCACCAAAACCTCCATATTTGTTGATTGTTTGCCCACATGCCATGCTCCATGGACAAATCATACCCATGACAAATTTGCATCTTGCGCATGGATTGACTCACATTATGATTGCCTTGTTGCATCTTATACTCCCATGTCATCCATGATATATGAGCTTGTGCATTTCCTTAGCAAATTTGTTGTGATCTTCCTTGATGGCATATTCATACATATTGATCACATTGCCAAACATCAATTGCATGATCACATAGTCATATTGAGCACCCATTGTGATACGGTGTATCCTAGGGCCATCCCCATGGACCCTCCTTCACCCCCTCAAGTGCCTCAAGGACCGATGACACGTGCTCATACGAGAGCTTTCGAGACCGAGGTGACGTCACTCCTAGCTCTACTTCCTTATGAATCTTGCGAGACATGGTTGCTACCTCAAGCGAGTGTGCTTTGTGTACTCAGGTGTGAAGGAGACCACTTCGGAGAAGAGCTTGAAGATGGACAAGTCCCCAAGGTCGTGGACGAGCCAATGCATCGAGAAGAGCAGAAGAGAGCTCCAGGCCCCGGACATCCGGCCCCCTGGCCCGGACATCCGGCCCCTGGGCGTTCAGCTACAGAAGGCCGCGTGCAGCAGAAGCTACAGGGCCCGGACATCCGGCCAGGGCCCGGACATCCGGCCAAGCACGGCCCGGACATCCGGCCCCGGGCCCGGAAATCCGGCGCCTCTGTCCAGAGAGCGCCCGAGGCTCGACTGCCCCAGCCCGGACATCCGGGCCCCCGCCCCGGACATCCGGCGTCCTGTGAAGTCCCGGCCATCCGGCCCGCCGCCCGGACGTCCGGCCCCTGAATTGCCTGCGCGCATCCCCCGGGCCGAGGCCCATGTACCCATTCGCCCCGTAGACTATATATACTCCTCTCCTCATTCCGTTTAGGGTTAGCTGTGGTTTTAGCTCATTTGACACTTGTGTGGATTTCTCCCACGAGACCGGTGCGCCTCTACGGAGAAGATCCACCTCTGGATTCAAGACCCCTAACGGGAAGATCCCACGGGATTCCAAGACCTCCTCCGGGAGAAGACTATCTGTATCACCGTTGTTGACTTTGGATCATGTATCTCGACCTTGTATCGCGAATCTAGCACTTGTGTGATTGCTTCCGTGTTGATTTGAGTGTTCTCTCTTGTGTTTTCCCCATCTTTCTCCGTGTTTTCCCCGTGTTCATCGTGTGCCAACCTCCAAACGTGAAAGATCCGCTAATTAGGGTTCCACCCTGCATCATTATGGTATCTAGAGCAAAGGTTTCTCACGATTTTGGAGCCCCACACTTTGTTTTCTAGCCTGTTTTTGTCGTGTTCTTCCTAATTTCGAAAATTGCCCCACAAAAAGAGCCCCAAAAATTTTCTGTGATCTGTTGATTTGGCAAGATTTTGTTGAATTTGTTCCATGGATTTGCTGTGCCACGTGTGGATCTAGCTTTTCCTCCACTTTTCCCTAAATTTCATCCGAAAAATCCACCGAATTTTTCCCCAAACACCACCGGTTGCAAGGAATTTTTCCTGGCTCGGGCACCCCGGACATCCGGCTCGTGCCCCGGACATCCGGCCCGGCCCGGACATCCGGCCCCTGGCCCGGACATCCGGCCTCCCGCAGCCATTTCCCCACTTCTCCGCCATTTTCGTTCGGTGCTCCACCATTTCTTCCGCATACCACCACCTTTTCCGCATCCACCATCGCTTACCCGCTTCGAGTTTAGAAAATTTGATACAGGGTGGAACCCTAGACGGCCGATCTTTCACGAAATGGAGTTGATCCCACGATGAACACGAAGAACACGAGAGGGAACACGAGGGGAAACACGAGAGAATCACTCAAACCAACAAGAACAAGTCACACATATGCTAGATCCTCGAAACACAAAGAGATACAAGATCCATGATCAACAAGGGACGATACAAAGGGTAACCGGTTCTTCTCCGTGAGGAGGTCTTGATATCCCTGGGGATCTTCTCCGATGAAGGAGGTCCTGAATCCGTAGTGGATCTTCTCCGTGGAGGGGCCGCAGTCACTCACAAGGAGATGAACCACTAGATAGTATCAAATGAGCTATCACTAAGCTAACCCTCAAATGGAGGAGGGGGAGGAGTATATATAGTCTAGGTCCACGAAGGGGTAAGTGGGAGAGGGATACATGGGCCTCAGGCCCGATACACTGTGCGCAGATAGGGGCCGGATGTCCGGGCGGGGGCCGGATGTCCGGGCCTTCCCGAGACGCCGGATGTCCGGGCCGAGGGGCCGGATGTCCGGGCTGGAGGGGTTGAGCCACGGGTGTCTTCTGGACAGTGGCGCCGGATTTCCGGCCAGGGCCCGGATGTCCGGGGCGCCGGATGTCCGGGCCTGGGGGCCGGATGTCCGGGGCCTGTAGGTGCTGGCCCTTCTTCCTTCTCTTCCGCGCGCACTTGGCCTTGGTTCTTGGGTTCTCCATGGTCTCCTTGGGCGTTCCTGAACATGCATAGCACATATATTTGAGGTAGTAGGCATGTCTCACATGTAGAAAGTGGAGGTTCAGAGAGGAGCGAGTGAACCTTGTGTCCAATTGTGTGTAGTTGAGGTCTCGTCGAGTGAACATGGGGATGATCATGGGATACTCCGTATCATCTCCCCTCCCTTGGGAAAGATCCGACCTCGGATCAAAAACCTCATCACCATGGAAACGGTAGTCGTAAACGGACTTGTATTTGGACGAAGTTGAGGGCATGTTGCAATCCAAGTACTCCAAGGTGTCTCCGGTATGTGGTACATGCAAAATGAGCAAACACAAAGGACACTTGGAAATACAATGGTTAGCGCACACAAAGTGTCCATCATGTAAGAATGAGTCCGTGTGACAAGGTACATGAAGCTTAACAAGATGATATAGTATGATATGTAAAGCATTCATGTGATCAAATGCATTTGTGGTGCACACACAGGTGTTGTGAATGTGATCAATGCAACCATTATGCAAAATGATGTCATAATGTGATGGTTTATCAAGAGCATGAACATGGCAATGGATGCTCAATATGTGTATGTTATCATGCAATTGATGGAGGACAATATGATCATGATGTATGAATATGCCATCAAGAAAGATCACAACAAATTTGCTAAGGAAATGCACAAGCTCATATATCATGGATGACATGGGAATACACGATGCAACGAGGCAACCATATTGTGAGTCAATCCATGCATAAGATGCAAATTTGTCATGGGTATGATTTGTCCATGGAGCATGGCATATGAGCACACAATCAACAAATATGAAGGTTTTGGTGCAATGTGCCAAAGGAGTTTTGATATACCAATGCTCGATGTCGTGGCATGAGTGAAGGTCCAAAGGTGCATCCAAAGGGTCTATCTTCAATGTCGGTTCTCCATCCCGTAGATGTATCATGTAGACAACAAGAAGGAAACAACAATGAAAGTATGGCCCATCCAATATGTATAAGTGAGGATGGCTCACAAAGAAGGAATTCACCTTTAGGAATTTCTCGAAGATTTTGGTGTTGCACATTATGTATGCCTTCACATGCCAAAGATGCCTTGTGATGGTACCGCCTTGTGAATCCTTCAAAATGAAAGAACATGACAAACACTCGGAAAAACAAATGAGGTTAGCCATAATGCAAAACCTAGCATTCGTGCGGGAAAATACCCAACAAGTGCTTGCATCATTCTTATCATAAGAAAGTACAAGGGTGTGGTGCATGGTATGTAGGCATAAGATGCGAGAACAACCAAGGGCATTAGGCTCAAACAAGCAAGCATGCATCACAAGTATGGTGTCCAAGTCTCCAAGATCAACAAACATAGCATTGTTGCACTCAATACAAGTGATGGGAGGTGCAACTAGTGGAGACAAATGACAATGATCAAGATATATCATGTGACTGGCATGAACATATATGTCATCAACCCAAGAAAGCAAGCAAGAGTGGAACATGGGTGATGCAACATAGCAAGCAATCATAGCAATCAAGTCAAACAAGCTAGTAGTGCGAAGATGCAACGTACTAGAGGTAATCATGGCAAGCATGTCATGTGCGCAAATTGTAGGCATGAATAATGCACATGGCATAGCACAAGCATGAAAGCAAGATATGAGCAAAGTCTCATCATTGTGGTGACAAGAAGTCCTATGTAAATAGCAATGGAGTATCATGACTCTCCCAACACAAGAATCAACAATAGCATGGGGCACAAAGAAATCATGGTAGTAGCTACAAGTATCTCCACCAAGCATGCAAATACACATAGGAGTATCATAATGGTGAATCATGGGTAATTGCAAGCAAGGGTCACAATTGCATGGCAAAATCATAGCAAGAGGCATAACATGCAAAGTGAACACGATAGTATGGGCATAATGTGAGAAGTGGCA
Source organism: Secale cereale (assembly GCA_902687465.1). Taxonomy (NCBI): domain Eukaryota; kingdom Viridiplantae; phylum Streptophyta; class Magnoliopsida; order Poales; family Poaceae; genus Secale; species Secale cereale. The sequence continues at coordinate 266,832,900 of LR738713.1, read as the reverse complement.
AATAGCCCATAGCCGTGTGAGAGCCAAGTAAAAGAGAGGCGCGTAGTGGTTGCGCGAAGAGAATGGTGGTAAGGAGATTCCACGGAATCCCAAGCCATCGTTGCTCTCAAGAGCTCTTTTCGTCAACTCATGGGATTGTGAGGTTGACGAGTTTGCAAAAGTACCTACACAAGACAAAGGCAAAGGAAAAATTGTATGTGCGTGGTATATGTACACATCATCCATCATGATGCGCACGTGCAAGTGTTGGTTAGCACATAATATCCAATGCTCAAATAAATGAGATGCGTGGTAAAGAAACATGTCATCCATCATGAGAGGTTTGTTGTTATGTATGGCATAATGGAGACTCAAGTTGTGTGATGCATCACGAGAAATATCATTGTGATTCATGGAATGCATATGGTGCAAGCAATTATGGGAACTATGCAAAGTATGGAATGCATCAAGATCTCCTAGTATGTATGAGGAAACTATGGGGGTCTCCTCATGAGCATGAATGGAAACATCACATGGAGAATATTGATAACATCCAAAACAATGCATATCCAGAGCAATGTGATCATGGCATGGTATATTAGATGAATTGCGCAAATCATGTAAAGGAAGCATGGCAATATCATCGCAAGAGAAACACATTCCAATGACCATCATCTTGTCATCTATGCCACAAGTGCAAATGGGATTTACTTTAATTTGGCATGCATAGTTACTATGTTGAGATTGAAATGAAACAATATGAGAAATCTCACTCATAGCATATGACAAGTTCAAAGGATTATCAAACATGATGTGACCAAAAGAATTTTCACATGATATCCTATGGAGCATAGCATCACAACTAGGCAACTCAACATGCTCATCATCATATTCATCATAAATAGGTAAGTCAAGACATGAGGAAGTTGCACTAGCATGAAGCATGGTCATAGGTGAATCAACATCATGCAAGCAATCATTGGTGATATAGTCCACAAGTGGGACGGAAGAAGCACCATCACCTATGTTACCTTTGGAGCATCGCTCATGTATTGTAGGTGTGATACGGTGTATCCTAGGGCCATCACCATGGACCCTCCTTCACCCCCTCAAGTGCCTCAAGGACCGATGACACGTGCTCGTGCTAGAGCTTTTGAGACCGAGGTGACGTCACTCCTAGCCCAACTCCCTTATGAATCTTGCGAGACATGGTTGCTACCTCAAGCGAGTGTGCTTTGTGTGCTCAGGTGTGAAGGAGACCACTTCGGAGAAGAGCTTGAAGATGGACAAGTCCCCAAGGCCACGGACGAGCTGATGCATCGAGAAGGGCAGAAGAGAGCTCCAGGACCCGGACATCCGGCCCCCTGGCCCGGACATCCGGCCCCTGGGCAGTCACCTACAGAAGGCCAACAGCAGCCGAGGCTACAGGGCCCGGACATCCGGCCAGGGCCCGGACATCCGGCCAGGCACGGCCCGGACATCCGGCCCCGTGCCCGGAAATCCGGCGCCTCTGTCCAGAGAGCACCCGAGGCGCGTCCCCCCCCGGCCGGACATCCGGGCCCCCGCCCCGGACATCCGGCGACCCATGAAGCCCCGGACATCCGGGCCGTAGCCCGGACATCCGGCCCCTGATCTGCCTGCGTGCAGCCCCTGGGCCGAGGCCCATGTACCCATTCGCCCCGTAGACTATATATACTCCTCTCCTCTTTCCGTTTAGGGTTAGCTGTGGTTTTAGCTCATTTGACACTTGTGTGGATTTCTCCCACGAGACCGGTGCGCCTCTACGGAGAAGATCCACCTCTGGATTCAAGACCCCTAACGGGAAGATCCCACGGGATTCCAAGACCTCCTCCGGGAGAAGACTATCTGTATCACCGTTGTTGACTTTGGATCATGTATCTCGACCTTGTATCGCGAATCTAGCACTTGTGTGATTGCTTCCGTGTTGATTTGAGTGTTCTCTCGTGTGTTTTCCCCATCTTTCTCCGTGTTTTCCCCGTGTTCATCGTGTGCCAACCTCCAAACGTGAAAGATCCGCTGATTAGGGTTCCACCCTACATCACCTAGGATACACCGTATCATCTCCCCTCCCTTGGGAAAGATCCGACCTCGGATCGAAATCTTCATCACCATGGAAAGGAGAGAGGTCCTTGATGTTGAAAGTATCGCTCACGGAGTACTTGTCTCGTGGGATGTCGATCTTGTAGGCGTTGTCGTTGTAGCGTGCTAGCACCTTGAAGGGTCCGTCGGCGCGAGGTAGAAGCTTGGACTTGCGCTCGAGTGGGAAGCGTTCCTTGCGAAGGTGAAGCCAAACAAGATCTCCCGGTTGGAACACCATCGGTGCCTTGTTGACGTTGAGCTTTGTGGCGCGACGGTGGACTTGTCGCTCGATCATCGCCCTTGTGTCTTCGTGCACCTTCTTGAGATAAGTTGCCCTTGCACTTGCGTCCATGTTCGTGCGCTCTTGGAGAGGAAGCGGTAGGATGTCCAAAGGTGACAACGGGTTGAAGCCGTAGACGATCTCGAAGGGGGACTTGCCGGTTGTAGAGTGTGTTGCGCGGTTGTAGGCGAACTCGGCGATTGGTAAGCAATGCTCCCATTCCCGGATGTTCCTCTTGATCAACACACGAAGGAGAGTGGAAAGCGTGCGGTTCGTCACCTCCGTCTGGCCGTCCGTTTGTGGATGGTACGCCGAAGAAAATAGAAGCTTGATTCCGAGCTTGGCACATAGTGTTTTCCAAAAGTAACTCAGGAACTTGACGTCCCGGTCGGAGACGATCGTTTTGGGCACGCCGTGTAGACGAAGTATCTCCCTGCAAAAGAGAGTTGCAACATGTGAAGCATCGTCGATCTTGTTACAAGGAATGAAATGAGCCATTTTGGAGAACCTATCTACCACGACAAGCACTGAATCTTTGCCATTTTGAGTCCTAGGCAAGCCAAGTATGAAATCCATGCTTATGTCTTCCCATGGGTGATATGGAATAGGGAGGGGCATATAAAGACCATAAGATTGAGCTTTGGACTTAGCTTTGCGGCATGTAGAACAACGGTTGGTGAAGCGTGAGACGTCACGAAACATCTTGGGCCAAAAATAGTTCTTAGAGAGTGTAGCAAACGTCTTGTCTCGTCCAAAGTGTCCCATGAGTCCTCCTCCATGCGATTCCTGCAAAAGGAGCAAACGAAGCGAAGACTCGGGAATACAAAGTTTGTTAGCTCTCATAAGATATCCATCTTTGATGTAGTAATGCTCCCAAGAAGTGTGAGTCAAGCATTTAGCATAGGCATTTGCAAAGAAAGGATCATGCTCATATAAATCTTTAATATGCTCAAAGCCAATCACATTCAACTCAAGTTGTGTTACAAGCATGCATTTGCGGGAAAGCGCGTCCGCCACAACATTTTCTTTGCCCTTGATGTATTTGATGACATAGGGAAAAGACTCAATGAACTCGCTCCATTTAGCATGACGCTTGTTCAACTTAGTTTGACCTTTGAGATACTTGAGTGTCTCATGGTCCGTATGAAGAATGAATTCATGAGGTCTAAGATAGTGTTCCCAAACACGTAGAACTCTCACCAAGGCATAAAGCTCTTTATCATAGATAGGATAGTTAAGTTGCGCTCCCGATAGCTTCTCGCTAAAGTACGCAATTGGGCGCTTTTCTTGCATTAGCACGCCGCCTATGCCGGTACCACTAGCATCACAATGAATCTCAAATGGTTTGTCAAAGTTTGGTAGGGCTAGAAGTGGTGCGTGCGTGAGCAAGCTCTTAAGCTCATTGAACGCGGTGTCTTGCGAAGGACCCCAAATGAAGGGTGCGTTCTTCTTGCTCAAAGCGTGTAGAGGCATAGCAATGGTGCTAAAGTCCTTCACAAAACGTCGATAGAAACCGGCTAGACCAAGGAAACTACGCACTTGCATAAGATTCTTTGGTTGAGGCCAAGTTTTAATTGCTTCAATTTTAGTTTCATCAACGTGAACACCTTGAGAAGACACGACAAATCCTAGAAAGACAACCTTGTCAACGCCAAAAGTGCATTTTTCCATATTAGCATACAATTGTTGTTTGCGAAGTGCTTGCAAAACTAGTTGGACATGGTCAACATGTTCTTCAAGTGACTTGCTAAACACTAGAATGTCATCAAAGTAAACCACGACAAAGACACCTATGTAGGGTCTAAGAACAAAGTGCATAAGACGCACAAAAGTGCCGGGTGCTTCCGATAAGCCCATTGGCATAACAAGCCACTCGTATAACCCGAACTTGGTTTTGAAAGCAGTTTTCCACTCATCACCCTCTTGAATGCGAATTTGGTAGTAGCCACTTTTAAGATCAATTTTTGAAAAGATGGTGGCACCACATTATTGAGTCTTGCTAACATTTTGTAGGGTGGAACCCTAATCAGCGGATCTTTCACGTTTGGAGGTTGGCACACGATGAACACGGGGAATCACAAGGGAAAGATGGGGGAAACACAAGAGGAAAACACTCAATCAACACGAAGACAATCACACAAGCACTAGATTCGCGATACAAGGTTGAGATACATGATCCAAGGTCAACACCGGTGATACAAAGATAGTCTTCTCCGTGAGGAGGTCTTGGAATCCCGTGGGATCTTCCCGTTAGGGGTCTTGAATCCAGAGGTGGATCTTCTCCGTAGAGGCGCACCGTCTCGTGGGAGAAATCCACACAAGTATCAAATGAGCTAAACCACAGCTAACCCTAAACGGAATGAGGAGAGGAGTATATATAGTCTACGGGGGCGAAGGGGTACACGGGCCTCGGCCCAAGTGCTGCGCGCAGGCAGATCAGGAGCCGGACGTCCGGTCAGCGGGCCGGATGTCCGGGACTTCGCGGGACGCCGGATGTCCGGGGCGGGGGCCCGGATGTCCGGGCGGGAGGAGCCGAGCCTCGGGTGCTCTCTGGACAGGGGCGCCGGATTTCCGGGCCCGAGGCCGGATGTCCGGGCCGTGCTTGGCCGGATGTCCGGGCCCTGGCCGGATGTCCGGGCCCTGTGGCTGGCCTTCTGTAGAGAGATGCCCAGGGGCCGGATGTCCGGGGCCTGGAGCTGCTTTCTGGTCTTCTTGTTGCTTCAGCTCGTCCATGACCTTGGGGACTTGTCCATCTTCAAGCTCTTCTCCGATGTGGTCTCCTTCACACCTGAGCACACAAAGCACACCCGTTTGAGGTAGCAACCATGTCTCGCAAGATTCATAAGGAAGTAGGGCTAGGAGTGACGTCACCTCGGTCTCGAAAGCTCTAGCACGAGCACGTGTCATCGGTCCTTGAGGCACTTGAGGGGGTGAAGGAGGGTCCATGGGGATGCCCTTGGGATGCTCCGCATCATCTCCCCTCCCTTGGTAAAGATCCGACCTCGGATCGAAATCTTCATCACCATGGAAAGGAGAGAGGTCCTTGATGTTGAAAGTATCGCTCACGGAGTACTTGTCTCGTGGGATGTCGATCTTGTAGGCGTTGTTGTTGTAGCGTGCTAGCACCTTGAAGGGTCCGTCGGCGCGAGGTAGAAGCTTGGACTTGCGCTCGTGTGGGAAACGGTCCTTGCGAAGGTGGAGCCAAACAAGATCTCCCGGGTTGAACACCATCGGTGCCTTGTTGACGTTGAGCTTGGTGGCGAGACGTTGGACTTGGCGCTCGATCATCGCCCTTGTATCTTCGTGCACCTTCTTGAGATAACTTGCTCGTGCACTTGCGTTCATGTTCGTGCGCTCTTGGAGAGGAAGAGGTAGGATGTCCAAAGGCGACAACGGGTTGAAGCCGTAGACGATCTCGAAGGGGGACTTGCCGGTTGTGGAGTGTCTTGCGCGGTTGTAGGCGAACTCGGCGATTGGCAAGAAATGCTCCCATTCCCGGATGTTCCTCTTGATCAACACACGAAGGAGAGTGGAAAGCGTGCGGTTCGTCACTTCCGTCTGGCCGTCCGTCTGTGGGTGGTACGCCGAAGAAAAGAGGAGCTTGATTCCCAGCTTGGCACATAGTGTTTTCCAAAAGTAACTCAGGAACTTGACGTCCCGGTCTGACACGATCGTTTTAGGCACGCCATGAAGACGAAGTATCTCCCTGCAAAAGAGAGTAGCAACATGTGAAGCATCGTCGATCTTGTTGCAAGGAATGAAATGAGCCATTTTGGAGAATCTATCTACCACCACAAGCACAGAATCTTTGCCCGTTTGAGTCCTAGGCAAGCCAAGTATGAAATCCATGCTTATGTCTTCCCATGGATGATATGGTATAGGGAGAGGCATATAAAGACCGTGAGATTGAGCTTTGGACTTAGCTTTGCGGCATGTCGAACATCGGTTGGTGAGGCGTGAGACGTCACGAAGCATCTTGGGCCAAAAATAGTTCTTAGAGAGAGTAGCAAATGTCTTGTCACGTCCAAAGTGTCCCATGAGTCCTCCTCCATGCGATTCCTGCAAAAGGAGCAAACGAAGCGAAGACTCGGGAATACAAAGTTTGTTAGCTCTCATAAGATATCCATCCTTGATGTAGTAATGTTCCCAAGAAGTGTGAGTCAAGCATTTAGCATAAGCATGTGCAAAGAAAGGGTCATGCTCATATAAATCTTTAATATGCTCAAAGCCAATCACATTCAACTCAAGTTGTGTTACAAGCATGCATTTGCGGGAAAGCGCGTCCGCCACAACATTTTCTTTGCCCTTGATGTATTTGATGACATAGGGAAAAGACTCAATGAACTCACTCCATTTAGCATGACGCTTGTTCAACTTAGTTTGACCTTTGAGATACTTGAGTGTCTCATGGTCCGTATGAAGAATGAATTCATGAGGTCTAAGATAGTGTTCCCAAACACGTAGAACTCTCACCAAGGCATAAAGCTCTTTATCATAGATAGGATAGTTAAGTTGCGCTCCCGATAACTTCTCGCTAAAGTACGCAATTGGGCGCTTTTCTTGCATTAGCACGCCACCTATGCCGGTACCACTAGCATCACAATGAATCTCAAATGGTTTGTCAAAGTTTGGTAGGGCTAGAAGTGGTGCGTGCGTGAGCAAGCTCTTAAGCTCATTGAACGCGGTGTCTTGCGAAGGACCCCAAATGAAGGGTGCGTTCTTCTTGCTCAAAGCGTGTAGAGGCATAGCAATGGTGCTAAAGTCCTTCACAAAACGTCGATAGAAACCGGCTAGACCAAGGAAACTACGCACTTGCATAAGATTCTTTGGTGGAGGCCAAGTTTTAATTGCTTCAATTTTAGTTTCATCAACGTGAACACCTTGAGAAGACACGACAAATCCTAGAAAGACAACCTTGTCAACGCCAAAAGTGCATTTTTCCATATTAGCATACAATTGTTGTTTGCGAAGTGCTTGCAAAACTAGTTGGACATGGTCAACATGTTCTTCAAGCGACTTGCTAAACACTAGAATGTCATCAAAGTAAACCACGACAAAGACACCTATGTAGGGTCTAAGAACAAAGTGCATAAGACGCACAAAAGTGCCGGGTGCTTCCGATAAGCCCATTGGCATAACAAGCCACTCGTATAACCCGAACTTGGTTTTGAAAGCAGTTTTCCACTCATCACCCTCTTGAATGCGAATTTGGTAGTAGCCACTTTTAAGATCAATTTTTGAAAAGATGGTGGCACCACATAGTTCATCAAGCATGTCATCTAAGCGAGGAATAGGGTGACAATATCTAACGGTGATAGCATTTATCGGTCGGCAACCGGAACACATGCGAAAAGTTCCGTCCTTCTTAGGCACGAGAATAACGGGAACGACACAAGGGCTTAGACTTTCACGTACATGACCCTTGTCGATGAGTTTTTGCACTTGCCGTTGTATCTCCTTTGTTTCCTCGGGGTTGACGCGGTAAGGAGCTTTGTTTGGAAGTGGAGCACCGGGTACGAGGTCGATGCGGTGTTCTATCCCTCGGAGTGGAGGTAGACCCGGTGGCAGCTCATCGGGAAAGACGTCCGAGAATTCCTGCAACAATTTAGACAACACAAAAGGTGTAGGTGGTGAAGTGTTAGTAGGTTTAGCTTCCCCTTTGCATAAAAGCACGAAGTGGAAGACGCTCGATGGGTTCTCACACACTTCTCTCATCTCACGTTTGGTAGCAAATAGCACTAGTTGCTTCTTGTCGCTCATCGTGGAGTCGCTCATATTTGGCTTGTGGCTCTCACTCTCGTTTTGGTGGCTCGCTCTCTCACCATTCCCTCCACGATGGGTGGTAGGTAAAAGCTTGTCGGCGGCTACTTGACTTGGAGTCATAGGTCGAAGCACGAATTCCTTGCCCTTCATCTTGAAATGATAGTGATTCGTCCGTCCATTGTGTGTGACTCCATGATCATATTGCCATGGTCGTCCAAAAATAAGGTGGCACACGGACATGGGTATCACATCACACTCAAGAGTGTCCTCGTAGGCGCCAATCTTGAAAGAGACTTGCACGGTGTGCTCGACTCGAAGAATTCCGGCGTCGTTGAGCCATTGGACCTTGTAGGGGTGCGGATGCTTCGTCTTGACCAAATGAAGCTTGTCGCATAGCTCTTCACTTGCCAAGTTGTGGCAACTTCCTCCATCGATGATAACCTTGACGGCTCGTCCATTGATGCCGGCCTTCGTGTGGAAAATGTGACAACGTTGGTCGTCATCTTGTTGATGTTGGAGTGTCAAGACTTTGGAGACAACAAGGTTGGAGCTTGAGTCATTGTCGCAAAACACTTGATTGTCTTCTTCTTCATTGACTTGGCGATGCATAGCGACATGCTCAAGTGCTTCCATCTCATCATCACTCATGGAGTCATAAGATCCGTCGTCATTGATGATCATGGTGCGAACGGTCTTGCACTCAAATGACTTGTGGCCTCGTCCTTGGCACTTGAAGCATTTGATGGAGCTCGTCTTGTTATTGTCTTCGGTAGGAGTTGTAGTTGAGGAAGCTCTTGGCTTGAAGTTGTTGGTAGAAGGTGGACGACTCGATGTAGTCGCATTCTTGTAGCTTGACTTGTCGCCAAAGTTTGTAGAAGGCTTGGTAGAGGTAGGAGGAGTAGCCGAAGTCGTTGAAGCTTGGTTGTAGGAGCCGAAGTTCTTGGAGTTGAACTTGGAGTACTTGTAGTCCTCTTGAACTTGTCGCTCCGCTTTGGTTGCTTGATGTACTAGCTCGAGGAGATTGTTGTATGGTTGGAAGTCCGCAATCTTCTTGATGGGATAATTGAGTCCATTCAAGAATCGCGCCATAGTTTGTTCTTCATCTTCCGTGATGTTTGCTCGTATCATGGCAATCTCCATCTCCTTGTAGTACTCTTCAACGGACTTGGTACCTTGCTTGAGGAGTTGTAGCTTCTTGAACAAGTCGCGGTTGTAGTGTGTAGGCACAAAGCGTGCTCTCATCACTTCCTTCATTTGAGCCCAAGTGGTGATAGGAGGTTCGCCTTTGGCTTCTCTTCTCTCCATGATTTGCTCCCACCAAATGAGAACATAGTCTTGGAACTCAAGTGATGCCATTGCGATCTTCTTCTCTTCATCGAAGTTGTGAAGGCGAAAGATCTTGTCAACTTTCAATGCCCATGAGAGGTAGTCTTCGGGATCAATGCTTCCGGAAAACTTTGGCATGGTGAACTTGAGCTTGCCATAGCGATGCTCGTCATTGTTTCCTTGCCTATTGGGAGGGCGATCTCGATTTTGGCGGTTTGCCATATCTTGTTGCTCTTGGTGATGTAGATGTCCTTGTTGGAGTTGATGTTCTTGTTGAGGTTGTTGGTCTTGCCGCGCTTGAGGAGGAGCTTCTTCTTGCATTCTTGCTTGATTGCGCCTCTCGTGTATCTCATCGCGAAGGAAATCCTCTTCTTGACGATTGTGTCGAGTGCGGGCTGCCACATTGCGATGTGCATCTTGTAGAGCACGTTGCGCCTCCGTAGCTTGAGCTTCTCGACGTTGTTGTGCTTGGCGGTTAGCCTCGGCATCTTGTTCTTCTTGATATTTGCGAGCTCGCTCTTGTTGTTGTTGGCGTAGTCGTTGCCGTTCTTGTGCTTGCTCAAGTATAGCTTGGTTTTGACGACGTCGATTTTCTTGTTCGTCGAATAGCTCTTGGGAACTCTTGTCATGTGGAGGATGCCGATGGTCATGTCGAGCTTGACGTGCGGCTTGACGAAGAGTGTTTGACGTAGGGGTACTTGAGTCTTGCGTTGAGTCGGTATGTCGACTTGAGCGGCTTCGTCGATAAGAAGATGTTGAGGAAGAACGTCGGTTGATGATCAATGTCCGTAGCTCATTGTATTGGGTAGACATGTTGGTGTTGATGAGGTCGATTTGCTCCTTAGTGGTTTGTTGGAATTGGCGCGCGTCCTCGGCGACTTGACCAATGTACTCTCGCATAGCTTCACTCTCTTGATGTAGAGCTCGTTGGACACCGAATAGATGTAGTTTGGTGACGTAGTTGTTCGCTTCTTGAGGATCGTTGAAGATCGGGTTGGTAGATGAACTTGGCCTATCCATCATCACAAGCAAGTATGTGAGTGGAAGAAAGGAGAAGACAATATCAATGTACCTTAACCGAGGTTGAAAATGGATCAATGATCACTCAACAATGTAACCCGGAAATAGCACTATTGGTATCACTTCGTGTCGATCCTCACACCTACACAACTAAAGCTTTGGGAGGAGCTCAGTTAGGATGTGGCACAAATTCAATGCAATAGTCAAAGTGACTCAAAGATGTTGAAAATGGTTCACAAATTTGCTCATGCAACAAGTAGATCACTAGCAAAGAGTAGCACACGGAACACACGCACGGATAGATAAATGTGGTTGTGCAACCAAGGGTGAGCGAAAATGTGGTAAACCACGGAAAATGCTCGTGTTGCACAACGCTAGAGAGACGCTAACCGATTTCTTAATAGGCGGATACGCACTTGTGCACGACCTATAAGAGGCAAAACGTAACGACTATCTATCACAAGTATGCTATGAGTGTATGATGTGCCGATGCTTGAGCACAAGATGATGTTGCTATGTATGATCTCTTTGGATGCAAGGCGTATGATGCTATTGTTTCTTTGCTTGGATTGGCTCTTTTGCTTAAAAGCTTTTGAGCTCTTTCGTTGGGCACATATGTATGCTTCTCGTATCAAGGTAGCTATTGTGTATGCGGAGCACTCTTGTGGCACACGGGGATATGCAAGATACCAAGATGATGTGATGTTACTCACAATGATGTAGTATGCAATATCTATGACTATCACTAATGTGCACAAGTGTCGTGGCCCGGCAATACTCAAATGGCTAGTCTCAATGGGAAAGCTACGCAAAGATGGTTCATAGGGTGACAATGCAATTGCAAGGTAGAATGAGCGAAGTGTCGTCGATGTTACCGTCCTTGCCGAAGTTGAGCGGTGGTGTTGTCGAAGTCTTGCCGTCCCAAGGTAGCCTAAACATCCAAGGAAACGGTGAAACCACAACTCAAGTATCCACGGCAAATGGAGACAAACTTTTCAAACTCGAAGCGGTGAAGCGATGGTGGTTGTTGCGGAAGATTGGTGGTGGTTTGCGGAAGAATGGGTGGATCACCGAACGAAAAGGCGGTGGAGGTTTTCTAGGTGGGGTGTGGTGGTGGTTTTGTGGCTGCGGGAGGCCGGATGTCCGGGCCAAAGGCCGGATGTCCGGGCCGGGCCGGATGTCCGGGGCACGTGCCGGATGTCCGGGGTGCCCGAGCCAGGAAGAACTCCTTGCAAACGGTGGTGTTGGGGCAAAAATTCGGCGGATTTTTCGGATGAAAATTGGGGAAAAGTGGAGGAAAAGCTAGATCCACACGTGGCACAGCAAATCCATGGAACAAATTCAACAAAATCTTGCCAAATCAACAGATCACAAAAAAAAAAAAAATTTTGGGGCTCTTTTTGTGGGGAATTTTTCGAAATTGGGAAGAACACGACAAAAACAGGCTAGAAAACAAAGTGTGGGACTCCAAAATCGTGAGAAACCTTTGCTCTTGATACCATATGATGTAGGGTGGAACCCTAATCAGCGGATCTTTCACGTTTGGATGTTGGCACACGATGAACACGGGGAATCACAAGGGAAAGATGGGGGAAACACAAGAGGAAAACACTCAATCAACACGAAGACAATCACACAAGCACTAGATTCGCGATACAAGGTTGAGATACATGATCCAAGGTCAACACCGGTGATACAAAGATAGTCTTCTCCGTGAGGAGGTCTTGGAATCCCGTGGGATCTTCCCGTTAGGGGTCTTGAATCCAGAGGTGGATCTTCTCCGTAGAGGCGCACCGTCTCGTGGGAGAAATCCACACAAGTATCAAATGAGCTAAACCACAGCTAACCCTAAACGGAATGAGGAGAGGAGTATATATAGTGTTGTAGGGTGGAACCCTAGGTGGAGATCTTTCACGAATTGGAGGGGAATCCCCAAGAACAAGAAGGACACAAGGGAAGAACACAAGAGAAACACTCAAGAACAAGTCCAATCACACATCCACTAGACTCACAAACACATGAGATCCACAAGGTACACGAACAATCAAAGGGAAATAAGATACATGGTAGAGTTCATCCCAATCCTATGAGGAGAGAGGTCTTGAAAATCCACAAGGATTCTTCTCCCGTGGGAGGTCTCGACAATCCACAAGGATTCTTCTCCCGTGGGAGGTCTTGCATCCACTAGGGATCTTCTCCAAGGTGGAGGTAGTCTCACTCTCTCAAGAGGAGAAGGTAGGAGCAAAGCTCACATACAAATGAGCTATCATATTCGCTAAACTGAGAAAGGAGGTGGAGGTGGTCTATTTATAGTCTAAGCCACGAAGGGGTAAGTGGCGAGGGATACAAGGCCAAAGGCCCGCGGTTGCACACAGGCAAGGCGGTAGTACCGGACCTCGGGCGGTAGTACCGCTTGGGAGCGGTAGTACCGCTTGGGAGCGGTAGTACCGCTTGTAAGCGGTAGTACCGCCCGTTCCGGACTGGACAGGCCATTCTTCTTCCGTCTTCGCTTCCATGCTTCCCTCGCTGATGGTGTAGGCGTTCCGTGGCGCTTGCGCTCCTCCTCGTCGTCCGTGATGCTCCGACAATACCTATGCATGCACACGAGTGGAGTGTCAAGTAGTATACCATCCTCGAAGGGGTCAAGTGAACACGTGTAAAGGAGAAGATTCACCTTTATGTTTGAGAAGTAGATGGCGCACGTGTCACTTGCCAAATGGGCTCTTGACATGGTGATGTCCGTAGGATGCTCCGCATCATATAGTCTACGGGGGCGAAGGGGTACACGGGCCTCGGCCCAAGTGCTGCGCGCAGGCAGATCAGGAGCCGGACGTCCGGTCAGCGGGCCGGATGTCCGGGACTTCGCGGGACGCCGGATGTCCGGGGCGGGGGCCCGGATGTCCGGGCGGGAGGAGCCGAGCCTCGGGTGCTCTCTGGACAGGGGCGCCGGATTTCCGGGCCCGAGGCCGGATGTCCGGGCCGTGCTTGGCCGGATGTCCGGGCCCTGGCCGGATGTCCGGGCCCTGTGGCTGGCCTTCTGTAGAGAGATGCCCAGGGGCCGGATGTCCGGGCCAGGGGGCCGGATGTCCGGGGCCTGGAGCTGCTTTCTGGTCTTCTTGTTGCTTCAGCTCGTCCATGACCTTGGGCACTTGTCCATCTTCAAGCTCTTCTCCGATGTGGTCTCCTTCACACCTGAGCACACAAAGCACACCCGTTTGAGGTAGCAACCATGTCTCGCAAGATTCATAAGGAAGTAGGGCTAGGAGTGACGTCACCTCGGTCTCGAAAGCTCTAGCACGAGCACGTGTCATCGGTCCTTGAGGCACTTGAGGGGGTGAAGGAGGGTCCATGGGGATGCCCTTGGGATGCTCCGCATCATCTCCCCTCCCTTGGGAAAGATCCGACCTCGGATCGAAATCTTCATCACCATGGAAAGGAGAGAGGTCCTTGATGTTGACAGTATCGCTCACGGAGTACTTGTCTCGTGGGATGTCGATCTTGTAGGCGTTGTTGTTGTAGCGTGCTAGCACCTTGAAGGGTCCGTCGGCGCGAGGTAGAAGCTTGGACTTGCGCTCGTGTGGGAAACGGTCCTTGCGAAGGTGGAGCCAAACAAGATCTCCCGGGTTGAACACCATCGGTGCCTTGTTGACGTTGAGCTTGGTGGCGAGACGTTGGACTTGGCGCTCGATCATCGCCCTTGTATCTTTGTGCACCTTCTTGAGATAACTTGCTCGTGCACTTGCGTTCATGTTCGTGCGCTCTTGGAGAGGAAGAGGTAGGATGTCCAAAGGCGACAACGGGTTGAAGCCGTAGACGATCTCGAAGGGGGACTTGCCGGTTGTGGAGTGTCTTGCGCGGTTGTAGGCGAACTCGGTGATTGGCAAGCAATGCTCCCATTCCCGGATGTTCCTCTTGATCAACACACGAAGGAGAGTGGAAAGCGTGCGGTTCGTCACTTCCGTCTGGCCGTCCGTCTGTGGGTGGTACGCCGAAGAAAAGAGGAGCTTGATTCCCAGCTTGGCACATAGTGTTTTCCAAAAGTAACTCAGGAACTTGACGTCCCGGTCCGACACGATCGTTTTAGGCACGCCATGAAGACGAAGTATCTCCCTGCAAAAGAGAGTAGCAACATGTGAAGCATCGTCGATCTTGTTGCAAGGAATGAAATGAGCCATTTTGGAGAATCTATCTACCACCACAAGCACAGAATCTTTGCCCGTTTGAGTCCTAGGCAAGCCAAGTATGAAATCCATGCTTATGTCTTCCCATGGATGATATGGTATAGGGAGAGGCATATAAAGACCGTGAGATTGAGCTTTGGACTTAGCTTTGCGGCATGTCGAACAACGGTTGGTGAGGCGTGAGACATCACGAAGCATCTTGGGCCAAAAATAGTTCTTAGAGAGAGTAGCAAACGTCTTGTCACGTCCAAAGTGTCCCATGAGTCCTCCTCCATGCGATTCCTGCAAAAGGAGCAAACGAAGCGAAGACTCGGGAATACAAAGTTTGTTAGCTCTCATAAGATATCCATCCTTGATGTAGTAATGTTCCCAAGAAGTGTGAGTCAAGCATTTAGCATAAGCATGTGCAAAGAAAGGGTCATGCTCATATAAATCTTTAATATGCTCAAAGCCAATCACATTCAACTCAAGTTGTGTTACAAGCATGCATTTGTGGGAAAGCGCGTCCGCCACAACATTTTCTTTGCCCTTGATGTATTTGATGACATAGGGAAAAGACTCAATGAACTCACTCCATTTAGCATGACGCTTGTTCAACTTAGTTTGACCTTTGAGATACTTGAGTGTCTCATGGTCCGTATGAAGAATGAATTCATGAGGTCTAAGATAGTGTTCCCAAACACGTAGAACTCTCACCAAGGCATAAAGCTCTTTATCATAGATAGGATAGTTAAGTTGCGCTCCCGATAACTTCTCGCTAAAGTACGCAATTGGGCGCTTTTCTTGCATTAGCACGCCACCTATGCCGGTACCACTAGCATCACAATGAATCTCAAATGGTTTGTCAAAGTTTGGTAGGGCTAGAAGTGGTGCGTGCGTGAGCAAGCTCTTAAGCTCATTGAACGCGGTGTCTTGCGAAGGACCCCAAATGAAGGGTGCGTTCTTCTTGCTCAAAGCGTGTAGAGGCATAGCAATGGTGCTAAAGTCCTTCACAAAACGTCGATAGAAACCGGCTAGACCAAGGAAACTACGCACTTGCATAAGATTCTTTGGTGGAGGCCAAGTTTTAATTGCTTCAATTTTAGTTTCATCAACGTGAACACCTTGAGAAGACACGACAAATCCTAGAAAGACAACCTTGTCAACGCCAAAAGTGCATTTTTCCATATTAGCATACAATTGTTGTTTGCGAAGTGCTTGCAAAACTAGTTGGACATGGTCAACATGTTCTTCAAGCGACTTGCTAAACACTAGAATGTCATCAAAGTAAACCACGACAAAGACACCTATGTAGGGTCTAAGAACAAAGTGCATAAGACGCACAAAAGTGCCGGGTGCTTCCGATAAGCCCATTGGCATAACAAGCCACTCGTATAACCCGAACTTGGTTTTGAAAGCAGTTTTCCACTCATCACCCTCTTGAATGCGAATTTGGTAGTAGCCACTTTTAAGATCAATTTTTGAAAAGATGGTGGCACCACATAGTTCATCAAGCATGTCATCTAAGCGAGGAATAGGGTGACGATATCTAACGGTGATAGCATTTATCGGTCGGCAATCGGAACACATGCGAAAAGTTCCGTCCTTCTTAGGCACGAGAATAACGGGAACGGCACAAGGGCTTAGACTTTCACGTACATGACCCTTGTCGATGAGTTTTTGCACTTGTCGTTGTATCTCCTTTGTTTCCTCGGGGTTGACGCGGTAAGGAGCTTTGTTTGGAAGTGGAGCATCGGGTACGAGGTCGATGCGGTGTTCTATCCCTCGGAGTGGAGGTAGACCCGGTGGCAGCTCATCGGGAAAGACGTCCGAGAATTCCTGCAACAATTTAGACAACACAAAAGGTGTAGGTGGTGAAGTGTTAGTAGGTTTGGCTTCCCCTTTGCATAAAAGCACGAAGTTGAAGACGCTCGATGGGTTCTCACACACTTCTCTCATCTCACGTTTGGTAGCAAATAGCACTAGTTGCTTCTTGTCGCTCATCGTGGAGTCGCTCATATTTGGCTTGTGGCTCTCACTCTCGTTTTGGTGGCTCGCTCTCTCACCATTCCCTCCACGGTGGGTGGTAGGTAAAAGCTTGTCGGCGGCTACTTGACTTCGAGTCATAGGTCGAAGCATGAATTCCTTGCCCTTCATCTTGAAATGATAGTGATTCGTCTGTCCATTGTGTGTGACTCCACGATCATATTGCCATGGTCGTCCAAGAATAAGGTGGCACACGTTCATGGGTATCACATCGCACTCAAGAGTGTCCTCGTAGGCGCCAATCTTGAAAGAGACTTGCACGGTGTGCTCGACTCGAAGAATTCCGGCGTCGTTGAGCCATTGGACCTTGTAGGGGTGCGGATGCTTCGTCTTGACCAAATGAAGCTTGTCGCATAGCTCTTCACTTGCCAAGTTGTGGCAACTTCCTCCATCGATGATAACCTTGACGGCTCGTCCATTGATGCCGGCCTTCGTGTGGAAAATGTGACAACGTTGGTCATCATCTTGTTGATGTTGGAGTGTCAAGACTTTGGAGACAACAAGGTTGGGGCTTGAGTCATTGTCGCAAAACACTTGATTGTCTTCTTCTTCATTGACTTGGCGATGCATAGCGACATGCTCAAGTGCTTCCATCTCATCATCACTCATGGAGTCATAAGATCCGTCGTCATTGATGATCATGGTGCGAACGGTCTTGCACTCAAATGACTTGTGGCCTCGTCCTTGGCACTTGAAGCATTTGATGGAGCTCGTCTTGTTATTGTCTTCGGTAGGAGTTGTAGTTGAGGAAGCTCTTGGCTTGAAGTTGTTGGTAGAAGGTGGACGACTCGATGTAGTCGCATTCTTGTAGCTTGACTTGTCGCCGAAGTTTGTAGAAGGCTTGGTAGAGGTAGGAGGAGTAGCCGAAGTCGTTGAAGCTTGGTTGTTGGAGCCGAAGTTCTTGGAGTTGAACTTGGAGTACTTGTAGTCCTCTTGAACTTGTCGCTCCGCTTTGGTTGCTTGATGTACTAGCTCGAGGAGATTGTTGTATGGTTGGAAGTCCGCAATCTTCTTGATGGGATAATTGAGTCCATTCAAGAATCGCGCCATAGTTTGTTCTTCATCTTCCGTGATGTTTGCTCGTATCATGGCAATCTCCATCTCCTTGTAGTACTCTTCAACGGACTTGGTACCTTGCTTGAGGAGTTGTAGCTTCTTGAACAAGTCGCGGTTGTAGTGTGTAGGCACAAAGCGTGCTCTCATCACTTCCTTCATTTGAGCCCAAGTAGTGATAGGAGGTTCGCCTTTGGCTTCTCTTCTCTCCATGATTTGCTCCCACCAAATGAGAACATAGTCTTGGAACTCAAGTGATGCCATTGCGATCTTCTTCTCTTCATCGAAGTTGTGAAGGCGAAAGATCTTGTCAACTTTCAATGCCCATGAGAGGTAGTCTTCGGGATGAATGCTTCCGGAAAACTTTGGCATGGTGAACTTGAGCTTGCCATAGCGATGCTCGTCATTGTTTCCTTGCCTATTGGGAGGGCGATCTCGATTTTCGTGGTTTGCCATATCTTGTTGCTCTTGGTGATGTAGATGTCCTTGTTGGAGTTGATGTTCTTGTTGAGGTTGTTGGTCTTGCCGCGCTTGAGGAGGAGCTTCTTCTTGCATTCTTGCTTGATGGCGCCTCTCGTGTATCTCATCGCGAAGGAAATCCTCTTCTTGACGATTGTGTCGAGTGCAGGCTGCCACATTGCGATGTGCATCTTGTAGAGCACGTTGCGCCTCCATAGCTTGAGCTTCTCGACGTTGTTGTGCTTGGCGGTTAGCCTCGGCATCTTGTTCTTCTTGATATTGGCGAGCTCGCTCTTGTTGTTGTTGGCGTAGTCGTTGCCGTTCTTGTGCTTGCTCAAGTATAGCTTGGTTTTGACGACGTCGATTTTCTTGTTCGTCGAATAGCTCTTGGGAACTCTTGTCATGTGGAGGATGCCGATGGTCATGTCGAGCTTGACGTGCGGCTTGACGAAGAGTGTTTGACGTAGGGGTACTTGAGTCTTGCGTTGAGTCGGTATGTCGACTTGAGCGGCTTCGTCGATGAGAAGATGTTGAGGAAGAACGTCGGTTGATGATCAATGCCCGTAGCTCATTGTATTGGGTAGACATGTTGGTGTTGATGAGGTCGATTTGCTCCTTAGTGGTTTGTTGGAATTGGCGCGCGTCCTCAGCGACTTGACCAATGTACTCTCGCATAGCTTCACTCTCTTGATGTAGAGCTCGTTGGACACCGAATAGATGTAGTTTGGTGACGTAGTTGTTCGCTTCTTGAGGATCGTCGAAGATCGGGTTGGTAGATGAACTTGGCCTATCCATCATCACAAGCAAGTATGTGAGTGGAAGAAAGGAGAAGACAATATCAATGTACCTTAACCGAGGTTGAAAATGGATCAATGATCACTCAACAATGTAACCCGGAAATAGCACTATTGGTATCACTTCGTGTCGATCCTCACACCTACACAAGTAAATCTTTGGGAGGAGCTCGGTTAGGATGTGGCACAAATTCAATGCAATAGTCAAAGTGACTCAAAGATGTTGAAAATGGTTCACAAATTTGCTCATGCAACAAGTAGATCACTAGCAAAGAGTAGCACACGGAACACACGCACGGATAGATAAATGTGGTTGTGCAACCAAGGGTGAGCGAAAATGTGGTAAACCACGGAAAATGCTCGTGTTGCACAACGCTAGAGAGACGCTAACCGATTGCTTAATAGGCGGATACGCACTTGTGCACGACCTATAAGAGGCAAAACGTAACGACTATCTATCACAAGTATGCTATGAGTGTATGATGTGCCGATGCTTGAGCACAAGATGATGTTGCTATGTATGATCTCTTTGGATGCAAGGCGTATGATGCTATTGTTTCTTTGCTTGGATTGGCTCTTTTGCTTAAAAGCTTTTGAGCTCTTTCGTTGGGCACATATGTATGCTTCTCGTATCAAGGTAGCTATTGTGTATGCGGAGCACTCTTGTGGCACACGGGGATATGCAAGATACCAAGATGATGTGATGTTACTCACAATGATGTAGTATGCAATATCTATGACTATCACTAATGTGCACAAGTGTCGTGGCCCGGCAATACTCAAATGGCTAGTCTCAATGGGAAAGCTACGCAAAGATGGTTCATAGGGTGACAATGCAATTGCAAGGTAGAATGAGCGAAGTGTCGTCGATGTTACCGTCCTTGCCGAAGTTGAGCGGTGGTGTTGTCGAAGTCTTGCCGTCCCAAGGTAGCCTAAACATCCAAGGAAACGGTGAAACCACAACTCAAGTATCCACGGCAAATGGAGACAAACTTTTCAAACTCGAAGCGGTGAAGCGATGGTGGTTGTTGCGGAAGATTGGTGGTGGTTTGCGGAAGAATGGGTGGGTCACCGAACGAAAAGGCGGTGGAGGTTTTCTAGGTGGGGTGTGGTGGTGGTTTTGTGGCTGCGGGAGGCCGGATGTCCGGGCCAAAGGCCGGATGTCCGGGGCACGTGCCGGATGTCCGGGGTGCCCGAGCCAGGAAGAACTCCTTGCAAACGGTGGTGTTGGGGCAAAAATTCGGCGGATTTTTCGGATGAAAATTGGGGAAAAGTGGAGGAAAAGCTAGATCCACACGTGGCACAGCAAATCCATGGAACAAATTCAACAAAATGTTGCCAAATCAACAGATCACAAAAAAAATTTTGGGGCTCTTTTTTGTGGGGAATTTTTCGAAATTGGGAAGAACACGACAAAAACAGGCTAGAAAACAAAGTGTGGGACTCCAAAATCGTGAGAAACCTTTGCTCTTGATACCATATGATGTAGGGTGGAACCCTAATCAGCGGATCTTTCACGTTTGGAGGTTGGCACACGATGAACACGGGGAATCACAAGGGAAAGATGGGGGAAACACAAGAGGAAAACACTCAATCAACACGAAGACAATCACACAAGCACTAGATTCGCGATACAAGGTTGAGATACATGATCCAAGGTCAACACCGGTGATACAAAGATAGTCTTCTCCGTGAGGAGGTCTTGGAATCCCGTGGGATCTTCCCGTTAGGGGTCTTGAATCCAGAGGTGGATCTTCTCCGTAGAGGCGCACCGTCTCGTGGGAGAAATCCACACAAGTATCAAATGAGCTAAACCACAGCTAACCCTAAACGGAATGAGGAGAGGAGTATATATAGTCTACGGGGGCGAAGGGGTACACGGGCCTCGGCCCAAGTGCTGCGCGCAGGCAGATCAGGAGCCGGACGTCCGGTCAGCGGGCCGGATGTCCGGGACTTCGCGGGACGCCGGATGTCCAGGGCGGGGGCCCGGATGTCCGGGCGGGAGGAGCCGAGCCTCGGGTGCTCTCTGGACAGGGGCGCCGGATTTCCGGGCCCGAGGCCGGATGTCCGGGCCGTGCTTGGCCGGATGTCCGGGCCCTGGCCGGAGGTCCGGGCCCTGTGGCTGGCCTTCTGTAGAGAGATGCCCAGGGGCCGGATGTCCGGGCCAGGGGGGCGGATGTCCGGGGCCTGGAGCTGCTTTCTGGTCTTCTTGTTGCTTCAGCTCGTCCATGACCTTGGGGACTTGTCCATCTTCAAGCTCTTCTCCGATGTGGTCTCCTTCACACCTGAGCACACAAAGCACACCCGTTTGAGGTAGCAACCATGTCTCGCAAGATTCATAAGGAAGTAGGGCTAGGAGTGACGTCACCTCGGTCTCGAAAGCTCTAGCACGAGCACGTGTCATCGGTCCTTGAGGCACTTGAGGGGGTGAAGGAGGGTCCATGGGGACTCTTGATTGAGGCAATCAAGCTCTGATACCAAATGATGTAGGGTGGAACCCTATGTGGCCGATCTTTCACGAAATGGAGGGGATCCCACGATGAACACGAAGAACACAAAGGGGAATCACGAGGGAAACACTCAAGAACAAGTCCAATCACACATCCACTAGACAATCAAACACACAAGATCACAAGATACATGGACAACAAAGGGAAAGATACATGGGTAGAGTTCATCTCCAAGAGGAGGTCTTGAATCCGTGAAGGATCTTCCCGTTTAGGGGTCTTGAATCCAAGGTGGATCTTCTCCGTAGAGGGGCCGCGGTCTCTCTCGTGGAGTAGATCCGGGATGGATGAGCAAAGCTCTATCTCACATATGAGCTAAATCAATGCTAACCCTAAAATGGTGGAGGTGGAGGAGTATATATAGTTCTTGTGCAAGTGGGGGCAAAGGGAAAGGGATACATGGGCCTCTGGCCCGGTTAGGCACGCGCAGGTGCTGGACGTCCGGGTTGGCGGCCGGATGTCCGGGGCTTCGGGACGAGCCGGATGTCCGGGGTCACGGCCGGATGTCCGGGCTGGCTCGGTCCAGCTTCTGTGAAGGAGGGTCCGGATTTCCGGGAGGAGTGCTGGATGTCCGACCGTTGCTGAAGCGCCGGATGTCCGGCGTTTGGCCCGGATGTCCGGCCGCTGTAGTATCAGCAGCTCCGTCTTGGATACACCGTATCATCTGCTCTGATACCAGATGATACGGTGTATCCTAGGGCCATCCCCATGGACTCTCCATCGTCTCACCAAGTGCCCAAAGGACCGATGACTCGAGCCCGTGCAAGAGCTCTCGAGACCGAGGTGAC
Organism: Secale cereale; assembly: GCA_902687465.1. Taxonomy (NCBI): domain Eukaryota; kingdom Viridiplantae; phylum Streptophyta; class Magnoliopsida; order Poales; family Poaceae; genus Secale; species Secale cereale. Next base: position 266,810,625 of record LR738713.1, on the reverse strand, counting down.
CTCGCTCCTCTCTTTACATCTTTCGGATTCACTTGAGACATGGCTTCTACCTTCATCAGAGACTCTATGCATACTCAGGTGCTTGGACGAAGGCCACGGGACAGCTCCCCACGATGCTCAAGATGACAGGCCCGACAAGCACACGAGACAAGAAGAAGAAAGGCTGAAGATGCTACAGGCACCGGACGTCCGGCCTGCACCGGACGACCGGCGACTTCCAGGCCCCGGACGACCGGAAGACACCGGACGTCCGGCCTCCCCCAGACGACCGGACGACCGGAAGCCACCGGACGTCCGTGAAAACGACTACAGAAGCTAAATAGCGGAAATCCGAGGATTACCGGACGTCCGGTCCCTCCGGAACCACCAGACGTCCGGTAACCCGCGGACGTCCGCTACGACGGCGACCCCCTTTGTAATATATACCCGTTGACCTCCTCCCTTTAGACTCAGCTGTGGTTTTAGCTCATTTGATACTTGTGTGGATTTCTCCCACGAGACGGTGCGCCTCTACGGAGAAGATCCACTACGGATTCAGGACCTCCTTCACGGAGAAGATCCCCAGGGATATCAAGATCTCCTCACGGAGAAGACTATCTTTGTATCACCGGTGTTGACCTTGGATCATGTATCTCAACCTTGTATCGCGAATCTAGTGCTTGTGTGATTGTCTTCGTGTTGATTGAGTGTGTTCTCTCTTGTGTTTTCCCCATCTTTCTCTTGTGTTTCCCCGTGTTCATCGTGTGCCACCCTCCAAATCGTGAAAGGTCCGCTGATTAGGGTTCCACCCTGTACCATCTTGGTATCAAGAGCAAGGTTGATCACGATTTTGGAGCCCCACACTTTGTTTTCTAGCCTGTTTTGTCGTGTTCTTCCCAATTTCGAAAATTCCCCACAAAAAGAGCCCCAATTTTTTTTTTTTGTGATCTGTTGATTTGGCAAGATTTTGTTGACTTTGTTCCATGGATTTGCTGTGCCACGTGTCGATCTATCATTTCCCCACCTTTTCACCGTTTTTGCACCGCGAATCCGAACACGTTTCGCCAATTTCTCCACAGATCCCACCAACCGCATCACAGACCTACCGGACGTCCGGCACCCCTCGAGACACCGGACGTCCGCTAAACACCGGACGACCGGCACCCCGACAACAGAAGCGTTTTACCGGATTTCCGGCCTCCACCAGACGTCCGACCCAGCCAGAACGACCGGACGACCGGTAACTGCCGGACGTCCGACATTTCCTGACGCAGCTGATTTTCTTCAGTTACGTACCACCTTCCGCTACCACCCTCCTTCCGCATATACCACCCACCTTCCGCAACCACCATCGTTTTCCCGCTCTGAGTTTGGAAAGTGTGTCTCCCTTTGCCTCGGATACTTGAGTTGTGGTTTCACCGTTTCCTTGGATGTTTAGGCTACCTTGGAACGGCAAGACTTCGACAACACCACCGCTCAACTTCGGCAAGGACGGTAACATCGACGACACTTCACTCATCCTACCTTGCAATTGCATTGTCTCCCTATGAACCATCTTTGCGTAGCTTTCCCATTGAGACTAGCCATTTGAGTATTGCCGGGCCACGACACTTGTGCACATTAGTGATACTCATAGATATTGCATACTACATCATTGTGAGTAACATCACATCATCTTGGTATCTTGCATATCCCGTGTGCCACAAGAGTGCTCCGCATACACAATAGCTACCTCCATTCGAGAAGCATACATATGTGCCCAAAGAAAGAGCTCAAAAGCTTTTAAGCAAAAGAGCCAATCCAAGCAACGAAACAATAGCATCATACGCCTTGCATCCAAAGAGATCATACATCATAGCAACATCACCTTGTGCTCAAGCATCGGCACATCACACACTCATAGCATACTTGTGATAGTTAGTCGTTGCGTTTTGCCTCTTATAGGTCGTGCACAAGTGCGTATCCGCCTATTAAGCAATCGGTTAGCGTCTCTCTAGTGTGGTGCAACACGAGCATTTTCCGTGGTTTACCACATTTTCGCTCACCCTTGGTTGCACGACCACATTTATCTATCCGTGCGTGTGTTCCGTGTGCTACTCTTTGCTAGTGATCTACTTGTTGCATGAGCAAATTTGTGAACCATTTTCAACATCTTTGAGTCACTTTGACTATTGCATTGAATTTGTGCCATATCCTAACCGAGCTCCTATAAAAGCTTTACTTCTGTAGGTGTGAGAATCGACACGAAGTGATACCAATAGTGCTATTTCCGGGTTACATTGTTGAGTGATCATTGATCCATTTTCAACCTCGGTTAAGGTACATTGATATTGTCTTCCCCTTTCTCCACTCACATACTTGCTTGTGATGATGGATAGGCCAAGTTCATCTACCAACCCGATCTTCGACGATCCTCAAGAAGCGAACAACTACGTCACCAAACTACATCTATTCGGTGTCCAACGAGCTCTACATCAAGAGAGTGAAGCTATGCGAGAGTACATTGGTCAAGTCGCCGAGGACGCGCGCCAATTCCAACAAAGTACCAAGGAGCAAATCGACCTCATCAACACCAACATGTCTACACAATACAATGAGCTCCGGACATTAATCATCAACCGACATTCTTCCTCAACATCATCTCAACGACGAAGCCGCTCAAGTCGACACACCGACTCAACGCAAGACTCAAGTACACCTACGTCAAACACTCTTTGTCAAGCCGCACGCCAAGCTCGACATGAACATCGGCAACCTCTACATGACAAGAGTTCTCAAGAGCTACTCGACGAGCAAGAAGGTCGACGTCGTCAAAACCAAGCTACACTTGAGCAAGCACAAGAACGACAACGACTAGCCAACAACAACAAGAGCGAGCTCGCCAATATCAAGAAGAACAAGATGCCGAGGCTAACCGTCAAGCACAACAACGTCGAGAAACTCAAGCTATCGAGGCGCAACGTGCTCTACAAGATGCACATCGCAATGTGGCAGCCCGCACTCGACACAATCGTCAAGAAGAGGATTTCCTTCGCGATGAGATGCAAGAAAGGCGCCATCAAGCAAGAATGCAAGACGAAGCTCCCCCTCAAGCGCGACATGAACATCAACTCCAACAAGAACGTCTACATCCTCAAGAGCAACATGATATGGCAAACCGCCAACATCGAGATCGCCCTCCCAATAGGCAAGGAAACAATGACGAGCATCGCTATGGCAAGCTCAAGTTCACCATGCCAAAGTTTTCCGGAAGCATTGATCCCGAAGACTACCTCTCATGGGCATTGAAAGTTGACAAGATCTTTCGCCTTCACAACTTCGATGAAGAGAAGAAGATCGCAATGGCATCACTTGAGTTCCAAGACTATGTTCTCATTTGGTGGGAGCAAATCATGGCGAGAAGAGAAGCCAAAGGCGAACCTCCTATCACCACTTGGGCTCAAATGAAGGAAGTGATGAGAGCACGCTTCGTGCCTACACACTACAACCGTGACTTGTTCAAGAAGTTACAACTCCTCAAGCAAGGTACCAAGTCCGTTGAAGAGTACTACAAGGAGATGGAGATTGCTATGATAAGAGCAAACATCAAGGAAGATGAAGAGCAAACAATGGCGAGATTCTTGAATGGACTCAACTATCCTATCAAGAAGATTGCGGACTTCCAACCATACAACAACCTCCTCGAGCTAGTGCACCAAGCAACCAAAGCGGAGCGACAAGTTCAAGAGGACTACAAGTACTCCAAGTTTCACTCCAAGAACTTCGGCTCCTACAACCAAGGTTCAACGACTTCGGCTACTCCTCCTACCTCTACCAAGCCATCTACAAACTTCGGTGACAAGTCAAGCTACAAAAATGCGACTACATCGAGTCGTCCACCTTCTACCAACAACTTCAAGCCAAGAGCTTCCTCAACTACAACTCCTACCGAAGACAATAACAAGACGAGCTCCATCAAATGCTTCAAGTGCCAAGGACGAGGCCACAAGTCATTTGAGTGCAAGACCGTTCGCACCATGATCATCAACGACGACGGATCGTATGACTCCATGAGCGATGATGAGATGGAAGCACTTGAGCATGTCGCTATGCATCGCCAAGTCAATGAAGAAGAAGACAATCAAGTGTTTTGCGACAATGACTCAAGCCCCAACCTTGTTGTCTCCAAAGTCTTGACACTCCAACATCAACAAGATGACGACCAACGCTGTCACATTTTCCATACGAAGGCCGGTATCAATGGACGAGCCGTCAAGGTTATCATCGATGGAGGAAGTTGCCACAACTTGGCAAGTGAAGAGCTATGCGACAAGCTTCATTTGGTCAAGACGAAGCATCCGCACCCATACAAGGTCCAATGGCTCAACGACGCCGGAATTCTTCGAGTCGAGCACACCGTGCAAGTCTCTTTCAAGATTGGCGCCTACGAGGACACTCTTGAGTGTGATGTGATACCCATGTCCGTGTGCCACCTTATTCTTGGACGACCATGGCAATATGATCGCGGAGTCACACACAATGGACGGACGAATCACTATCATTTCAAGATGAAGGGCAAGGAATTCGTGCTTCGGCCAATGTCTCCAAGTCAAGTTGCCGCCGACAAGATTTTACCTACCACTCATCGTGGAGAGAATGGTGAGAGAGCGAGCCACCAAAAAGAGAGCGAGAGCCACAAGCCAAATATGAGCGACTCCACGATGAGCGACAAGAAGCAACTAGTACTATTTGCTACCAAACGTGAGATGAGAGAAGTGTGTGAGAACCCATCGAGCATCTTCCACCTTGTGCTTCTATGCAAAGGGGAAGCCAAACCTACTAACACTTCACCACCTCCACCTTTTGTGTTGTCTAAATTGTTGCAGGAATTCTCGGACGTCTTTCCCGATGAGCTACCACCGGGTCTACCTCCACTTCGAGGGATAGAGCACCGCATCGACCTAGTACCCGGTGCTCCACTTCCAAACAAGGCTCCTTACCGCGTCAACCCCGAGGAAACGAAGGAGATACAACGGCAAGTGCAAAAACTCATCGACAAGGGTCATGTACGTGAAAGTCTAAGCCCTTGTGCCGTTCCCGTTATTCTCGTGCCTAAGAAAGACGGAACTTTTCGCATGTGTTCCGATTGCCGTCCGATAAATGCTATCACCGTTAGATATCGTCACCCTATTCCTCGCTTAGATGACATGCTTGATGAACTTTGTGGTGCCACCATCTTTTCAAAAATTGATCTTAAAAGTGGTTACTACCAAATTCGCATTCAAGAGGGTGATGAGTGGAAGACTGCTTTCAAAACCAAGTTCGGGTTATACGAGTGGCTTGTTATGCCAATGGGCTTATCGGAAGCACCCGGCACTTTTGTGCATCTTATGCACTTTGTTCTTAGACCCTACATAGGTGTCTTTGTCGTGGTTTACTTTGATGGCATTCTAGTGTTTAGCGAGTCGCTTGAAGAACATGTTGACCATGTCCAACTAGTTTTGCAAGCACTTCGCAAACAACAATTGTATGCTAATATGGAAAAAATGCACTTTTGGCGTTGACAAGATTGTCTTTCTAGGATTTGTCGTGTCTTCTCAAGGTGTTCACGTTGATGAAACTAAAATTGACGCAATTAAAACTTGGCCTCAACCAAAGAATCTCATGCAAGTGCGTAGCTTCCTTGGTCTAGCCGGTTTCTATCGACGTTTTGTGAAGGACTTTAGCACCATTGCTATGCCTCTACACGCTTTGAGCAAGAAGAACGCACCCTTCATTTGGGGTCCTTCGCAAGTGATACAGGGTGGAACCCTAATCAGCAGATCTTTCACGTTTGGAGAGTATCCCACGACGAACACGAAGAACACGAGGCGGAAACGGGGGAAAACACGAGAGGAAACACACAAGAACACGGAAGCAATCACACAAGTGCTAGATTCGCGATACAAGGTCGAGGTACATGATCCAAAGTCAACAACGGTGATACAGATAGTCTTCTCCCGGAGGAGGTCTTGATATCCCTGGGGATCTTCTCCGTTGAAGGAGGTCCTGAATCCGTAGTGGATCTTCTCCGTAGAGGCGCACCGTCTCGTGGGAGAAATCCACACAAGTATCAAATGAGCTAAACCACAGCTAAGTCTAAAGGAGGGAGGTCCACAGTATTTATATTACACACGCGGTCGCCGTCGTAGCGGACGTCCGGGGGTTACCGGACGTCCGGTGGTTCCGGAGGGACCGGACGTCCGGTAATCCTCGGATTTCCGCTATTTAGCTTCTGTTGCCGAAGTCACGGACGTCCGGTGGCTTCCGGTCGTCCGGTCGTCTGGGAGGGGCCGGACGTCCGGTGTTTTCCGGTCGTCCGGTGCCTGGGAGTCGCCGGTCGTCCGGTGCAGGCCGGACGTCCGGTGCCTGTAGCATCTTCAGCATTCCTTCTTCTTGTCTCGAGCACTTGTCGGTCCTGTCCTCTTGAGCATCATGTAGAGCTGTCCTGCGGCCTTCGTCCAAGTACCTGAGTATGCATAGAGTCTCTGATGAAGGTAGAGGCCGTACCTCAAGTGAATCCGAAAGATGTAAAGAGAGGAGCGAGGTCACCTCGGTCTCAAAAGCTCTTGCACGTGCTCTAGTCATGGGTCCTTTGGGCACTTGGTGAGGCGATGAAGGGTCCATGGTGATGGCCCTAGGATACACCGTATCAGGTCTTGAATCCAGACGTGGATCTTCTCCGTAGAGGCGCACCGGTCTCGTGGGAGAAATCCACACAAGTGTCAAATGAGCTAAAACCACAGCTAACCCTAAACGGAAAGAGGAGAGGAGTATATATAGTCTACGGGGCGAATGGGTACATGGGCCTCGGCCCAGGGGCTGCACGCAGGCAGATCAGGGGCCGGATGTCCGGGCTACGGCCCGGATGTCCGGGGCTTCATGGGTCGCCGGATGTCCGGGGCGGGGGCCCGGATGTCCGGCCGGGGGAGGACGCGCCTCGGGTGCTCTCTGGACAGAGGCGCCGGATTTCCGGGCGCGGGGCCGGATGTCCGGGCCGTGCCTGGCCGGATGTCCGGGCCCTGGCCGGATGTCCGGGCCCTGTAGCCTCGGCTGCTGTTGGCCTTCTGTAGGTGACTGCCCAGGGGCCGGATGTCCGGGCCAGGGGGGCGGATGTCCGGGTCCTGGAGCTCTCTTCTGCCCTTCTCGATGCATCAGCTCGTCCGTGGCCTTGGGGACTTGTCCATCTTCAAGCTCTTCTCCGAAGTGGTCTCCTTCACACCTGAGCACACAAAGCACACTCGCTTGAGGTAGCAACCATGTCTCGCAAGATTCATAAGGGAGTTGGGCTAGGAGTGACGTCACCTCGGTCTCAAAAGCTCTAGCACGAGCACGTGTCATCGGTCCTTGAGGCACTTGAGGGGGTGAAGGAGGGTCCATGGTGATGGCCCTAGGATACACCGTATCATCTCCCCTCCCTTGGGAAAGATCCGACCTCGGATCGAAATCTTCATCACCATGGAAAGGAGAGAGGTCCTTGATGTTGAAAGTATCGCTCACGGAGTACTTGTCTCGTGGGATGTCGATCTTGTAGGCGTTGTCGTTGTAGCGTGCTAGCACCTTGAAGGGTCCGTCGGCGCGAGGTTGATACAGGGTGGAACCCTAATCAGCGGATCTTTCACGTTTGGAGGTTGGCACACGATGAACACGGGGAATCACAAGGGAGAGATGGGGGAAACACAAGAGGAAAACACTCAATCAACACGGAAGCAATCACACAAGTGCTAGATTCGCGATACAAGGTCGAGGTACATGATCCAAAGTCAACAACGGTGATACAGATAGTCTTCTCCCGGAGGAGGTCTTGATATCCCTGGGGATCTTCTCCGTTGAAGGAGGTCCTGAATCCGTAGTGGATCTTCTCCGTAGAGGCGCACCGTCTCGTGGGAGAAATCCACACAAGTATCAAATGAGCTAAACCACAGCTAAGTCTAAAGGAGGGAGGTCCACAGTATTTATATTACACACGCGGTCGCCGTCGTAGCGGACGTCCGGAGGTTACCGGACGTCCGGTGGTTCCGGAGGGACCGGACGTCCGGTAATCCTCGGATTTCCGCTATTTAGCTTCTGTTGCCGAAGTCACGGACGTCCGGTGGCTTCCGGTCGTCCGGTCGTCTGGGAGAGGCCGGACGTCCGGTGCCTTCCGGTCGTCCGGTGCCTGGGAGTCGCCGGTCGTCCGGTGCAGGCCGGACGTCCGGTGCCTGTAGCATCTTCAGCATTCCTTCTTCTTGTCTCGAGCACTTGTCGGGCCTGTCCTCTTGAGCATCATGTAGAGCTGTCCCGCGGCCTTCGTCCAAGTACCTGAGTATGCATAGAGTCTCTGAAGAAGGTAGAGGCCGTACCTCAAGTGAATCCGAAAGATGTAAAGAGAGGAGCGAGGTCACCTCGGTCTCAAAAGCTCTTGCACGTGCTCTAGTCATGGGTCCTTTGGGCACTTGGTGAGGCGATGAAGGGTCCATGGTGATGGCCCTAGGATACACCGTATCATCTATGATACAGGGTGGAACCCTAATCAGCGGATCTTTCACGTTTGGAGGTTGGCACACGATGAACACGGGGAAAACACAAGGGGAAGACGGGGAAAACACAAGAGAGAACGCTCAAATCAACACGGAAGCAATCACACAAGTGCTAGATTCGCGATACAAGGTCGAGGTACATGATCCAAAGTCAACAACGGTGATACAGATAGTCTTCTCCCGGAGGAGGTCTTGGAATCCCGTGGGATCTTCCCGTTAGGGGTCTTGAATCCAGAGGTGGATCTTCTCCGTAGAGGCGCACCGGTCTCGTGGGAGAAATCCACACAAGTGTCAAATGAGCTAAACCACAGCTAAGTCTAAAGGAGGGAGGTCCACAGTATTTATATTACACACGCGGTCGCCGTCGTAGCGGACGTCCGGGGGTTACCGGACGTCCGGTGGTTCCGGAGGGGCCGGACGTCCGGTAATCCTCGGATTTCCGCTATTTAGCTTCTGTTGCCGAAGTCACGGACGTCCGGTGGCTTCCGGTCGTCCGGTCGTCTGGGAGGGGCCGGACGTCCGGTGTTTTCCGGTCGTCCGGTGCCTGGGAGTCGCCGGTCGTCCGGTGCAGGCCGGACGTCCGGTGCCTGTAGCATCTTCAGCATTCCTTCTTCTTGTCTCGAGCACTTGTCGGTCCTGTCCTCTTGAGCATCATGTAGAGCTGTCCTGCGGCCTTCGTCCAAGTACCTGAGTATGCATAGAGTCTCTGATGAAGGTAGAGGCCGTACCTCAAGTGAATCCGAAAGATGTAAAGAGAGGAGCGAGGTCACCTCGGTCTCAAAAGCTCTTGCACGTGCTCTAGTCATGGGTCCTTTGGGCACTTGGTGAGGCGATGAAGGGTCCATGGTGATGGCCCTAGGATACACCGTATCAGCAAGACACCGCGTTCAATGAGCTTAAGAGCTTGCTCACGCACGCACCACTTCTAGCCCTACCAAACTTTGACAAACCGTTTGAGATTCATTGTGATGCAAGTGGTACGGGTATAGGTGGCGTGCTAATGCAAGAAAAGCGCCCAATTGCGTACTTTAGCGAAAAGCTATCGGGAGCGCAACTTAACTACCCTATCTATGACAAAGAGCTTTATGCCTTGGTGAGAGTCTTACGTGTTTGGGAACACTATCTTCGACCTCATGAATTCATTCTTCATACGGACCATGAGACACTCAAGTATCTCAAAGGTCAAACTAAGTTGAACAAGCATCATGCTAAATGGAGTGAGTTCATTGAGTCTTTTCCCTATGTCATCAAATACATCAAGGGCAAAGAAAATGTTGTGGCGGACGCGCTTTCCCGCAAATGCATGCTTGTAACACAACTTGAGTTGAATGTGATTGGCTTTGAGCATATTAAAGATTTATATGAGCATGATCCTTTCTTTGCAAATGCTTATGCTAAATGCTTGACTCACACTTCTTGGGAACATTACTACATCAAAGATGGATATCTTATGAGAGCTAACAAACTTTGCATCCCCGAGTCTTCGCTTCGTTTGCTCCTTTTGCAGGAATCGCATGGAGGAGGACTCATGGGACACTTCGGACGTGACAAGACGTTTGCTACCCTCTCTAAGAACTATTTTTGGCCCAAGATGTTTCGAGACGTCTCACGCCTCACCAACCGATGTTCTACATGCCGCAAAGCTAAGTCCAAAGCGCAATCTCATAATCTTTACATGCCTCTTCCTATTCCATACCATCCATGGGAAGATATAAGCATGGATTTCATACTTGGCTTGCCTAGGACTCAAAATGGAAAAGATTCCGTGCTTGTAGTGGTAGATAGATTCTCTAAAATGGCTCATTTCATTCCTTGTCACAAGATAGACGATGCTTCACATATTGCAACTCTCTTTTGTAGGGAGATACTTCGTCTACACGGCGTGCCCAAAACGATCGTCTCCGACCGGGACGTCAAGTTCTTGAGTTACTTTTGGAAAACACTATGTGCCAAGCTCGGAATCAAGCTACTCTTTTCTTCGGCGTACCATCCACAAACAGACGGCCAGACGGAAGTGACGAACCGCACGCTCTCCACTCTTCTTCGTGTGTTGATCAAGAGGAACATCCGGGAATGGGAGCATTGCTTGCCCATCGCCGAGTTCGCCTACAACCGCGCAAGACACTCCACAACCGGCAAGTCCCCCTTCGAGATCGTCTACGGCTTCAACCCGTTGTCGCCTTTGGACATCCTACCTCTTCCTCTCCAAGAGCGCACGAACATGGACGCAAGTGCAAGGGCAAATTATCTCAAGAAGGTGCACGAAGATACAAGGGCAATGATCGAGCAACAAGTCCATCGTCTCGCCAACAAGCGCAACGTCAACAAGGCACCAGTGGTGTTCAACCCGGGAGATCTTGTTTGGCTACATCTTCACAAGGTCCGTTTCCCGCACGTTCGCAAGTCCAAGCTTCTACCCCGCGCCGACGGACCATTCAAGGTGCTCGCACGCTACAACGACAACGCCTACAAGATCGACATCCCACGAGACAAGTACTCCGTGAGCGACACTTTCAACATCCAGGATCTCTCTCCTTTCCATGGTGATGATGATTTCGATCCGAGGTCGGATCTTCCCCAAGGGAGGGGAGATGATATGGTGTATCCTAGGGCCATCCCCATGGACTCTCCATCATCTCACCAAGTGCCCAAAGGACCGATGACTCGAGCCCGTGCAAGAGCTCTCGAGACCGAGGTGACCTCGCTCCTCTCTTTACATCTTTCGGATTCACTTGAGACATGGCTTCTACCTTCATCAGAGACTCTATGCATACTCAGGTGCTTGGACGAAGGCCACGGGACAGCTCCCCACGATGCTCAAGATGACAGGCCCGACAAGCACACGAGACAAGAAGAAGAAAGGCTGAAGATGCTACAGGCACCGGACGTCCGGCCTGCACCGGACGACCGGCGACTTCCAGGCCCCGGACGACCGGAAGACACCGGACGTCCAGCCTCCCCCAGATGACCGGACGACCGGAAGCCACCGGACGTCCGTGAAAACGACTACAGAAGCTAAATAGCCGAAATCCGAGGATTACCGGACGTCCGGTCCCTCCGGAACCACCGGACGTCCGGTAACCCGCGGACGTCCGCTACGACGGCGACCCCCTTTGTAATATATACCCGTTGACCTCCTCCCTTTAGACTCAGCTGTGGTTTTAGCTCATTTGATACTTGTGTGGATTTCTCCCACGAGACGGTGCGCCTCTACGGAGAAGATCCACTACGGATTCAGGACCTCCTTCACGGAGAAGATCCCTAGGGATATCAAGACCTCCTCACGGAGAAGACTATCTTTGTATCACCGGTGTTGACCTTGGATCATGTATCTCAACCTTGTATCGCGAATCTAGTGCTTGTGTGATTGTCTTCGTGTTGATTGAGTGTGTTCTCTCTTGTGTTTTCCCCGTCTTTCTCTTGTGTTTCCCCGTGTTCATCGTGTGCCACCCTCCAAATCGTGAAAGGTCCGCTGATTAGGGTTCCACCCTGTACCATCTGATGATGCGGAGCATCCCAAGGGCATCCCCATGGACCCTCCTTCACCCCCTCAAGTGCCTCAAGGACCGATGAGACGTGCTCGTGCTAGAGCTTTCGAGACCGAGGTGACGTCACTCCTAGCCCTACTTCCTTATGAATCTTGCGAGACATGGTTGCTACCTCAAACGGGTGTGCTTTGTGTGCTCAGGTGTGAAGGAGTCCACATCGGAGAAGAGCTTGAAGATGGACAAGTCCCCAAGGTCATGGACGAGCTGAAGCAACAAGAAGACCAGAAAGCAGCTCCAGGCCCCGGACATCCGGCCCCCTGGCCCGGACATCCGCCCCCTGGGCATCTCTCTACAGAAGGCCAGCCACAGGGCCCGGACATCCGGCCAGGGCCCGGACATCCGGCCAAGCACGGCCCGGACATCCGGCCTCGGGCCCGAAAATCCGGCGCCCCTGTCCAGAGAGCACCCGAGGCTCGGCTCCTCCCGCCCGGACATCCGGGCCCCCGCCCCGGACATCCGGCGTCCCGCGAAGTCCCGGACATCCGGCCCGCTGACCGGACGTCCGGCTCCTGATCTGCCTGCGCGCAGCACTTGGGCCGAGGCCCGTGTACCCCTTCGCCCCCGTAGACTATATATACTCCTCTCCTCATTCCGTTTAGGGTTAGCTGTGGTTTAGCTCATTTGATACTTGTGTGGATTTCTCCCACGAGACGGTGCGCCTCTACGGAGAAGATCCACCTCTGGATTCAAGACCCCTAACGGAAAGATCCCACGGGATTCCAAGACCTCCTCACGGAGAAGACTATCTTTGTATCACCGGTGTTGACCTTGGATCATGTATCTCAATCTTGTATCGCGAATCTTGTGCTTGTTTGATTGTCTTCGTGTTGATTGAGTGTTTTCCTCTTGTGTTTCCCCCATCTTTCCCTTGTGATTCCCCGTGTTCATCGTGTGCCAACCTCCAAACGTGAAAGATCCGCTGATTAGGGTTCCACCCTACATCATATGGTATCAAGAGCAAAGGTTTCTCACGATTTTGGAGTCCCACACTTTGTTTTCTAGCCTGTTTTTGTCGTGTTCTTCCCAATTTCGAAAAATTCCCCACAAAAAGAGCCCCAAAAAAATTTTTTTTTTGTGATATGTTGATTTGGCAAGATTTTGTTGAATTTGTTCCATGGATTTGCTGTGCCACGTGTGGATCTAGCTTTTCCTCCACTTTTCCCCAATTTTCATCCGAAAAATCCGCCGAATTTTTGCCCCAACACCACCGTTTGCAAGGAGTTCTTCCTGGCTCGGGCACCCCAGACATCCGGCACGTGCCCCGGACATCCGGCCCGGCCCGGACATCCGGCCTTTGGCCCGGACATCCGGCCTCCCGCAGCCACAAAACCACCACCACACCCCACCTAGAAAACCTCCACCGCCTTTTCGTTCGGTGATCCACCCATTCTTCCGCAAACCACCACCAATCTTCCGCAACAACCACCATCGCTTCACCGCTTCGAGTTTGAAAAGTTTGTCTCCATTTGCCGTGGATACTTGAGTTGTGGTTTCACCGTTTCCTTGGATGTTTAGGCTACCTTGGGACGGCAAGACTTCGACAACACCACCGCTCAACTTCGGCAAGGACGGTAACATCGACGACACTTCGCTCATTCTACCTTGCAATTGCATTGTCACCCTATGAACCATCTTTGCGTAGCTTTCCCATTGAGACTAGCCATTTGAGTATTGCCGGGCCACGACACTTGTGCACATTAGTGATAGTCATAGATATTGCATACTACATCATTGTGAGTAACATCACATCATCTTGGTATCTTGCATATCCCCGTGTGCCACAAGAGTGCTCCGCATACACAATAGCTACCTTGATACGAGAAGCATACATATGTGCCCAACGAAAGAGCTCAAAAGCTTTTAAGCAAAAGAGCCAATCCAAGCAAAGAAACAATAGCATCATACGCCTTGCATCCAAAGAGATCATACATGGCAACATCATCTTGTGCTCAAGCATCGGCACATCATACACTCATAGCATACTTGTGATAGATAGTCGTTACGTTTTGCCTCTTATAGGTCGTGCACAAGTGCGTATCCGCCTATTAAGCAATCGGTTAGCGTCTCTCTAGCGTTGTGCAACACGAGCATTTTCCGTGGTTTACCACATTTTCGCTCACCCTTGGTTGCACAACCACATTTATCTATCCGTGCGTGTGTTCCGTGTGCTACTCTTTGCTAGTGATCTACTTGTTGCATGAGCAAATTTGTGAACCATTTTCAACATCTTTGAGTCACTTTGACTATTGCATTGAATTTGTGCCACATCCTAACCGAGCTCCTCCCAAAGCTTTACTTGTGTAGGTGTGAGGATCGACACGAAGTGATACCAATAGTGCTATTTCCGGGTTACATTGTTGAGTGATCATTGATCCATTTTCAACCTCGGTTAAGGTACATTGATATTGTCTTCTCCTTTCTTCCACTCACATACTTGCTTGTGATGATGGATAGGCCAAGTTCATCTACCAACCCGATCTTCGACGATCCTCAAGAAGCGAACAACTACGTCACCAAACTACATCTATTCGGTGTCCAACGAGCTCTACATCAAGAGAGTGAAGCTATGCGAGAGTACATTGGTCAAGTCGCCGAGGACGCGCGCCAATTCCAACAAACCACTAAGGAGCAAATCGACCTCATCAACACCAACATGTCTACCCAATACAATGAGCTACGGACATTGATCATCAACCGACGTTCTTCCTCAACATCTTCTCATCGACGAAGCCGCTCAAGTCGACATACCGACTCAACGCAAGACTCAAGTACCCCTACGTCAAACACTCTTCGTCAAGCCGCACGTCAAGCTCGACATGACCATCGGCATCCTCCACATGACAAGAGTTCCCAAGAGCTATTCGACGAACAAGAAAATCGACGTCGTCAAAACCAAGCTATACTTGAGCAAGCACAAGAACGGCAACGACTACGCCAACAACAACAAGAGCGAGCTCGCCAATATCAAGAAGAACAAGATGCCGAGGCTAACCGCCAAGCACAACAACGTCGAGAAGCTCAAGCTATGGAGGCGCAACATGCTCTACAAGATGCACATCGCAATGTGGCAGCCCGCACTCGACACAATCGTCAAGAAGAGGATTTCCTTCGCGATGAGATACACGAGAGGCGCAATCAAGCAAGAATGCAAGAAGAAGCTCCTCCTCAAGCGCGGCAAGACCAACAACCTCAACAAGAACATCAACTCCAACAAGGACATCTACATCACCAAGAGCAACAAGATATGGCAAACCGCCAAAATCGAGATCGCCCTCCCAATAGGCAAGGAAACAATGACGAGCATCGCTATGGCAAGCTCAAGTTCACCATGCCAAAGTTTTCCGGAAGCATTGATCCCGAAGACTACCTCTCATGGGCATTGAAAGTTGACAAGATCTTTCGCCTTCACAACTTCGATGAAGAGAAGAAGATCGCAATGGCATCACTTGAGTTCCAAGACTATGTTCTCATTTGGTGGGAGCAAATCATGGAGAGAAGAGAAGCCAAAGGCGAACCTCCTATCACCACTTGGGCTCAAATGAAGGAAGTGATGAGAGCACGCTTTGTGCCTACACACTACAACCGCGACTTGTTCAAGAAGCTACAACTCCTCAAGCAAGGTACCAAGTCCGTTGAAGAGTACTACAAGGAGATGGAGATTGCCATGATACGAGCAAACATCACGGAAGATGAAGAACAAACTATGGCGCGATTCTTGAATGGACTCAATTATCCCATCAAGAAGATTGCGGACTTCCAACCATACAACAATCTCCTCGAGCTAGTACATCAAGCAACCAAAGCGGAGCGACAAGTTCAAGAGGACTACAAGTACTCCAAGTTCAACTCCAAGAACTTCGGCTCCTACAACCAAGCTTCAACGACTTCGGCTACTCCTCCTACCTCTACCAAGCCTTCTACAAACTTCGGCGACAAGTCAAGCTACAAGAATGCGACTACATCGAGTCGTCCACCTTCTACCAACAACTTCAAGCCAAGAGCTTCCTCAACTACAACTCCTACCGAAGACAATAACAAGACGAGCTCCATCAAATGCTTCAAGTGCCAAGGACGAGGCCACAAGTCATTTGAGTGCAAGACCGTTCACACCATGATCATCAATGACGACGGATCTTATGACTCCATGAGTGATGATGAGATGGAAGCACTTGAGCATGTCGCTATGCATCGCCAAGTCAATGAAGAAGAAGACAATCAAGTGTTTTGCGACAATGACTCAAGCCCCAACCTTGTTGTCTCCAAAGTCTTGACACTCCAACATCAACAAGATGACGACCAACGTTGTCACATTTTCCACACGAAGGCCGGCATCAATGGACGAGCCGTCAAGGTTATCATCGATGGAGGAAGTTGCCACAACTTGGCAAGTGAAGAGCTATGCGACAAGCTTCATTTGGTCAAGACGAAGCATCCGCACCCCTACAAGGTCCAATGGCTCAACGACGCCGGAATTCTTCGAGTCGAGCACACCGTGCAAGTCTCTTTCAAGATTGGCGCCTACGAGGACACTCTTGAGTGTGATGTGATACCCATGTCCGTGTGCCACCTTATTCTTGGACGACCATGGCAATATGATCATGGAGTCACACACAATGGACGGACGAATCACTATCATTTCAAGATGAAGGGCAAGGAATTCGTGCTTCGACCTATGACTCCAAGTCAAGTAGCCGCCGACAAGCTTTTACCTACCACCCATCGTGGAGGGAATGGTGAGAGAGCGAGCCACCAAAACGAGAGTGAGAGCCACAAGCCAAATATGAGCGACTCCACGATGAGCGACAAGAAGCAACTAGTGCTATTTGCTACCAAACGTGAGATGAGAGAAGTGTGTGAGAACCCATCGAGCGTCTTCCACTTCGTGCTTTTATGCAAAGGGGAAGCCAAACCTACTAACACTTCACCACCTACACCTTTTGTGTTGTCTAAATTGTTGCAGGAATTCTCGGACGTCTTTCCCGATGAGCTGCCACCGGGTCTACCTCCACTCCGAGGGATAGAACACCGCATCGACCTCGTACCTGGTGCTCCACTTCCAAACAAAGCTCCTTACCGCGTCAACCCCGAGGAAACAAAGGATATACAACGGCAAGTGCAAAAACTCATCGACAAGGGTCATGTACGTGAAAGTCTAAGCCCTTGTGCCGTTCCCGTTATTCTCGTGCCTAAGAAGGACGGAACTTTTCGCATGTGTTCCGATTGCCTTGTAGCAATCTTTTTCAACAAGCTAAATTGGTTAGGTTGCGGAAGTCGGTGGTGGTTATGTGGATGATATGGTGGAAGCCCTAGGCAAAGATGCCAAAATCCACAAAATATGATGGAGTCAAATGATGATGGTGGTATTTTTGTGTTATGGGGGATGTCAAGAGCTTCAAAACGAGCTCAAGAACGTCGAAATCGGAGTTCGGAAGAATTAGTTATGGACAAAACGGTGAAACGGAAAAGTCTGAATTCCCAGGGGTCGGACATCCGGGGTGGAGCCCGGAAATCCGGGACCAGATGTCCAGAAACGTGCGCGAATTTTGCCCTCCAGGAGCCGGATGTCCGGCCGGGGACCCGGATGTCCGGCCCGATGGCCCGGATGTCCGGCCTATGGCCCGGATGTCCGGCCCGACGATTCTAGATCTGAATCGGGACTTCCAAACTCGTTTGTCGGCGGAATTTGATGATTTTGGGGGTAAAATTTGACGGATTTTGTGGAGGAAAGATGGGGAAACTTGGGGAAATGCTAGATCCACTTGAAACCAAGCAAATCCATGGATCAAAATCAACAAAACGTCATCAAACCAACAGATCACAAAAAATTTTTGGGGCTAATTTTGGTGGGGATTTTCGAAATTGGGGAAGAACACAACAAAACAAGGCTAGAAAATGGTGGAGGGGGCTCCAAATTCGTGAGAAACTTGGCTCTTAATACCATATGATGTAGGGTGGAACCCTATGTGGCCGATCTTTCACGAAATGGAGGGGATCCCATGATGAACACGAAGAACACAAAGGGGAATCACGAGGGGAAACACGAGAGAATCACTCAAACCAACAAGAACAAGTCACACATATGCTAGATCCTCGAAACACAAAGAGATACAAGATCCATGATCAACAAGGGACGATACAAAGGGTAACCGGTTCTTCTCCGTGAGGAGGTCTTGGGGGGTATCCCGCGGGATCTTCTCCGTAGCGGAGGTCTTGAATCCGTGTGGATCTTCTCCGTAGAGGGGCCGCAGTCACTCACAAGGAGATGAACCACTAGATGAGCAAAGCTCTAGGTATCAAATGAGCTATCACTAAGCTAACCCTCAAATGGAGGAGGGGGAGGAGTATATATAGTCTAGGTCCACGAAGGGGTAAGTGGGAGAGGGATACATGGGCCTCAGGCCCGATACACTGTGCGCAGACAGGGGCCGGATATCCGGGCGAGGGCCGGATGTCCGGGCCTTCCCGAGACGCCGGATGTCCGGGCCGAGGGGCCGGATGTCCGGGCCGAGGGGCCGGATGTCCGGGCTGGAGGGGTTGAGCCACGGGTGTCTTCTGGACAGTGGCGCCGGATTTCCGGCCAGGGCCCGGATGTCCGGGGCGCCGGATGTCCGGGCCTGGGGGCCGGATGTCCGGGGCCTGTAGGTGCTGGCCCTTCTTCCTTCTCTTCCGCGCGCACTTGGCCTTGGTTCTTGGGTTCTCCATGGTCTCCTTGGGTGTTCCTGAACATGCATAGCACATATATTTGAGGTAGTAGGCATGTCTCACATGTAGAAAGTGGAGGTTCAGAGAGGAGCGAGTGAACCTTGTGTCCAATTGTGTGTAGTTGAGGTCTCGTCGAGTGAACATGGGGATGATCATGGGATACTCCGTATCATAGTCTCATAATTATTCGCTTTTCTATCAATTGCTCGACAGTAATTTGTTTACACGCCGTAGAATATCGCTATCATGAGAGAAGCCACTAGAGAACACTATGGCCCCCGGGTCTATTCTCAACATATCAATCTACAATTTACTTTACTTTTCCGCTTTTACTTTATGTTCTTATAACCAAAAATACAAAAAATATCAAACTATCATCTCTATCAGATCTCACTTTCGTAAGTGACCGTAAAGGGATTGACAACCCCTTATCGCGTTGGCTGTGAAGTTCTTATTTGTTTGTGCAGGTGAGAGGGACTCGCGCGTGGTCTCCTACTGGATTGATACCTTGGTTCTCAAAAACTGAGGGAAATACTTACGCTACTGTGCTGCATCACCCTTTCCTCTTCGAGGAATACAACGCAAGCTCGAGAATTAGCAAGAAGAATTTTTGGCGTCATTGCTGGGGAGGCTTACGCAAAAGTCATATACCAAGTAGCTATCACAAACCCTTATCCTTCGCATTACATTTTTTTTGCCTCTCGTTTTCCTCTCCCCCACTTCACCCTTGTCGTTTTATTTGCCCTTCTTCTGCCGTGTGTTTATTGTTCGCTTGCCTCTTGTTTGCTTGTGTGTTGCTTGCTTGCTTGTCATCATGTCTAGCACACCTATCATTATCAACACTCCCGAGAGTGAGGTCCTCAATTTTAAACTAAGGGAGGAAGAAAACTTAAAAGATGTCTAGTATAGAATTTGCAATGCTCAAAATAGATCTAATAGGAAGCTTTCCACTTCCGTGCTTCTTCGCAATTTTTATGTTCGCATAACTCCGTGAAATAGATTTATCCTAGATACCATTACCGGAGGGAATTTCTTGGGTAGCCATACTTTTGATTCTTATAATGCAATGACTAAATTATTTGCCTCACCACCTCTTATGGTTAATGGGACCGTTTTAACTTTGGAGCATGTTATGCAAAGGTTAGAAATCATTGAAAACAAATTTGCTACAGTAGAACTGGTAGAAAACTTGGATTGAAACATCCATAATGAAATTACCCAATATGGATCCAAGGTAGGAGTTGTTCTGAAAAATCTTAAGGAAAAGGAACCCATAGTTAAAGAAAAGCTAGATCGGGATTCTACTAGGATCAATAAGCTTGAGGATAATATTACTAATGTGGGTTCTGCTCTTTCTGCTATAAAAAAAACTCCAAATACTTCTACCACTAAATTATCTAAGTTCATGTATGTCCCTAAAGACAAAGGTGAAACATTTAGTAAAGGAATTGCGGATCTCAAATCCATAAGTGTTCACCCTAATTTTCTTACTTTTGCAAGAGACCCTTTTGACACTTTAGAATTTCTCGATTTCTTGCCCAAGAGTTTGATTTTCAATAGGGATAAAGAAGTGTCTAAGAATCACACGTTCTTAATTAAAGAATTGCCTCCCAAAGATGGCAATACCAAGATCTATCCTTGTATTGTGCCTAGCTAGGGGCGTAAAACGATAGCGCTTGTTGGGAGGCAACCCAATTTTATATTTTTTGTTTTATCTTATGTTTAGGAATAAATATTGCATATAGCTTCTGTTTAGATGTGGTTTTGTGTTTTGTTTAGTGTTTGTGCCAAGTAGAACCTTTGGGAAGACTTGTGTGAAGTTTATGTGATCTTGCTGTGAAAAACAGAATCGTTAGCGCTCGCTAGAATGGTCATCAGATTTTACTGGAGCGCGCTATTTAGTTAATTCTTTTTGCAGATGATTAATAGACAAATTCCCCACGTTTACCAATTTAGTTTGAATTTTTTGGAGTTACAGAAGTATGCGAAACCTGCAGATTACTACAAACTGTTCTGTTTTTGACAGATTCTGTTTTTTCGTGTGTTGTTTGCTTATTTCAATGCATCTATGAGTAGTATTGGGAAGTATGAACCATAGAGAAGTTGAAATACAGTAGCTTTAACACCAATATAAACAAAGAATGAATTCATTGCAGTACCTTCGAGTAGTGGTTTGCTTTCTTATACTAATGGAGCTCACGAGATTTTTGTCTTAGTTTTGTGTTGTGAAGTTTTCAAGTTTTGAGTATTGCTTTGATGGACTATGGAACAAAGAGTGGCAAGAGCCTAATCTTGGGGATGCCCATGGCACCCCAAGGTAAAATTCAAGGACAATCAAAAGCCTAAGCTTGGGGATGCCCCGGGAAGGCATCCCCTCTTTTGTCTTCATCCATCGGTAACTATACTCGGAGCTATATTTTTACTCGCCACATGATATGTGTTTTACTTGGAGCGTCTTATATAATTTGAGTCTTTGCTTGTTAGTTTTCCACAATTATCCTTGATGGACACACCTATTTGAGACAGTTAAATATGGCCTAGGAATTGTTAGAACACTCTATGTGCTTCACTTATATCTTTTGAGTTGAATAGTTTTTGCTATAGTGCTTCATTTATATCTTTTAGAGCACGGTGGTGATAATATTTTGAAGAAATTGTTTAACTCTCATGCTTCACTTATATCCTTTTGAGAGTCTATTAAAACAGCATGGTAATGTGCTTAGGCTATAAAACTAGTCTTCACATGATAGATATCCAATATCAATGTAGTACAAACTTTCACGCTAAGTGCATTGAATATGATGAGAAGTTGGATGCTTGATAATTGTTTTGCGATATGAGGATAGTGATATTAGAGTCATGCTAGTGGAGTTATTATGAAATTGAGAAATACTTGTGTTAAGGTTAGTGATTCTCGTAGCATGCACGAATGGTGAACCGCTATGTGACGAAGTTAGAGCATGAGGTATTTGTAAAGTGTCAACCGTTGTGTGGAGGTCGGGGGCGCGCGATGGTTAACTCCTACCAACCTCCCCCCTCGGAGCATGCGTTGATTGCTTTGTTTTGCTGACTCGTAGATTTTTGCAATAAGTATATGAGTTCTTTATGACTAATGTTGAGTCCGTGGATTATACGCACTCTCACCCTTCCACCATTGCTAGCCTCTCTTGTACCGCGCAACTTTCGCCGGTACCATACACCCACTATATATCCTTCCTCAAAACAGCCACTATATATCCTTCCTCAAAACCTCCACCATACCTACCTATCATGGCATTTCCATAGCCATTCCGAGATATATTGCCTTGCGACTTTCCACCGTTCCGTTCACATGACACGCATTATGTTGTCATATTGCCGTGCATGATCATGTAGTTGACATCGTATTTGTGGCAAAGCCACCATGCATAATTTTTCATACATGTCACTCTTGATTCATTGCACATCCCGGTACACCGCCGGAGGCATTCATATAGAGTCATATTTTGTTCTAGCATCGAGTTGTAATGAAAGTGTGATGATCATCACTATTAGAGCATTGTCCCATGTGAGGAAAGGCTAAATCAATAAAGCCCCTCTAAAAAAAGAGAAAAAATAAAAAAAGGCCAAAGAAAAAAAAGGAAAAAATAAAATAAAAAGGGACAATTGCTACTATCTTTTTCCACACTTGTGCTTCAAAGTAGCACCATGTTCTTCATGATAGAGAGTCTCATGTTTAGTCACTTTCATATACTAGTGGGAATTTTCATTATAGAACTTGGCTTGTATATTCCAACGATGGGCTTCCTCAAATGCCCTAGGTCTTCGTGAGCAAGCAAGTTGGATGCACACCCACTAGTTTCTTTTGTTGAGCTTTCATATATTTTTAGCTCTAGTACATCCGTTGCATGGCAATCCCTACTCACTCACATTGATATCTATTGATGGGCATCTCCATAGCATGTTGATACGCCTAGTCGATGTGAGACTATCTCCCTCCTTTTTGTCTTCTCCACAACCACCTCTCTATTCCACCCATAGTGTTATGTCCATGGCTCGCGCTCATGTATTGTGTGAAAGTTGAAAGGTTTGAAAGAATAGAGTATGAAAACAAGTGCTGGCTGAAATCGGGGTTGTGCATGATATGAATATTTTGTGTGATGAAGAGGGAGCATAGCCAGACTATATGATTTTGTAGGGATAACTTTCTTTAGCCATAGTATTTTCAGAAGACATGATTGCTTTGTTAGTATGCTTGAAGTATTATTATTTCTTATGTCAATATAGACTTTTGTCTTGAATCTTTCAGATGTGAACATTCATGCCACAATTAAGAGAATTACATTGAAAAACTATGTTGGTTAGCATTCCACATCAAAAATTCTGTTTTTATCATTTACCTACTCGAGGACGAGCTGGAATTAAGCTTGGGGATGCTTGATACGTCTCCAACGTATCTATAATTTTTTATTGTTCCATGCTATTATTTATGATGTTTTGGATGTTTAATGGGCTTTGTCATACGTCCACTGCCTTGTGGGTCCCACGTATGGCGTCCGGTGCCCTCCTTCCTCCTATATATGCCTATGTACCCGAAACCCTCAGAACAACAGAGAAAACCGTAGTTCCACCGCCGTAACCTTCTATTCCCGTGAGATCCCATCTTGGGGCCTGTTCCGGAGCTCCGCCGGAGGGGGGATCTACCACGGAGTGCTTCTACATCATCATCATCGCCTCACCATGAGTTGTGAGTAGTTTACCATAGACCTTCGGGTCCATAGCTAGAATCTAAGTGGCTTCTTCTCTCCCTTTGGATCTCAATACAAAGTTCTCCTCGGTCTTCGAGGACATCTATTCGATGTACCTCTTTTTGCGGTGTGTTTGTCGAGATCCGATGAATTGTAGGTTTATGATCGAGATTATCTATGAGAAATATTTGTTTCTTCTCTGAACTCTTTATGTATGATTATAATATCCTTGCAAGTCTATTCGAATTATTGGTTTGGTTTGGCCTACTAGATCTATAGTTCTTGCAATGGGAGAAGTGCTTGGCTTTGGGTTCAATCTTGCGGTGTCCTTTCCCAGTGACAGTAGGGGCAGCAAGGCACGTATTTTATTGTTGCCATCGAGGATAAAAAGATGGGGTTTATATCATATTGCTTGAGTTTATCCCTTTACATCATGTCATCTTGCTTAAGGCGTTACTCTGTTCTTATGAACTCAATACACTAGATGCATGCTGGATAGTCGATGTGTGGAGTAATAGTAGTAAATGCAGAATCGTTTTGATCTACTTGTCTCGGACGTGATGCCTATATATAATGATCATGCCTAGATAGTCTCATAATTATTCGCTTTTCTATCAATTGCTCGACAGTAATTTGTTTACCCGCCGTAGAATATCGCTATCATGAGAGAAGCCACTAGAGAACACTATGGCCCCCGGGTCTATTCTCAACATATCAATCTACAATTTACTTTACTTTTCTGCTTTTACTTTTTGTTCTTATAATCAAAAATACCAAAAATATCAAACTATCATCTCTATCAGATCTCACTTTCGTAAGTGACCGTAGAGGGATTGGCAACCCCTTATCACGTTGGCTACGACATTCTTATTTGTTTGTGCAGGTGTGAGGGACTCGCGCGTGGTCTCCTACTGGATTGATACCTTGGTTCTCAAAAACTGAGGGAAATACTTACGCTACTGTGCTGCATCACCCTTTCCTCTTCGAGGGAATACAATGCAAGCTCGTGAAGTAGCACACGTCTGCGCCATTTCTCCTTTGTAACACGTCCTTGAAGGAGAGAGGTTTGATGGTCGCCTGTGAAAAAGGGAGGGGAGTTCTGAAAAAGAATGCCCTGCACAACCATAGATAAGGTGGGTTCTTTTTATGAACCTTTAATGAAAATATATTTATAGTCCGAATAGGGTCGAGCTGAACTATGGATTGTTTCTCTGTAGTGTGCCCCCGGCGCTACCCAAGGTATTTTAAGGGCGTAGTTGTGTACACGAGGTACGTATGCTACCACCTTGTAAGGAAGTTGCCGGGGGCGTAACTGCTAGTCAAGCTCAGGTCCTTCTGAGATGCCGCATTGCAGTGCATGCCCGACATGTTTAGAAGTGTCTCTGGTCTTGACGACCGATGAATTATTCGGATTGAATAGGCCACCTTGAACTTCGGCTGCAAGGGCCGCAGTATCCTTCTCTGTACGGAGGGTGCGCTCCATGTTCCCATTGACCATGATGACGCCACGAGGTCCACGCATTAAAGAAGGCGAAGGCCGTTCTTTCGAGTAGTGCATGATAGCCACTTCGAAAGGGAGCGATGTCGAAGATTAACTCTTCACTTCGAAAATTGTCTGGAGAGCCTAATACCACTTCCAGTGTTAATGAGCCCATGCAGTGGGCCTCTACGCCAGGTATTACTCCTTTAAAGGTAGTGTTGCTGGGCTTGATTCTTGACGTGTTTATCCCCATCTTGCGGACAGTGTCTTGATATATCAAGTTGAGACTACTGCAATCGTCCATAAGGACTTGAGTAAGATGATATCCATCGATTATGGGATCGAGTACTAGGGCTACCAAACCTCCATGATGGATACTGGTTGGGCGATCCCTACGATCAAAGGTGATCGGACAGGCCGACCATGGGTTGAACTTTGGGGCGACGAGATCTACGGCGTAAACGTCCCTTTGTGCGCGTTTGCGCTCCCTCTTGGGGATACGGGTGGCGTAGATCATATTCACCATTTTACCTCAGGGGGAAATTGCTTCTTCCCCCATCCTTCGATGGGCGAGGCTCGTCTTCGTCCTCGCTTTGAGGTCATTTCCCCTTGTGTTCGGCATTTAACTTGTCGGCCTACTTGAAGATCCAACAATTTCTATTGGTGTGGTTTGCAGGTTTGTCAGGGGTGCCATGAATCTACCAAGGTATCTCTAATATCTTGTCCAAGCTGGATGGGCCATCCCTATTGCCTTTGAACGGCTTCTTCCGTTGACTCGACCTAGAGCCACTGAACCCAGAGTTGACTGTCGGGTCATCTATTTCTCTGTTATTGTTCCGACGCTTCTTCTTATTGCGTCGCCGCTTGCCATTGCCATCCCTGACTTTGGAAGTGCCAGAGTCGATGGTACTGGTACTTCTACGAGTCAACCAGCTATCTTTGCCTGCGCAAAAGCGGGTCATAAGTGTAGTAAGGGCTACCATTGTCTTCGGCTTCTCCTGGCTTAGGTGTCTTGCGAGCCATTCATCTGAGACGCTGTGTTCGAATGCCGCTAAGGCTTCGGCGTTCGGACAGTCGACGATTTTGTTCTTTTTAGTTAAGAATCGATTCCAAAGCTTGCGGGCTGATTCCCTGGGTTGCTGGATTATGTGACTTAAATCATTAGCATCTGGTGGCCGGACATAAGTCCCCTGAAATTTAGCCCAGAAAGATTCCTCTAAATCTTCCCATCTTCCAATGGAGTTCTCTAGGAGGTTGTTCAACTAGTGTCGAGCTGGCCCTTTCAGCTTTAAAGGTAAGTATTTCATGGCATGGAGGTCATATAAACGAGCCATGTGGATGTGAAGAATAAGGTCTTCAATCCATACAGCGGGATCCGTCGTTCCATCATATGCCTCGATGCTTACGGGTTTAAACCCTTCCGGAAATTGGTGATCCATCACCTCATCGGTAAAGCACAAAGGGTGTACAGCGCCCCTGTATCGTGCAACATCACGACGTAGTTCGGACGGCATCTGTGTTCGATGTTGACTCCGAACTTGATTGTATCCGGTGTGCTTGGCTTGATAGTCACCATCCCGTGTGGGAGCGTGTTCTCTTGATTCGTAGATCGA